>JAOTRC010000043.1:14161032-14179766 GCA_027497675.1 Cyprinella lutrensis
GTTTACAACGAGGAAAAGGACACAAGCTTCCTTTGCCCAGTCAGGCATGTGTCTCACTCGGCATAGAGGTCTGAAGGCTTGAAGTGTCCTTTAGGTGTTAGAGTGCACTCCACAAAAGGCATGGCCTCATCGTGGGCTTGGTCTAGCGAGATTACCTTGCAGGATAAATGTATGGTGGCAGACTGGGCCTCTCCATCTACATTTATAAGGTTTTATAACTTAGAGGTTCCCGCCTTACAGGCTAAACTACTTTCGGTCTAAAATCAGTATTGTATGCCCTATTGCTTCGGCTCAGAATACTACACCCACTTAAGCACCACTCGCTGATCGATAAAATAACTCCATAGGCAAAAGTAAGCCACATACCGTTACCCAGTTCAGGGCGAACATTTTCACCCTGACTTATTATTCTGCTAACTTATTGGGAATGCCAATAACTTCTAGCCTCTCTTCTCAGACTCTTTGTGAGTACCTGGTGATTATGCACTATATGAGCCCCGGGCACCTGCCCTTGAGACTGTGTTGTGATCCCAGCACCTGTGTTGGATCCCAGCATGCACAGCGTTTTACACTGTGTTCCCTTAGTGTACGATATTACACAGTATGAGAGAACCTCTCGTAAGAGAACCTACTCGGTTACTAACGTCACCTCGGTTCTCTCTAGAAGAGGGAACGAGTACTGAGTATCTTTGCCATGCCTGCAACATGCTCTGGTTCACTTCGGTGACGAAAAACCAAATTATATCAGCCCATCGAGCTATATTTATTGTCCCAGGCCACGCCCGCTTTGGCGGGAGGTGACGTAGTGGGTGCGAAGCGCCCCACTAGATCTGACGTCACCAAGGGCCTCTCTCGATAGGCTGCTGCAGTTGCCGCAGGACAGCTAATAGGCACGCAAGCCGTCTTGCCTATGTCTGCATGCTGCCACAATGTGTTTTACATGAATTCAACATTAAGGATTATTTTTGGCTTAAATATCTCATGGAAAAGAGGTTTTCCACTAACGTAAGATATTACACAGTACTTGTTTCCTCTTTTAGAGAAAACCGAGGTTACGTTAGTAACCGAGTACATTTTCAGTGATCTAAAAATGCATTAATGCCGAGTGTAAACAGAAAAGAACATTTGGCATCACCTAGGCAACATGCTGCATGTCTATAGAGTACAGCTGCAAACACTTGCACTCACTTGTACAACACACACAGACATACATATAGCTACATACAGTGCATTCACACATTCAAGGCTGCCTCTGCTATCAGAGTCTCCTGACATTTCTCTTCTTTTATATCCACACAAATGAAAAGACTTCCTAACAGAATCCCCATCTTTGTGCAAACTACCCTCAGGCATCTGAGTCTCGAAACAAAGACTAGAGGCTTCTTCCAGCTCTGTGCTTTACAGTGGGCATTGCTCTACCAGACTCTTTCACAAATAAAAAAAGTGGCCACCTCCCATCCAAGGGATGCACAAGGAGACAGCCTTAATGAACTGGTGGAATCTGATTACAAGTTAATATAGCTCTTAGAGCACTGCATGATGGGGAGATGAGACGCTCCAAAACTCCCACAGAGACAGTTTCTCTCCCCCGTCTACTCAATTTACCATGTTTAATACCATAACGGCATAGTAATAGACACATGGGCATCTTGGGATATGTAATATTCATGTATCCTCATGTTTGTTTGGGTTTTGCCTTTTGGAAGGAATGAGTTTGCACATAAACAAACAGACAGGTGACTTGTCTTGAGGATAGAAAGAAAGTTGAACATAAATCTATTCCTGTCAGAATTACTTAGTTTGATGTGTGCGGCTCGTAGGAACATCTGTCACTAGTGTTGCAAATACGGTCAGTGTGGCTTTCGGAGTTGTTACGACTCTTAGCAAAGGGGAACCTCAGGAAAGAGCCAATCACAGCAATGCGACTGTGGCTCAGAGGGAGTTGTCCTGAAGTAACCTGTTCACTTATTATTTTAGCAGCAGCGCATGATGGAATGCAAGCAAAGCAGATATGCTTTAAACATCTCTATTACACTTCACTCCTGGCATGGGCAACAGGAAATGAGGCCCATTATCCACTGAATACATACATTGTCATGCATAAATAGCCTGTGTACATTTTCACACAGCTATTGTGTTTTGACAAACTATTAACATTTAGGCAAAATAAAACAATAGGCAAAGTGACAATTTGCAAAAGTGACAAAAAATATATATGCAAAGTGAAAAAAAAACCTATAACCAAATTTTAAAAAAGTATGAGGTCAGTAAGCTTTTTCTCCTTTTTTGTTGTTAGAAATACTGTTAATACTTTTATTCTGTAAGGATTCATTAAGTTTAAAAGTGAGAGTAAAGACATTTCGAATGTTACATATAATGTTATGAACTCTTTTGAACTTTTCATTCGCTAAAATATACTGAAAAAAAGTATCACTGTTTCCACTCAAACATACGCAGCACATCTGAAAACGATTTCTGAAAAACGCTGTTGAATCGGACCGAGCACCAAAACACAATTGTAGCCAATCAACAGTAAGGGGCGTATCCACTCATGATGAGACAAGGAGACAGAGCTCATTGCACAAGACGTAAGCAGAACGACTATAGAAAAAGAGAGATGGCAGAGAAAATACAAAAGAGGAAAATGTCAATATAGCTTTAAAAGAAGGATTACAACCAGTAAGCTAAATAACAATTAGACATTCAACCTGAATTATCATAGTAACACAAATTGCTTTCGTTCATTGATGACATCATACCCTTGAGCGGCAGGCACAGTAGATTCTGCCATAGCCGTTGCCTGTGCTTAGTGTGTACATGAATGTGGGGACAGAGGCATCAAGATAGGGGTGTGATCCATTTGAGTATAGGCGCATGTTTGTTTTGGAGATTTCAAAATGTTAACAGCGTTTAGGAGTAATCGCTTACTGCACCTTTAAAACATTTCTTACTATCAAAGCAGCATATTAGAATGATTTCTGCAGGATCATGTGATATTACTAAAAAATGGCTGCTAAATATTAGCTTTGATATCATAGGAATCATTTAAAAGAAAAGTTCAAATTAAAGTTATTTTAAATTGTAATGATATTTTACAAAATAATTATTTTTACTGCAATTTTGTCCAAATAAATGCAGCCTTGGTGATAAGAGATTTCCTAAAACATTTAAAAAAAAATTCCCAATACTTAAATGATTCATAATATACAGTACGGTGCAATTGAATTCAGTATATTGGTATAAAGGTCTTTCAAATCAAGCAGGATAATTCTAGGATATATCTAAACTCAATATGGTTGGATCATTTGCACAATTTGTTCTGCATTTCTCCTTGAGAAAACGTTCTCATGCTTTTATTAATATCTTGCAGTGTTATTCTTTAATATATTATCTTGTCATTACATAGCTAAATAAACAAAATTAAATTAACAGCAAATTTCAATTCAGAGATCAGCACTAGCATGCATGTTAGCCTTTAGCACTAACACAGTTGAACTGTATTTTAAGCTTTCTAGCTTTAAAAAACAAAGGTCTTAGTCATAAGGAGTTAAAAGCAAAATATAATTTCTGTGTGAACTGTAACTAAGCGTGGTTCCAAGTTAATCTGTGTGCATTGGATTGATATTGTGATCAGGATGTCCAATGGCTCCAGGTAGTGGTAGACTGAGATAATGTTGCCATGGCAACTCAAGTTGGAGCTCAGAGGGTTATTGTCCTTCTGGATTGACATGCGAGATTTCAGTTGACCAGGGCACCCGCTGTTCAACAGCCAGCTATTTTTTTGTGCGTGTGTGTCCAAGGAGATGTCATCACACTCTTGTGAATTGTGTAAGCATATCACTCACAGACATTGATCATTAGATCAGATAAATGAGCCAACCTCTTGCCTAACTAACCTTGTCCCTTAAGAGAGCTCCAAATGGGAAATCAATACCAAGAGCAAGGTCTCAGTTGTTTCATTAACCATCAAATGAACAGATTATTAGCATAATTGAGTACAGCACCATGAGGTTAACATTTAGGCACAATTTGTCTATCTTAGCTCCAATTGATTAACACTTAATCAAGAGGTTGTGATGGAGGATGGTGTTTCGCCAACTGTATTTAACAGTGGCAATGTGATACTATAGAGGCAAGGGTAATGATGACTAATTCTAGATCCATCTTCCTCCGCCTTCTCCAAACAGCATAAATGCTCTTCGTCAGATTGTGCGATTTGTCTAATCTAGTGTACTGTCAGTGTATTACCCTAGCAGACCCTAACAAAGGAATTTTCACATTAGGACTTGTATTTTATGATTGTTTATGTATAATTAATCATCTTGTGCATGTAGAATTCTAATTCCAAAACAGACCCATGTGTGGCTATGTTTGTTTGCCTTGACCTGCATTCAATGAGATCAAGCACACAGAGCAGAAGTCCTTTTTGCATTTCTTTCTTCTGCGCAACACAAAAGAAGATAGTTTGAAGAATGTTTCAACTCTTTTTAATCATACAATAAAAGTCAATGGGACCATATTTTGTGTTCCACAGAAGTCAGGCTTGGAACAACATGAGGATGAGTAAATGTCTGACAGAATTTCGAAAACACTTTACAATAAGGTTCAATTCATTAACATTAGTTGACAAGTTAACTAGGAAAGCATTTATTAATCTTAGTTCAACAGCAACTAATACATTATTAAAATCAAAAGTTATATGCTAATATTATTTAATGGACATGAACTAACAATAATCCGTTGTATTTTTATTAAGTAATGTTAACAAAGATGAAAGAATACTAGAACCGATGTATTAGTCTTTGTAAGTTACAGTAATGCATTAACTAACTAACAAGACCTTATTGTAATGCGTTTCCGAATTTTCATTTTTGGGTGAACTATCCCTTTAAAAAAAAACTGGAGAAATGGAAAGAGAGCAATCGAGCGAGCAAGAGAGATTAAGATCTCCTTTCCATTTCACCGGGATGGCGAAATGAAATGGTGATCCTAGGTGTGAGCGTTATGAGCATGGAAGGTGCAGTAACTGAGTGCTCAGGCATCTCATTGCCATGCACGACTGGAGCCGTCCCCCGAGAGGCTCCCTGAGAAGAATGAGGGCAATTCAACTGGAAACGGGGCAACAAGGGAGGGGGACCGCCTGGGATTTGCTTCGGCTGAGGATGGGGGAGCCAGGGGAGGGGATTGGCTGGCACTCCCATGCCCAGCCATAGCTCCAGAACTCCCCGATGGACGTTGGTTCAGACGGAGCACCGGCGAGCAGAACCCAACGAATGACGAGCGGATCAATATGAGGTGACAGGCCTGGGTGGAAAAGCCTGACCTTCCTGGACCCCACGCTGACCTTGCTACACAAAGATTTAAAGAGTATTCAACATGCCCCCTGGAGCCGGTTGCATACCTCATTGTATAACTTTCTGCCTTGCCAAGCCTGGTGTGGCATTGATGTGAGGGGCGTTACAATGTATAGTGGGAATCTTTATTGAAGTGCTTTGGAGGTATTTATAAAGTAATAGCATATAAATTTGTCAAGGGGCATAAAATATGGAAGCACTGACATTTAAAGTTTCGCCGAAACCAATCATTAGATAATCATTTTCGTGTTATGCCAGATATTTAAATTGTCTACTCTTTGTCTATTTTTTTATTTGTATAAATAAATAAATATTGTTTTCTCTGTCTTTTGTTGTTTGATTAACATTAAGAACACAGCACAGAAAGCAGCAGCTAATATAGGCTCATGTCACTTTAAGAGCTAATGCATGGATCCAATATACTTTACGTGTCTCTAAACATCATTTTGTGTGTATTTCAAGCAGAAAAAGATGCAAAAGAGCATTCAATTTCTTCTTTCGTAGCCTCTCTTAAATACTGAATTGGTTTCTTTTTCACATCTTGTTCTTGAATAGTTAATAATTACTTGAATGTTTAAATATACTAGACTTAAAAACACATTGTGACGATTCTGAAAAAACAGTGTCTTTCATGCTGACATCGGATAGTCCTTTACTAATTCATAAAAGTTTTTTTTTTATTTTTACATATTAATATTTATAATTATTTATTTCAGTTTATTTCAATTACTGAATACTATTTTTAATACTTTTTAGTTTTAGATAACAATAACAACACACAATATAATAATTCATAGTTGGCCGATATGTATAAAACATCCATGAAAAAATCTCCAATCTCAGACATTAACTTATTTGGCAGCAATATACATCCTAGTATAAAATATTCCAAAACACCAAGAAATTTCAGAATAAATGAGACAGAATTTGGAACATGAGCAGAAAAGAAAGAGGAGCAGGATGATCATGCTACTGCTTGGAGGCGTTTCATATCTGAATTCATATCTGCACTGGAGGAGTAGCGCACTAACAGACGGGTTCCCTTGGTCCTGCCAATGCTTTGTTCCCATGTTGAGAGCCCAGAGCAACTACAGTCATCTGTGGCACAGAGGCTGGTCCTGCTGCCATTGGCCGAAGGGGGAAATGCGGATGGGAATGAGAGAAGGAGGAGGAGGAGGTGGTTGAGGAGGGAGGTAGAGATTTAAGCACTGGAACCCAGCCAAGAACCAGACAAGAACACTGAACTCAAACATGCCAAGAGAGCCTCTCATACTCAACCAGAGCAAAAGAACAAGCATTTTATGTAACATTAGACTCCACACTGAGAAGAAGAGCTATTGAGAGCTGCTTCCCGCTGATCTTTTGTAAATAGATTACCTTGCCTTTTGATTTGCAAAAAAATAACACCCTGGAAATATTAAAGGTGAAGTGTGCAATTTATGAACCACTAGTGCTATATTGAAAAATAAAATAAAAAGTGACTGTCTGTAGAGAGAAAGTTCCTGCCCAAACTCAAACTTTTTCACATCTACATTATGGATTTTATGAAATAAAGTTCCTGCTGATATACCGAATAAAAATCCTGTAACCACACAAGTCAAAAATGCAACAAGTTTACATGATGCAATGAGAATCAGGCTTCATCTCGCCACTGCCAGACAATGTCTGCAAGACAGAGCTCGGCTCAAGCTCACTTCCCACTTTGGAGCCCCTGCAAACAGCAAATATGACGAGTCAGCACTCTGTCATTACCAGTAAAGAACTTGCAGGCTAAATAGGCTACCGCCTTTCTATTTACTCATGCTGGACACAGTTACTCAACCTCGGGGGGCAGGAGGAGATGTGATGGTATTTAAAGGAAAGCTCGGTTTGTTTCAGTTTCATGATATCATGAAACTGATAATAAATAAATAAGTGTTTTGGAAATAACCAAGTACCATAGCACACTTCAAGGACACTTACCAAATTAAAAAAAACAAAAATTCACGGTCATCTCAGGTACTGTCAGAGTATGTACTGCGTTTAAAGAGGAATTTACTTCTTGACTTCTGCCCTTACACAAACTGAAAAGCGAATGAATTTCAGAAAACATAATACAATCACACCCACATCCATATCTCTTCCTAGTAGATGGATTCTAACCCCAATGCTCCCCATACTTCGGAGTGGACTATATTTCTTTAGTTAATCTTTTCTGGCATACTGTGAATGTCTTCAGACTTTCCATTTCATAAGGCGCATTTTCCTTGGCAGGCAAGTCTGTGCCCTAAGACTTTGGCCGCTATTGGGACCTTTTTTGATTCAAGCTCTAGAGAGATGTGCAGCTTCAGTACCAGCTGAGTTTGTGGATAAGTAATCTGAGTGCGTGTTCTCCTCCCTGCGCATCCAGACGGTAGCGCTTCACCTCAGGGAGCCCACTTTGCCATTTTCCTCTGGCTAAAAACAGCCACACAACAATGCCTGTCATTCACGCGGGCCCCCAACCAAGCAGATTTGCTGTCTTGTAGCTCTCTTTATTTTTCTGAGTGTGACAAATGTACTCTGACTCAGAGACGAACAGAAGGAGTGCTGAAAGACATGACCAGATAAACTCCTCTGAAAAAAAAATAGGTCACGAGGGAACGCGCTACTCTCGAAAGCCCGTTTTAGAGCCATGCCAATGCAATCAAGATGAAAGTTCACTCAGAAGAGGGACAAACATGCAAGCCTTAAACACCATCAGCAGAGTCAAATGCTGGGATCCATCCAAGAAGGCAGCTGTAAAAAGACTCCTGTACTGTACATCAGTTTTATCCAACTACCCCCATCACTAGGCCTCACACACCTGATAGGAAGTGAGAGACCTTTAATAGAACGCTGAGGCTCTTGTAAACACTAGGCCAACTTTCCAAAACACAGGCTGACGGAAGCACCCGTAGTCCAGCAAAATGCCCTTGGGCTCTGGCTATTTCTGCACAGGGAGATCCTGTGTCAGTGATTCAATGAGGATAAGACAGCTTAGTCCATGAGATACGGCCCTAGTCCACAGTACTCGAGTATAAAAAGCTGCACGCAGTCAAACTTTGGTACTGTTGTACGTTTAACGAAGCAAGAAAAAGCATGCCTAATAAAACCATTCATTTCCTCTGAAATTTAGAAAAGTGATTAAATCTGGTATAAAAACTTCCGGTGTGATTTAAAACACATGCACAATATTATGAGATAAAGTATCAGCCAGGTTTATTTTATTGATTGGTCAGTGCTATGGGGGTGAGAGGTCATGAGTTGTGTAAAAGGGAGTAAAGGAGAAAAGAGAGGTCAGAGTCCATTCTTCACTCTTTTTAAAACATAAAAACATCTCTAACGAATGTTTAGTGGAATCCATACAGCAAAATGTAATGCTAAGAAAAATACTACTATTTTCACCAACACAGTTACTTGCACAAACCGATATCAACAATATTATTGATTTGCCTACATTGACAACCATTAAATGAGAACTGAAGCTGGACAATGACATCACCGTTTTCTTCGGAGCGGCTATATATAAATTAACTATTAATAAGATTTTTTACAGCAACAATGAACCATCACAGAACTTACTTAAGCTGGACTATGATGCAATTTTCTTTTAGATCTGCTGTACAGCAGAAACAAACTTTGTTGCATTATTCTCCTGTTGTAAAGCTGCTTTGAAACAATCTGTATTGTAAAAAGGGCGATATAAATAAAGGTGACTTGACTTGCATCCTGATCAGCTGTTCCTGATCAGCATTTTCAGCTGAAAAATCTGCCAAACTTTCTGAAAACAGAATTAAAGGGATTAGTTTCGCTAAACGCACCCATGAGACATTTAGTCACAGCTTAGCTGTTTAGTTTGAAGTGCAGTATAAGCTTGCAGAGTGATGGGCTTTCAACTCGGCAAAGGGGCATCTTTACAGCTAAAGCAAAGGCATTGTTTTTTTTGGGTGTTTTTTTTCCCATTCACGTGGTTTTGCAGGTTCTCGTAAACCTGTCTGGCTTGCCGAGCTGTGGTTATATGACCTCTAAAACATTTCTCATGAATTTCTAATTCACCCTAGTTCTCACACGTAATTTATACTATTGTCTCTACTGTATATCCATCTCACTGCAGTGTTTTAATAGTAAAATGTAAAATGTAAAATAAATATATGATGTCCCCAGAGTGTGTATGTGAAGTTTTAGCTCAAAATACCCCACAAATATTTTTATATAGCAAGTTTTTTGAGGGTGAGCAAAAACGCACCGTTTTTGTCTGTCCCTTTAAATGCAAATGAGATGCTGTTCCGCATAGAGGGCGGAGCTTCAAGAGCTTGTGTCATTTTATCTCACACAGACATGCACTGAACATTTCAAAAACTTTTAGCCTTTTTTGTATTCTAAACGGAGTAAGAAAGATGAAGATACTCAAGAAGAAGTGACAACAGAAAACATTTCTGAACGGTTAGTTGATAAATTTATGTAGCTTACGTGTAGTTATGTTCTAGTCATTGATTAGCATATTCTGTCACGATAATCTATAAATCGTGTTACGGGGCAGGATTTAAGTACATTTTACAGTTCATGATGTCACTAACGGGTGTAGTCCCTACCAGTCGTTTGGTGTAGTCCTTAAAAAGCAATTGCTTTAAAATAAAATAACTTTGCACATTGTAACTTTGCGCATGTTGTTTATGCTCAAACAGCAAAATTACACACTAACGAAAGTTAGAAAAGTAAAATCACAGACTGATCTCATGAAGTAGCGTGTGTATGACACGCCAATTCGTATTTCCATTTTTGGCGTGCTATCAAGACACATAATCGCTTTTCAGCATGTTTATGAATGCCGTTGACTTAACGTTACTATATAAATATATGAGTTACCTCAACCCCGTCCCTTATGACTGTTCCCTTACCATCTAGGAAAAAAAAAGATATGACTTACCTCAACCTCGTACCTAAACCTAACCGTCCCTGGGTTAATGGCATTTATGATTGGACATTTGACGCGTGTACAGACACGCGGAATGACGCAGACGTTAATGGCGTTGACATACACGTGGAAACACGCGGATAGCTCAAAATGCGTAGAGATCATAGAGAATCATATGCGTAGAGAACACGCCACTTGACTCGAAAGTGGCGTGTATATTTACGCAAAAAAGTCATGTTGTCATGAAAAGTCATGATGTCATGTTGGAAATCATATTCAACAACCCATTTAAAATAATATAAAAAGGCTCAAATTCCTGCATTTTGAAGAAGCAGGAATAAAAGTAGGTTCGCTACTGCGTGCAAGGTATTTCATCAGCCGCCTCATCTTGGTTCTAGGCTCATATAAATATGGGGTGATTCCTTCCGGAAAATGTGGCTAGTCGTTCTCATCGTCGGGTTCCTCAATTAAAAATTCTTCATGGGAGGGTAACGGTGGTGAGTCCGGTGGAGAGAAATTCTCCACAACTGACTTAAACTGGCATTCAAATCTGCCTCCATTTTTGCCCAACCTCCAACGATCCAATCAATTCCCGAAGAGCGAAATCAAGCCCCGCCCTACATTTTTTCCAATTTCAGAGGTCGTTTCACTCGGATACACGTCACAATCTCACACAGGACAACCTCAACTTCCATTTCATGATGACTTAGTTCACTTTGGATAGTTCACAAGGGATAGTTCACTTTGAAATTAATTTTTGATGTTTTAGCTTACATCAAGGGCATCCACTGTAGGTGTCTTTGTTTCCACAGTATTTTCAATTTTTATATTTTTAGGTCAAACCGCTATTGTCTGTCAGTCATATAATGGAGGTCTATATGGTCTTGCTCAAAGAGCATGCACAGAAAAGTCCAAATTAAACACGATTTAATGACGGGTAAATGTAAGTACACATTGCTAAGAAACGCGGTTAGAATCTCCAAGCGGTTTGTGTGAGAATACGAACAGCATTTATATAGTTTTTACTTCTTGTAATTACAGTCACTTCCATTATACTCTGAGGGAGCGGGCGCTTCTGTCTGCGCATGCACCAAAAAGCTGGAAAACATGATGATGGAAAACATGTATATGATTACTTTAATAAGATTTTCTTACAATATATTAAACAATATGAGAGAGAAAATAATATGAGAAAATGAGAATATCTTTTTTTTTGTATTGCCCAGACCTGACATTAAATACAAAGAAATCTGCTGTTACATACAAACTACTTATAATCTGAAATTGTAGGGCTGCACAAGAGAGGGGCGACCCTGGCCACTGCTAGCACACCTCTTCCCTTCCCCCTTTAGTTAAAGTGCTGTGGTCTCAGTGGTCCATGCTTTAAAATAGACCTGACACAAAAACCTCAATTGCTCCGAGAGGTATGGAATGGGCGGAGTGGTCACCGCAGAGGGATTTAGCTGGAGAGAGGTGGACTTAAATGCTGATGATGATCTGTGCTGGATCAATAGGGAATGTGCATGTGCTCATATGCTGCTCCTACTCCATATTTTCTCCCTCCAAGCCCTCAGTTTGCACAGGAACTGGAAACCCAACCTAATCTCCAATTCAGAAAAGAAAGCTAATGAACTGCCTCTGACCAGCAATGCCTCACAGCTTCCACTTTCTTTCTCTCCTTCTCAGAATGTGTCACGTCAGAAATCTGCAGAACTGTAAAGTGACCAGATTTATGAAATGAAAACCGGGGGCCTTTCTAGTTTAGAAGTAAAATTATTGTTGACTAAAACAAAAACTGTTAAAAATAAAATTTATTAAGTGAAATAAATCTCAAATAAAACAAACGATAAATAAAACAAAATACAAATATTAGATGAAGAAGTTAGAAACGTAATAGAGGAATAAGCTTCAAGAAGCTGTATTTTTCAGTGATTTTAGAGCAGCTATGGGGCTTTTCAAGGCATAATGCTGAGCGATGTTCTAAAATCATTGTAAACCACGGGGCTTTTTTTTATTTTTAACAAATGGTTACTAAATATAGCCGGCAAGATTTCATAAAATAAATACACAGCAACAAAACTTATTGATAACAAATAATAATCCTATAGCAATGTAGTAGTTACATACATCTGTTTTATAAATAAGTAAAATTATGTTGTTTACAGTTAACAGCCTTAATGAATTGGAGTTAAAAAGGTAAAGATTTTATTCTAAAAATTTCTATTATTTAAAAAGAAATAAAGAAATTACACACTGTGTGTATAATGGACATTATCTCAGTAAAACACACATAAAAATAAAAGGAGACATTTCTGAGGACAGCTACAGCCGGGACAGGCTATCAAAAACAGGGTCTGTCCACTGCCTGTGTTACAGCAAGCTGCACTGAAATCACAGAAGTCAAAAATTGAATCTCTGTTTTTCTTTCGTCAAGTCATTATGACTAACGAGGAGTCATGTAGTGGTAATGTCACATTGATTCGCATGCCATTAATCCACTTTTAATGAACCCAGCCCATTGTAATCACTCTTGTCACTGACATGTGGCCGATAAATTGACAGTCTTGACGGTCAGCAATGTCACTGCTGTTAAAAAAAACCTTCCACTTTCTCAGAGTGTGACTTTTTTGACCGTTAAAATTATAAGCTCTAGTATAACAGTCCTATTTGGGAAAGCCGGGATATTCTCTGGCTATAAATTGGAAAAGAAAACCCTCCCCATTAGAAACGCACATCCCTTTGTCATCCAACCACAATTGCTTGTGATGTGATTGACAGTTAAGAAGAATGTCCCTCCTCTCAAATCCTACGCCTGCTAAGAAGATGCTCACAGCTGTCCCCACCATTCAAGTAAATCCATTTAAAGGTGTCCAAAGCTAACTTTTAAGAGGGTCATATGTGATCATACCAGCTGTGGACTGCAGGGTGGCTCTGTTTGCTGGAAAGGTAGAAGTTCCATCCAAAGAAAACATCACACACAGATGAGCAAACAACAATACATTTTCACACCCGTGCTGTGCACTGTCAGACGCTTAGGGCAAATATTCACCTTTATACTTACAGCAGTAAAGTGTGACTTACTCATCTAAACTCATGTTTAATGCATGCTTATAAAATGTGCATTCAAATGATTTACACTACTGTTCAAAAGTTTGTAAGTTCAGTAAAGTTCAGTAAAAATATTTTAATGTTGTTGAAAGAAGTCTCTTATAATCACCAAGGCTGCATTAATGTGACCAAAATACAGAGATATTGTGAAATACGATTACAGTGTAAAATTACTGTTTTGAATATAATTTAAAATATTATCTATAATTTTCAGCAACATTAGTCCAGTCTTCAGTGTCACATGATCCTTCAGAAATAACGATTTGCTGCTCACTAACGTTTCTTATTATTATCAATGTTGAAAACACTATTTTGTGGAAATCGTGATAGATTTTTCAGGATACTTTGATGAACGTAAAGTTCAAAAGAACAGCGTTCACTGTAAAAATGAATATGCTTTATCTAATCATTTAATCAATAGAATTGTGGCAACAGATTACAAGCAATATTATTAATTAAATGTAGCAAATTAGAATTGAGTAATAATTAATCAAATTATCCCTTAAAGGTTAACCATTTAAAATGAGTAAAAATTACACAAAAAATTAACAAAAATATCTCAACAATATCTTAACAAGCAGAATCACGGAAGGAGAAAACGGAAATTTTAAAACAAACCAAAACAAACACAGATCACCATAATGGTGACTTCAATTTATGTTTTTTTTTTTGTGCTGTAAGTTTTACTCAATTAATTACTTAATTAATTGTAACTTACTTAAAATTACTTAATTAATAATATTGCTTGTAATCTGTTGCCACTATTTTTTGATAAGATAAAGCATACTCATTTTTACAGTGTTTATTTGAAATCGTAATTTTTTGTTACAAATATCTTTACTGTCACTTTTGAACAATTTAATGCATCCTGAATAAACATTCAAAAAATCTTACTTTGAATGGTGTATTTAAAATAATAACAACAACAACAATAATAATGTACATTAACCATTTTACTTTAGGAGAGTGGTGTGTTTGACCAGCTAACATCAGTTAGTAACTAAATTAATATAACAATTACCAGTATTGCTTATATTAAGGGTTGGTTCTGAACCTGTAGTAACTAAGCAATTACCCAACAATCCTAACCGAATAGCAATGAGCCAAAAAAAAAAACACACAGCAACTATTGCAATGCCCTGGCAACACCTTAGCATCATCGTCGTTAGCTTACCACAGGTTAGCAGCACTCGTATTCTCTTCAGAAAATGAGGTCTAGTTATACCACATGCTTTTGTATCAGGGGGACTGGTGATTTTCTGTAAATAATAGCAATTGAAATGTGCACTTGAATACCACTTGCAGTTACACAACTGCCATCAATGCTTAAGGAGATCAGCTACAGGCCTTTCATTCATAGCATGTCATTCTACTGTTCACCATACATCATGTGGAAATAAGAGCAGTCGTCCTATGTATAGCAGTGCAGGTTATACAACGTATTGAGTCTGTTAAGTGTTTGCGGAGGTAGATGGGAGGAGGGTTTGAGGTCTGTGGGTGGAGGTGCTGGAGTGTATTATCATCAGTACAATAACCCACTCCTCATGTCTCGGGGGCTGGCTGCATCCTTCTGCCTTAATGGTGAAAAGGTTCTTTAAGACGCCTCTCTGAAGCTTTACAATGCCTCGCATACCGCCCGCCTCCCCCTACACAAATACATTTAAACAAGACCAGGTATCAATGCACGAACACAAACTTACCTGCTACTAATTGCTAACTGAACTTCAATAGAAGTTAAATGGGAAAAGGATGGACCTACACTATAAATGTAAACAGGATGGACCTACATAATAATCTCCCATGATTCATAATTTCAGATTCACCCAGATTCACAGTTTCAGAATGTGCATATTTACACAGCTCACATCCTCTTGTGGAACCTCATACACATGCTCTCTGATTGAGCAATGGCATTTGTGCCAAACAAGAAAACACACTATCACAACACGCACGAAGCACAGCACACATTCGTTTGCACTCTTGGTTTTTCTCTGCAAATCTATAACCGGCACTCTTGCCACAACTACAGAGCAAAAATTCAGAGTTCAACTCACTCGAACATTAAATAAAACAGGAAGTCCACATGAGGGTGTTTTTGTCCTGAAATTTGACCCATTCAGGCACCCATAGCCTCATTTAATAGAATAAGCAGCTGGGTTTATATTCATGCTTCACATGTAGTGTCTGCTTTTCAGTTTACTTTTACACGTTTCCTGCTAATATCCAGATTTAGGTCCCAGTCTGAGCATAAACAAATAAAGAGAGAAATAAAAATTGTTTGTGTCAAATAAATAAAAAGATAAATGTGTATGTATGTGTATATTCTCAGATAATCTGATAATCTCAGATTGTAATTTTTAGAGCATATATCAAATGAAAAATGAAGAAATTTCAAGAAATTTATCTTGAAATTAATTAATTAACTAATTAAAAAATAAATACATACTCTAACAATCTTAGATTGAACCTTTTGTTAGTGTCAAATAATATAAAATGATAAATAAAATAAAATACAATTCCAGCACCCATAGCCTCACTCAATAGAATAAACAGCTGGATTTCTATTTATGCTTCACATGCAGCGTCTGCTTTTCAGTTTACTTTTCCACGTTTTCTTCTTATATCCAACATTAAGTGCCAAGTATGAGTCTGAACTAGTCGCCGGAGGGAAGTTATACTATGTGACATAGACTCACGTTCAAGTCTCTCAAAGCTGAGCCATGCATGCTGTGCTTTGCCTTTGGATCGTAATTGACTCCATATGTTGTTTGCATAATTTCTCAACCCCCCAATCTCTGGACCTAAAACTGCTAACAAAGTTCATGCGTATCTCAGAATGTCCTACTGATGGTTTCTGAGTCCCCTGACTGAGCAATTAAAAAAATCACAACAAATCCTGGATGTATTGTTACGCTTCGAGGGATTATATTGATTCTATTTTTTTTTCCATTAAGTTCCCAAAAGTCATCTCAGGTTAAGGGACGGCAAATAGGTGCGCTAACGGTGTTGTCATGACGACAGGCAGAGAACAGCACATAGATAGTATACAGCACAGGTTTAGTCGTCTTTGATTTCTCTTACTGTTATGAAGAGCCATACTATGTCTAATAACTGAAAGGATATGTAAACATCAGTACAGTTTGTAAAGAGTTTATTTCCAGAGTTACTGATACTGAATAGTGACATGTGTCATTGATAATTTGTGTACTTGAAGTAGATGTAGAATTCCACGTCTTGCGTTCTGTGACAGAGCGTTCGACAATCATCCCTCCCCCCTCACCATACACAGCTTCAGTAAACAAACTAGGGCTGGACAAGAGGGTCAAGGGTTGAACACACTAGAGGACAAACTAGAACATTTTGTCAGCTTAGCGAAATGTTGAAATGAGGAGGAAGAGAGAGATCATAAGACCCACGTAGTTACCCAAAATTCCTTCTCTCACCTACTCTTCTCTTATGGGAACTAAACACAGACGTTGAAGAATGATCAAGATAATCTCAGATCGTCCACTTACTTAGAAACATGTTTCAAATGGAAAATGGCCTGAAATTGTTAAATAAATAAATCAATCGACCTCATGCAATCCCTTTTTTCAGAGACATCAAATATAAAACGGCCTGAAAATGGTAATGAAATAGATAAATAATATTAATGATAATTTTAGATTGTCCCTTTTCTTGGCGCACATGAAAATTGGCTTAAAATTTTACATTAAATAAATAAATAATAAATCAATGTATGATCGTAACATATTTAAAAAATTAAATGGACTGAAATAGTTTTCTGAAATAATTATAAGTAAATAAATAATCTGGAAATAATCAAATTGAAAGTGAATATACTGAGTACTAGTGGCATCCACATCCCTCTTGTATTACCAAACAATCATGACATTACTTTTTGAGTTGGCAAATATTTATGAGTCATTACTCTATTGAAGGACACGCTCTGTTTCTGTCACATGCTTCAGTTTACTCACAGACATGCATGAAGCCAGCCTTAGCGCAGACACATATTGTATGTCATGATCCATTAAGGAATGACATAGAATTTTTTTTTTCATACTATTTCCTAGTATGCAGACTATGCACCACAGAATCGCTCAGTTTAGTCTGGCTATATAAAAAAACACACCTGGATCAATCAATGCAGTGAAGGGTATCATTAAACCGACACGCTCTCTATGTCATTGGACAGGCCCGGTGACAAACCCAACATTAACTCAACATGTCCGCTCTGAATGTGCTGTGCTCTTTAGCTGTTTTTTTTTCACTAAAGCAGGATTGGGGGCAACGCTGAACATTTCAGCTGGAGCCGACAGCTATGTAGACCACAGGGGCATTCCTGAGTCCCCTGGGCTGAGCCTGGTACAGATGGGGCCGGTTTGGGTTTCATCCCCGCCCACTTCCTCTGGGATGGGTTGTTTTGGGGGTGTCTTTTGAGGATTTCCCATATAGTCCCTTCAGCAAGATGTCCAGTCTCAGGCAAGTTCCATCAATAATTCACTATCCCCAGCCCACCTGTGTGAAGCTTCTTCGAGCAGAAGGGTGCTAACCTTTTAATTCCTGATCCACATGGCCATCTTGTGTGGCTGGAGAGACCGCTTTAATGGAATCCTCCAGCGCAACGCAAAGCTGAGGTGATAAGCAGATACGCTGTCCTGTGATTATTGGGTTCCATTATTGAGCCCTCTATCTGGCTGATTGCTATCTCGATTCCACCGATAAAATCCTCCAATACTCTTTTAACGGGGGCCATAGAGTCAAACAATTATACTTGAATCAAATGAATCAAATTAAAGGTTGGACGTTTTTATCAGTCTGTCCAACATGCTTTACATATAGCACGCACACAGAAAGCCGCATCTCAGACAGCATGCAACTATTGATTTCATTTTCGAGTCTTGCACTTGAAAGGACAAATTCACACAAAAATTTTCAGCATGCCTGTCTTGGTAAGTATCCTAGCAAACATACTAGGTAATGTCCGTGAACGTGACATACGAGTGTCAAACACAGTGAAGTGAACGTAAAAAGTCAAGAAAGACAACGCATGTATTCAGTGTCAGATGCCAGCCGAACTTGGCCCCGCCCACAACATTTGAGATTTTCTTTTCATTTTCTTTCCTGGTTCGGTTGAAACATGCCCCATAATCACAGCCCAATGGAGCAGTATCAAGGGGGTAATCCACCATCCGGAAACTGAAGTCTCCTCGGGGGCCGCCATTGGCTAACAAGCCTTCACCTGCTGTTAGCATTCCATTGACTCCCATTCATTTTGGCGTCACTTTGACAGCGAATAACTTTCCATCTGAGGCATTAAAAGACTCCATTTGTCCATTGTTTATTTCTAAAGA
>JAOTRC010000043.1:14212054-14223251 GCA_027497675.1 Cyprinella lutrensis
CCATTCAGCCGATTTTCTGATATTTAGAAGAATATCAGTAACCAGACAGTTTCTGGTCTCATTGACTTCCATAATAGGAAAAAATATACTATGGAAGTCAATGAGACCAAAAACAATACATCTCTCACTGACTAAAATTGCGTTTGATTTTGTGTGGATTTAGGAAGTAATCCCCTGTTTCTCCCCTTCTTCCTCTTGGCTTTTAACCATCAGTAGAGCGGACACCTTTTCATTCCCTCCCTGGCAACCCAAACCATGGTTGAGCAGATCCGGCAGGACCGTATTTCTCTGGATTTGGTCCCGGCAAACAAAAGCTGCCCTGTCCACTCCATCCCCAGATGTTTTGTATTGATCTCCCTGTGGTTTTGGCTGGGTGGAATGGCTGGGATTGTTGCTCGTCTTTTCTCTTTTTTTGTTGCAGACAGAATTAGAAAACAAAGGAGAAGGAAAAGTCAGCGGGTGTTTTTGGCTCCGCAGTGCATGTCTGCTGGGCGTAGTGTCACATTTCAGGCAGAAGTGCGGCTGGCCTTGCTCACTTTGTTATCTCACTCTTGCTCTCTCTTCCCCTTCCCCTATCCCTCCCTACACTCCCTGATTAATAATGCAGAGTGTCTCTTTATCTAATGTTCGGCTGTAGGTGAGTGCTGCGGATGAGCTGGTGAGGAGTGTACCTGTCTGCCTTTGAGGCTCAGAGACCTGGCTCACGGCCTAATTCTGAGAGGCTTGCGTAGGAATTAGACAGTAGAGAGGTACAGTATGGCAATCCATATACAGTACATACACTATCTAGATGGTCCAAAGCTGCCCATAGGAAGCCAGAGGTTGCTCTTTTATAACTTATACACTTTTTATAGTTCATGGTTAAAGAAATATTTTGGGTTAATACAAATTTAAAAAAAAGAGGAAATCAATGATAATGCTCTTGCAAAGTTGAATGGGGATTTTATTTTTCCAATAAGCCTGTATTGCACTTAGGTGAAAGTTGTTGTAAAGGAGAAAAGTCTGTTTTTTAATGTTAAAATATTGATAACGCTTCCTTTTACAGTACAGTATTTACAGTGTACTAACAGTGTACTTACCAAGAATGTACTGTAATATAAGGTAAGTACATGGAACAGGGGTAGGTTTAGGGGTAAGTTCAGGGTTAGTACTAGTTACTAAAATAAGTACATAGTATTTAAATGGGTAACTGGACTTTAAAAGGAAGCGTTACCAAAATGTTTTCTCCTGCTTTAGTTTTATATGGACAAGTAATTGATAGTTTCATACCAAAAAAAATAGTAAAACGGACTCCATTGATGTGGGTCTAACCGGTGGAATGGCACTTTGGCTCTGAATTGTTTTAGATGGACTGTAACATTCAACCATAGAATGTTAATGGAACAGGGCGTTGGTGAAGTGTTATGAAGCAACTACACACCCATTGTCTCATCCCATATAAGTTAATAAGTCCCTTTCCGTCCACTGAATGGCAGCGAAACTGCTCAAGTGGAACAGCATGGAGCCATGGTAAATGCACCAGATTTACGGCTATATGCAAGACTGTAGACTCACACCCTCACGCACGTCATGTTTCAATAACCCTTCACGGCAACGCTCTATAAATGGCTGTCGGCTTAACTAACAATCCGCTGTGACACAAAATAGCTAACGTACATCAGCCAAACCACACACCAAACAAAAAGGAATCTGTGATATATATGACTGGAACGATCACAACTGTTTGTTCCACACTCTGTGAATAGGGTTTTCAGACTAATTTAACCTAGCGCTAATATTCAGAGCTAAGTCACTAGCAGAAGCTCATCATTTCTCCCTCTCTGCGTCAATGTGATTTTCTTTATCTGTCAGAGTGCAGCTTGTACATAGAATCTGCCCCGAGTACACGGCTGCTCCAGTGTGGGTGGAGAGTGGGCGAAGGTGCGTGGCATCTGCCACAGTCCAACGCCTGAGGAGAAATAGAAACACTTCACATTCAAACTCACTTCCACTGCAGCCTTCACCTTGTTAGGCACTGGATAGATTGAAAGTGAATACCGTGTTTCAATGAATCATTTTCTTTGGCCAGGCTTTACCCTCCACCTTCGGCATTTCCTTACAGCTCTCATTCAGAACGGTGAAGGGGAGGAGGAGAATAGAACATAAAAGTTTCAAGCACACTATGTATACACAGCAAGTGGTTTGATTAAATATTATTATATGCATGCATTCATTGGTAAAGATAATTTTCAGATTTGGTTTGTGATATAGTGATATAGTTATTCCATTCTTTATTATAATTAACATATGAGAGCAATATAAATGAATATATCAGGAAATATTATTTTGCAAAATATATTTCAGTAAAAAAAAAATGCTTTCTGTTGAGGTTAAAGGCTATCTTTTGGTATTGTAACGTCTTAAGTGTTATTTTCTTGCATAAAACAAATCCTTGTTACTAAATTAGAAGATCATATGAGCACTTGAAATGTAGTGGACACTTCTGTCCATTTCAAAGTCACCAAAAAGAGTTGCATGGAAATAATGAAATGTACCATGTTTAGATTTACACAATATGAACCCCCCATTTGAAATGCAGTCACTTCACAGTGAATTTTATGACTTGGGATACTCCTAGAAGCAACATAAATTGGTGTTTTATTCTGATTTTGGCCAAGCTTTTTGTTTCCTCTTGCCAAAACTGTCTCATAAACACACTTCCATTTTGATGCCCAGCCAGTGTCCTATTTCATAATGTCCCCTTCTTTCCAATATTCATATAAATATCTGCTTATTTTCTGTCCAAATGTGTTTCATTAACACTCAACCACTGTCACAAACTTATACAAGCCGCAATATTTATTGTCTTTAGTTCATGTCATCACTGTAGTTTGTGCAGAAAAGTTTTGAAGGATCATTACATGGGAGACATTTTGTACAAAGCTGTTCGATATACTATTATTTACACACAGCTGACTTTTTTTAGTATTGTCTTTAATTAAATTGAAGTAGCAGGCTTAAATGTACTCTAGCAAACCTCTTTTAGCTTTTAGGTTAGCTTAGCTAATTGTTTTCTGTAAGTATAATTGGTAGCTATATCTTGCTGCTTTTTTGGATAAAAGTAGCTTCCTCAACACAGGCCCAGTGTTACTTTATCATAACACTGAATCTGATTGCAATACGTCTGACTGCACAAACTGAGCCTGAATCCTTTATTTTCAAGTGAATTTCTGTTATTGTTAATCAGCACAAGAAGAAGTGCATGGAGTTTGATTGTGCTGTCGTCTGCTTTGTATCGTACTTAAATCTCAAAGGTCTCCTGTTTATGCCAAATCCATTCTGAAATTGGTCAAAACAGATTTAGAGAGTCACACTTTGTAGTCAGATTTATAATGTAACTGGCTAATTTTCATTTGTAACATAAACCAATAAATAAATGTCACTGAAATTTCCCATGCAGTTAACCAACTTCCAACTTCCCCATGCAGTTAATTGGACACATATTACTCTGGAAGGCATGAGTTGAGACGACTAAACGATGGTCTTCCGACAAAACATTGTACTGTGTGGTGTGTGCTACTGCATTCCAGAAATGTCTTTAAAATGAAATAAATAAAATTAGGAGAACACTTATTCCCCCTGCTGCTGCTGATTATGCACACAATTTCACTCAAAGTGAGCCACTGGATAAATTGACTCCACACTTGTCAAGGCATCAATTATTCAGCGGCTGAGCCTTTCAGCACCGCCATCATGTCCCTCTCATTTGATTTGGAGGACAGGAGAGGCGAGCGGAGCTGAAGCGAGCCTGGCGGAGCACGGCGGAAAGTGGCAGAGACTTCGGTCTGATTGGAGCGCGAGAACCGCCCGAGTGTTCATTAAACCCCAAAAAGTACACGCAGGCAAAGAGGACGATAACAAGACCCTTGAGCCGCTCATACCCGGCTCTCTCACATTTCTGGAAGCCAATAAATATTCTCCCGCTCTCCCTCTTGCACAAACAGGCATGTCAAATGCAACTAACGAGTCAGCAAAATAGGCGATCCCTGTCCCTGTGGTGAGAGCCGGCTACTTTCATTTGTTCTATAATTTGGAGCTCCTGCAATGGATTAATAGACCCAGAGTCGCTGTAAAGGGTTGAGACATGGCCTCTGTGTCCAAGACTGACATCACACAAGTAATTGTTCCCAGGCTCCTAAATTAGGCTACCTTTTTAACCACACCTAAATGACGAGTAAACTTATTACTTTGAGGACATGAAACTTTAAAAAACGAAAAAAAATTGGAATCATTTTGGTTTAATGACAATGTAATAATAATATGTTTTGTTCAGCTTTTTAAATGAAGGAAGTTGCCACTGAGAATGCATTAGGAAGAAAAAGTTTCCTACAATACTTTTTTTTTCAAAGAGCTGTAACATTTACTGAATCTGAAGCGCGAAACAGACAGTGTAACCTGTGTCAAGTCACCTTTATTTATATAGAGCTTCATACAATGCAGATTGTTTAAGATAATCCAATCAGTACATATACATAACAGGTCAAATAGTGTCAATGTTCAGCTGAAGTCTGTTAAGTGTTGATTCAGTTTCGTTGTAAAGATTTTCAGTGAAACACACACATGCAGGCAGGTCTTGACCACATTACAGATCCATATTACCAAATAATTTCAGTTATTTCAACAGCAAAATAAAACCCACAATGACACCAACCAAGCAAATAAACAAACAGTAGTAAACAATAGGGTAAAAACTACAAATTATTTTCATGTTTTTTGCCACAAAATTACATTTTATTATTTACAGAAAGCACATACTCTCTTTTTAAGTCCTGCCCTTCTCCCACTCAAACACGCACATTACGGACACACATTCGCACAGAATCATGTTGTCAGCTCTGCTCTGACGATTTTCAGTAAAATAATTTAACAACTTAAAAGAACTATGAATTTCTCGTTAGCGAGGTAATAACAGCACTGTTCTTGAGGCAGATAAACGTGCATTTGCATGTCTAACAGCATTAATAACTGCATTAGACTGCCATCAGTGTCTGAAGCTTCTGTTACTAGCTCTAAAATGACGTTTTGGAATTAGCAACAGAGGCTTGGGATTAGATGCTTACAGTTACAAACAAAAGCGTTTTAAGGACAAAAACCTGACAAATGTCTTGAATTACATCATCCGAACAATGATTTGAGGTGTGGTAACATAAGCAGAATAACTGACTCCAGGCTGTTGAATTATTGCTGCATTACCACTTCGGTGTGCATAATTTTTCTAATAATTCAATGGCCCAGAGTCAATTATTTCTTAAATGAGTTAATCTATAAAGCTTTTCTGCAGAAAAACAGTGATGTCATCGTCCAGCCCAGTTCGGTTCTCATCCAATAATGTCAGTGCAGTCAAAACAAAAATAATGTTGAAAATTTAAAGGGATAATTCACCCAAAAGTGAAAAATCTGTCATCGTTTTATCACACTCGAGTTTATTTATTCTGTTGAAGACAAAAGAAAATTTAAAATTGTATAGTCAAGCAGTTGATGGGCCTTGGGTCTGTGTAGTTGCCCATATTCTTCAAAACATATTTTGTGTTTAGCAGAAGAAATCCATCCATTTACATTTCTTTCCATATGGTGATGTGAATCTCCTTTTGTCCGTCGTTAACGGCTGCATTGTACAACAGCAGCAAACTAGAGTGTGGTCTCCCCAGTGGACCAGCAGACAGCCATCTGGATTGAGCCGAGTAGGGGACATGTCTAGGGTCTTCAGTCCTCAGTGTTTTTTCGACTAGCCCACAACACCTCAAGAGGGCTCAACAGTGACTCTGGCATCCCAGAGTCACCCCCATTCGTCCCCCACTCAACTTACTGACCTTCACATCCTCCTGCTGCTGAGGTTGCTCCTTCCTCGTAGTTCATATGTGACCTAACCACAATCTGTCCGCAACCAAACCATACGTGCCAACCCATTTGACTAAGGCTGTCGAGCCCCACTGTCTTCTGTTTCTCTATCCCCACTGTTTTTCTGCTGCTTCAGATAAGTTCTGTGCAACGCAACTCTTGGCCACTGAATCCTATGTCTCTGATGAAGGGGGTTGTAGAGTGTGCCTCAAATCTTTGACAACCCACTTCCACTGGATAAACCTGGACTCTCCATCCTCGCTGTTCTGCTTCAGTGGCCAGATGAGCACACCGCAGTTTCTTCCTCTCATATGCGTATCTATCACTTCCTCTCATGGCATTGTTAACTCTATCATTTGAACAATGCGTGCTGATCCAGACCACAAAAAAAAATATCTGGTCGGCGGTTAGTGATAGCAATCTCAGGTGGAAAAATAAGCCGTTGATCAAGATCAGCCAGCATCTTCCAGTCCCTAGCAGCTTCCAGTTGTCCTGGGCGAGAATTGGTTTTAACACCTTTCCTTGGTGGTTGCCTGCCTGGGTGGAGGAATATTGTCTTCTGTGTGTAATGTTTTGCTAGAACAGGTGGCAACTTGCTGGTGATGTTACACTTGCCTTCCAATGCTAAAGCCAAACATCGCAGTATGTGGTCCTCTACCCAGAGGTTTAGGTTCTGCGGTCATGGGAGGGCATCATATGTTGACCTTATAAGGAAACTGATCCTACTCTCTTCCATTGACCAAAGGTCTTGCCAGCCCATCTTGTGTTTATCCACACTCTCCCATCTCATCCACTCTCCCTGCTTGGCCTGGGAAATGACATTTATACACTTCATCCTCTCCTCCTTCTTTTGCACCTTGTTGACTACCAGCTTTCTCCTTTGAGCTGGGCTTGCATCATGTTGAATCATGTAATTTGCAGTTTTTCAGGATAGGTGTTTGTCATTTTTATCTATCATCACATCAGTCGTATATATATATATATATATATATAGCATTAAATTGTCTTTATTCCACTTTGTCATTTTACTTCATCTTCAACTTATTTGATATTTCAGTTTTTCATTTGTTTATCTAATATTTTAGTTTCGATTAACAGAAGCATTAATTTAAAATAGTTTTAGTTAATAATAACAAGTGAGCGGCAGTGGCTTAGTGGTTCATGATGTAGGTTTTCTAAAAATTGGAAGGTTGGTGGTTTAATCCTCGGTTCCACCAGACCAAGTGTTGAGGTATCCATGAGCAAGACACCAAACAGCTGCTCCCGACAAGCTGGATGATGCCTTGCATTGCATGAGTGGATTGGTGAAGGAATTGGTGAGGCAAAATGTAAAGTGCTTTGGTAGCCATTTGGTCTGTGAAAGCGCTATATAAATGTAGTCCATTTTACCAACAACTGTTCCTCTTTCTTATTTACTTACGCAGTATTATATACATCTGGTCCTTAGTGTTAATTTTGGTGTTAATCCATGCATGTTCCTTAACATTACTGTGCTGGAACAGATCTTGAATCAGACTATTCCCTGGATTAAAGTGGAGTGAGGTCAGTGCGTTGCCATAACTCAAGCAAGAAAACTCTACGGAGTGTAATATGAATAATGAAGTTGTCCCCTGAGCCACTAATATGACCTCAGGGCTGTGATCCAAACAGTTTGCCTCAGTGTTTGGGTGTAGTCGACTCGGGGTATCCTTCAGACCCTGCAGCCACTGAAACGAAAGCTGTCTCACTGCGGTTAGTAAAATAGTTGGACAGTGAGAGCATGTGGTGGCCACGACTCAAGGCAGTCTGGGTGAGCAATGGAACTGCTGAGATCTGGAGGACAAAAGAGAGAGAATCAGCAAGAAAACACATTGACCTGGTTTAAATTTAAATGGAAGAATTTTAGGAAAAGAATTGTCCACTGTCAGTGTGTATACATTGTTGCGTTTACTTGGCAGCGTTTATAAAAAAAGAAAGTTATTTAAAAAAAATGGACGTCAACAGTAAAGGGCGTGATCTATGACCAACTATCACTGCATTTATCTTGTTTTATGACTACTGCCAAACTTAATGTGTCATTAAAATGTGATTATGTGCACTCTTTTATGATCTGGTTTAGTGTATGTAATAATAAGGGTTTGTTCGTGTTTAGATAAGCAAATATAAGGACACAACACACAACACATGCAAGTGATATTTAACACATATGTCTATCATCTCTTCGGCTTTCAAAAGTTAAGAGAACAGCTGGCTGATTCAGTTATTTGACTGCCATAATACAGTCTGAAATCTTTATTGGGTTGCATAACTCTTCTGGCAACATTTGAGAGGGCAAGACGTGAAATAATATTATAAGCTCCCTGATTGGTGAGTCGATCTTAATCCCCACCCACATTCCACAGTAACTGCTTGCTGAGAGCTTCATGTTTTTCCTGGCTAATTACACCAGTAACATATTCCAATATTAATAATACCGTATGCTCCACATCAATAAAACATACAAGTTCTTTCTTACCTGAACCTTCTCTGAGGTTTCCTCACTCCTAACTCTTTCAGTTTTCATTAGTCTCTTGCTTCATTTTAGAGGGTGGAATTTCATGATAGCCGGCAAATGTCTGAAAGCAATCTTTTGTTTCAGAGTACCTTAATTTAGCAGGAGCTAGAAGTTCATCAGAGTTTGGAAAACAAAAGTCTCTCATATATTCTAAGCTCTGCCGGCTCCATGCAGGGAATGGGTTTCATACATCTCAGAGCCAAGTTCCTTTGAGTCCATTGGGGGGGGCCGGCATCAGCCATGACTCAGTCTTTCAAGTGTTATCCGAGCCAAGACATCTGCATCGCTCAAGAGGAGGTTACTGAGGCGCAGTTTTGGAACACTCAGCGTTGGGAATTTTGGGAAGCAGTGATGCCTATCAATGACCCACTTTGATTTCAAAATGCTAATTTGTTCGTTGTTGCCACAAGATGTTGTTTTTGTGTGACTGATTGTCTGAGGAACCACTGATTTTAAGAGGAGAAAAGATCAGTAAGCTTCCTGTCATCATTTTCCTCAGGTACTGCCATAGCCTGTGCTAATGTTCACAGCCAGAGGGAAGGTGTGTGTGTGCTGTCTGAGTTCAGCAATAGATTGCAACACTCTTAAAAGTGGTGCATTATTACACCACTATCCTATTATATTTTCCATTTCTTTTTCTGTCCTATGATTTTATTGGAGATAACAGGATTGAACTGATCATCCAAAAGTGGATATTTCTTACTAGTTCTGATGACATTTTCCAGTGAAAACTATTATGTTGGTCATACTTCGAAAAAGAATAATCTGTGATTCTGAATAACAGTATCCACAATTGCGCGGTAACTGACAGTCTTGTCAAGGGGGTTTAAGTACATGTGTGAAGTTGAAAATTCCATGAATGACTGCACTTGCAGATTTCAAACAGAGATGGCAACAAAGAGGAAAAGCGCTGGACTGCAGCTTTAAGATTAGGAGTTTTTTAATACTCTTACTCTAAGTATTATAATTTATAATACGCTTTTTCTGATATTGTATATCAGATGTACATGTAGGAGGGAAACAATGAGAAATGCATGATGTATAGTTGTCATTTATTTTCTTGAAGGATTTCAATTATTACATTTGTAATAGATTTTTCTCTTTCACTAGTCTTTTCAGTCGAGGCACATGTGGACATGAAGGTGCTAGAATAATCTTTCCCGTTTTATTGTGTCTTTCCTTTTTCAGCTAACAGTACCCGTGTGTGTCTTTGTGCAGTTCTGTCAGTGTGTGACCTCCCATGTCCTAGAGTCCTGCCACCACACCCCCCAGCTCTCAGCGCGTCTATTCCACCCTAGACAGGAGCCAGGTTGCCAGAGTTACGCTACTCCCACCCATTAGCTGCAGGAATCCAACATAACCATGGTAACAAGTCTCTCACCCCAGGGGAGATGAGCAACAGAACTGAAAGACTCCATTCAATTTCCACATCCCCGGTCCACTAGGGCTGACAGCCTCTCATCGTTTGTGTTGCAGTGGGCAGGGGTATGTGCTCATTAAAAAAGCCAACACACACTCACTCTCTTTTCTATACACAAGTACGTAGACACACACTGCCATACATGTGCTTCACATTATCTTCAAAATTAGACTGCATCGTTCCTCAAAATTTGAATGCTTGAATTGCATCTGCCCACTTGCCTGACAGAAGATAAGATGGGGCTTGTATTCCAACTCCCTACATAGTTATGTTTGTATATCTTGGTGTGTTTCCACCCTCGTGATTAATGGTGTCAATCTGCACTCCTAAAGATAATGGATCAATACTTCTATTCACCTTTGCCACCCTTTCTTAATAATTCAGAATTGTGTGTATAGATTGCTTGGGGTGATGTTGTGTCACTGACTTATTTGGTTTCTGATTATCACATTTGGTGTGTTATTTCGGTAATCAAACAATACAATCAAAAAATACAAACTGTTGGTGAGAAAAGTAAAATGACCCAGTACCCATACCTGAGGCACACCTTCTTTGGAAGCATATGCCTGTCTAATCTGTGTATATTAATCCAAGTTTCTCCATTTAGTCACCACAATATCTAGAGACCCATCTACTCCCTCAAGTGATAATGGCATTGGAGCGCATGCTTCAAATGTACCTCGATGAATCCATGCTGATGAGATCCAAGAAAGGTTAATGAAGCACAATGGGAAATCAGCCCTCCTCCACTAGTGCTGTGAAGAGGCTAAAGGATTTCTCTCTAGGTGGAGTGGGAGAGAGCAGTTTCAGGTTCTCTCCAGTGACCGATGAAGCAGCAGTGCCCACACTGCCTGAATCAAAGCCCGGCCCAGCCCCAGTGCGCAGGGAAACCATGCAGGCTTTCAATTATTAGTCAGGCTGGGAACTTGAGAATGGAAGCAAGATGTAGGAAACTCTGCTGGCGAAACTTCATATATCAGTTACTCTTTTTTAAGGCAAAATAGATGTTAGGAATAGAAAATGTTAAGACTGGAGAAACATGAGCTTGTCTGAGGTTTTTTGAAGAGAAACTGTAATAGACAGTGCTTAGATTTTCTTGGGTACAGTATTCAGGCTGGTGATTGCTATGCATATTTGTGCTATTGATTGCACAATTTTCAGGTTAATGACTTTTGTATCCTTTTTGGACTTATTTACACTTATACGTCTTTTTTTTTACAGCACAACCTGTGTTGTCGAGTTTTGAACTGGCCCTTGTAATTAATCATTTAAAATGACTAATGAACTCATCAACCATTACAGTTTACTCATGAATTCAAAGAATAGATCAAATGATTTAGGAGTTTGTACTTGAATGTTCATGAGTT
>JAOTRC010000043.1:14236385-14255371 GCA_027497675.1 Cyprinella lutrensis
AAAAAAACATTGCTTTTGATGCTATACGAAAAAATGTATATAACATTCAGTTCCACAAATTAGGACACATTGTTCTATACTCGTTCCTTTATCTGACACAAAAACCAGTTCTACTACATTCAACAATAGGCATAATAAGAAAAGCAAACATGCCAGTTCTGAAAGAAAAACATGACCCAGTGAAATCTGACACGCTCTCACACACGGCGTACCTGCAGGGAGATCATGTCGGGACGGTACTGCCGACGAATGCCCAGATCGTACATGAGGAACTTGAGGGTGTCGAAAGCCTGTTCCTCGCTCATATGCAACAGTAGCAAACCGGCCACAAAACTGATGCCCTGGCAGTAGCCCACCTCCGTGTCCAGCAGGGAGTAGGCCTTCAGGAGATTGTACAGAGACAGCTGTCCAGCTCCCAGCTGAGCACTGAAATACTGGTGCGTTGGGAATGTCCGGCCTGGAAAGGAGAATGTCGCTTCAGTAATGTGCTGGGTCAAAAATATAACACTATTCTGATGTCCATGTGAATTTGCTGCAACAATATGAAAATATAGTTGTATAGTCTGATTTGAGATTTATTAATTTCTGATAGTATTTTATGATATTTTCTGTCACATTTTATAAATGATTTGACAATGAATCAACAAATAATATACAACTTTGAAATGCATTCCATGTATGTAGTTTATCTGTATGCGTATTGCCCTATAAACAAACTCGTTTAACTACGTGCTTGGTTGGATACAGACCGAGGTCGACCAAGATGGCGTGTTGCTGTGCTGTGAGCTGCTTGAGGAGATCCTGATAAGGCGTTTCAGGACACTGCTGTCGCTGCGGCAGACGGTGACGCAGACGATACTGCTGGAAGAGGAGGAGCCACACCTCACCTCGCCGACTTTTGGGGACACCTACAGAACACACACATACATACTAACTGATGAAAATCTGTGCGTTGTTTAGAAGAGCAAAACGATTTCATTTATTTCAATCTACACACTACAATTATATATATATATGTGTGTGTGTGTGTGTGTGTGTGTGTGTGGTGAGCAGTCCAATATAAATTTAAATATTATTTGAAAAGAAGTTTCTTGTGCTCATCCAGGGTGCATTTTGAATCACTTAACCACAAATAGACACAATGCAGAGCCCACAAGATAATTTCTGATATCTCCCACCCTGCACACTACACCTTCCAGTTACTGACCTCTGGGAGGTGTTACAGGACAATCACCTCTAGAACAACTCGCTTCAAAAACAGTTTCATTCCAAAAGCAATAAACATTCAGAACTCTGAGGACTGTGGATTAAGCATGACCCCCTAATGTATTATATATACATATACATACATGTTACTTTATATGTTTAATGCTTAATGTTTACTGTTTAATGTAATGCTGGAACCTGTATCCAGTCTGGCTGTGTGGTCATTAAATTAAATCAATCAATCAATCATTTATTTCAAAAAATACAGTAAAAACAAATACTCATTTAAATATGAATACCTTTTTTTATTTTAATCCATTTTAAAATGTAATTTATTCCTGTGATGGCAAAGCTGAATTTTCAGCATCATTACTCCAGGCTTCAGTGTCACGTAGGCCTTCAAAAATAATTATAATTTGCTGATTTGGTGCTCATTAAATATTTCTTATTATTAATGTTGAAACCACTTGATAAAAAACTGTTTTCAAGAATCTTTGGTAAATAGAAGGTTCAAAAGAACGACATTTAAAATATTTTGTACAATGTAAACATTGTTACTGTCCGTTTTCATCAAATTATCAAATTAATGTGGCCTTGCTGAATAAAAGTTAATTGATTTTTTTTTTACTGACCCCCAAAACTTTTGAACGCTAGTGTTAGTATTTCTGTAACAAGTGTAACAACAAAAAATAATGTAGGGTAGCATGCCAGAGACAGAAGTAAACAGTTGTTACCCTGACAGACGGCACTGTTGATCTCTTCTTTGTCCCACTGTACTTTAGTGCGGCAGGGGCTGCTCAACTTTTTGTCCCACAGGGCCTGCAAATCTTTGGAGCACGGACACACTTCCGGGTAGTCCAGCTTCATTTTACGAATGTGCAGTTCATCACGGCTGGCTGCAGGGTGAGAAAACTGTTTAGCATTCATTTACTTAGGCAAACATCAAAACAACAGGTAAGTAATATATTGCTTTTATATTACTGGTTCTCGATTTGTGGGTTGTGACCCAAAAATGTGGACAGAAAGGGGAAATTGCTAAATGCACTTAATAAACATTAAAATCAATTCCTATTTTTAAAATAACATTGCATCAGTATATGATTTATAAAATGTCACTCATCATATTTTAAGAGATTACAATAAAATACTGTATGTTCTTAAACAATTAATATTTAAAAAATGCCATTAAATAAAATTTATTAGCAATTTGAGCTGGTTTTCCACTTGATAATCAATGTATGGGTCCACAAGCAAAACCAGTTGAGAGCCATTCATCAAAGTCATGCATACAATAATTTAATAAGTTTCAGTTTGTAAAAATAAAAGTCCCTTTATAGAAGTGCATGTGCAATGGAAGCCTCACAGGCAAGCAGACATCACTGTCCATAAAATGTAGCATGCTGCTGATAGATCGAGGAATATTAAGCACTCTCCATTTCCATAGCAACTTTAGACAAGGTTCAAAGCATACCGAGTCATGGCATGGCCTTTTACAGCACAACACACTTGTACTATCCAATATAAACGCATATATGAACAGATTAATATGAGAACGATGCTCTATTAGACTCCAGAGTAACTCTGCAACTATTGCACTCAACAGGAGAAAATTATATCCTAAATTGTTTATGGGCACTGGAGAACATGTAGCTATCTGTATAATGCAGCCAAACAATGATATCATGCCAACAACTGCCAGAAGTTTAGCATGTTCAGGCAAGATGTCAATGCCAAGGCTGTATTTTCTTACCTTCTACAATGCCACGTTCATTCAGTTCGGCCCATCCAAGAGCACACAAAAACAGACAGAAAACATCAAAAGTAAAAGGCTAGAGGAAGCGACTTGAGTCTCATGCGTAATGCAGTTTGGCCAACAGAGGGCAATGTTTCACATACATTTTGCTTTGCTCTTCCAAAGCAAAGTTGGAAATACACAATATTAACCTTTCATAATGTGTTCAAGAGATTGAAATATTGACATTATTAAACCATTTCTGAAAGACTAGAGCTACATATGTAGCCCAGAGGTCACAGAACTGAAAGTGCACGCTTACAGAACGTGAACGTCATCCAGACATTCCCATCTATAATTAACTTTGCTCCAGAATGTAAAATAGAGGCAGTGACACTTGCCCCTCTTAAAATAAGGCCATGGCAAAAACAACAGCTTAATTAGAGTGGTGGGAGGAAACATTCCCTCTCCTGTGACTCCACAATGTACCATGAACCCTGGATAACTCCTGTATGCATTTGGCAGACACTTTCATTCAAAGTGACTTAAAATGCAACTGACTTGTTCATACATTAGGTTTATTTTATCTGTGCATGCATGGCCTGGGAATCAAACCCAAGACTTTAGACTTGTCAGTGCTCTACCGTTTTTTAGTTCACCTAAAAATTCAATTTCGGCCATTGTTTACCAACCCTTATGTTGTTCCAAACCTGTATGACTGACTTTCTGTTGAGCAGCGCAAAAGGAAATGTTTTAAGGTGTCTAAGCCAGTGTTGTTTTAGTATTCTATTCTATTCTATTCTATTATATTATATTTAGATGGATCCAACAGATATATTAAGATATTAAAAAGAAACTACAAAAATGTCATACAATAGCTTATTCACGGATGTACATTTTCAAACTTGGTTTCAGAAGAATTCGAATATAGCACACAAGTATATATGCATGGTTCACGTTTGTGGGGATTTCAGGATGATTTATTTAAAATTTTTGGAAGCTCCTGGTGACCCCTCCATTCATTATTTGGGAAAAAGCTGGATAAACAATATTTCTCCTCTTGTGTTCAATGAAAGGAAAACTCAAATAGTTTGGAATGACAAAATTATGACATGGCTGTCTTATTTCGTTGAACGAACGGACACCCAGTTAAGTGGATCTGCACGTTATGTTATGAGTGAATCCAAGTGAGAGAAAAGTTAAATAGAAAGCGAGAGAAAACACTAACCTTCCAGACGCTGGTTCTCTTTCTCCATGCGGATGAGCAAAATCTGTTGGTGGATAGCTTTCTTCCACAGTGCCCTGTAGTCAGCTGGGCAACGACGGCACTTCTCTCCACCAAAGCCCTGCTCTGGGGACAGAGGGCTGGCCTGAGAGTCTTGATCCTGGTTCAAAGACCGAGGAGAAAGTGGCAGCAGCTCCCGGCCATCCATGTGGTCTGGAAAACAGCAGATGCTGACCAAAAAGTCTAAGATCCATGCTCAAATGGCATGAAAAGAATCATAGCGTGATATTTTAATATCACACTGTGGCAATAAAGTGATTTAAGGAATGGAGTACTGTGTATTCCCCTGACAAAAAAAAAAAAAAACTTTTAGGGTGTTTATTTTTCTTGAATCTCAGTAAAAGGGAGAGTTATCTTGAAGTTCAAAATCAAGCAGGACAATGATATGCTGCAGTGTTGACTATAAATAGACTTGGGAGAACAGGGTGTAATGTTGCACCTGTCTGCTTGTCTGTGCATACGCTCAAGCATGTGTACCTACCCACGTTTTGCATAGAAGCGGAGGGTTTGTTCATGGGTGACGCTACCCTCAGGAAAATCTTCTGGCGCCAAGACACTCTGCGTGGAGGCACCAAGGTCAAAGAATCGGTGCTACAGCCTGACAGAGACCTCTTCCTGCCCTCTCCATTACCACTGCGGGCAAACAAAACATGCTTATTCAAATAAGACAAATCATTTTTTTTACCATGTGCTCTCAATACAGGTGGTCAAACCAGTTATAAGCTAGAAACAACATGTAACAACAACAAACAATTTATGTAACAAGTTCATTCAGCAAAAGCTCATAAGCAATAAGAAGCACAGCGTTTAGAGGTTCATAATAGATGTTAATTGGTTTCATGCATAAGCTACATAAAACACAGATTACCTGTTTTGAGGAATGAGAAGAACTATTAGGAAGTGAACAGAATGAAGAATAACTGAATAATGCATTGCACACAAAAACCTTGTGCAACCCATGACTCAACTTACAGTATGTACAAAAACAAAAGGGTAACACTTTACTTAAAGGGGTGTGCATAAGACTAACATGACGCCTTCATAATCACTGCATGGCATGTTATGAATATGAACGAAGTTTTATACATGTTATGACAACTGTCATTAAGTGTCATTTGCTCAATTATAACATTTTTACTGCAAATATTACATTGTTTGAGATGTCATTGTTATGACACCTTGACATAAACCAACACAACATAACCTGTCTCTTTGCAAAGTTACCACAACAATACACAAGCAACAGCAAGGACAATTCAATTAATGAAAGCGTGAAATGGAGTTGAATGTTATGCATTAACCCTGGACCAACCCTGACCGCAGCTCAACAGACAGGTGTGCTGCACATCAAATTACAAAAGACAGCTGGTGACAATCAACATACAAAGAGGAGGACCCCCTCTACAATTTGTAAAAAAACAGAGCAGGGCCAAGGAAGAGTCATTTTATATATCTCCTCCTTTCAGAGCATTTAAAACATTGGACCATTAGAGCCCAGTATTTTTTAAAAAAATGAAGGCCGAATACACATCAAGGAACATCATTACCAGTTATCCCAAGTTAGCTGTTGTTCAGATGAAGGAGAGCTCAGTTCAAATATTTTTGTCCTGCATAGAAACCCTTGGGAGAAGGTCTATATTCCACGCATGTACTATTCTAACACACTCGCCCTTGACAACCGCTGCTTTATATTCTATTTAATAGCGTTATAACAGGAAGTTTCTTAAAGGGATAGTTCTCTAGAATAATCTATTTACTCTCATTCCAAACCTATGACTTTCTTTCTTCTGTGGAATATAAAATAAGATACTTTGAGAAATGTATCAATGCTTGTTTGTTTTTTTGGCCATAAAATGGAAGTCTATTGATTATATAGGTAAACAATACTGTTTGGTTACCAACATTCTTTAAAATATCTTCTTTTGTGTTCTGCAGAACTCAGTCATACAGGTTTGGAATTACATGAAAATTAATAAACAAAGGCTTTCGCACTGGTTAGTTTTAGGAACTCAGTTATGGGAACTAGCCACCAGGGCGGTCCAACGAGAACTATATTTTCACTGAGGGCCATTTTACTGACACAGACAGTCACTTACATCCTGTCGCTCTGGCTGTTCATCATAAAACTGGTTTAAGATGGTCTCCCAGCCTGGATAAGCTGGTCTAGCTGGTTGACAAGCTGGTCTTTAAAGGGATACTCTACTTTTTTTGGAAATAGGCTCATTTTACCACTACCCCAGAGTTAAACAGTCGAGTGCTACCATTTTCTAATCCATTCAGCCGATTTTCTGATATTTAGAAGAATATCAGTAACCAGACAGTTTCTGGTCTCATTGACTACCCTTAGATCTCTGGACTCAAATGATCAATTGCTCCTCACGGTTCCGTAATCCCATTTAAATTGTAAAGGTGATCGGGCTTTCTCTGTTGCAGCTCCTAGGATCTGGAATGACCTTCCTCTGTCTGTAAAATCTTGTCCTTTATTGGGTGCTTTTCAGAGTGTGTTTAAAACTTGCTCTCTTCAGCATTTGATAATGCTTTGTAAGTGTTTTTTTGTCATATGTTTGCATAGTTTTTATGTCTTTGTTTTTACTTTCTATTTTAACACTTTGGTGCCACTTGTGGTCTTGAAAGTGCTCTATAAATAAAGTTGAGTTGAGAGAATAAATGAGAAGAAAATTCTGTGACAGTTGATGGATGCAATATAGATGATAAACGCTTTTGTTTACCATTAGTTAGTAAAGACGCCAACATGCAATTGAGGTTTAGCATCCCTTTTGTCCAGTTGACTGACAAAGTCCAACAATGTTGACAGACAGAAAGAGAGTAAGTTACAGAAGTGGTTCTTCTTAACTGACGATACAGTGACTGAAGCCTTTGGGTTAAGAAACAGACAGGTGCAGAGAAGGCCGCTTTCAGCTCGAACCTCAGGCACCCCCGGGGGAAAACGCGATCGACGCCCCCTCTCACCTCTTAAGACTCCCGCTGTCCGACAGGGAGGCCAGTGAGCCAAGGGAGCCTTGGTAAAAGCTTTTCAGGAAAGTGGGGGTGTGGAAGGAGGACGAGAGACTGAAGTAGGAGTCACTCTCAGAGACACTGCGCACTCTTGAGATACCAACAGTGCTGAGGGCCGAAACATAAAAGGCCCACGACAAATACACATTTCATTACAAAGGTCTAAACACAGCCATGGAACCACAATGTAGAACACATGAGCGCCTCTGAGCAGATGAAAGACTATAATAATTTTAGATTTTGCCTGATTACTGGAGAATTTTTTACTGTTACTTATTTTAAATGCTGAAAAAGTGAAAGCTCTGACAAAAATGCATAAGCTTAATATAATTTTACCTATATTAAATCAATTAGAGATGACAATATATTTGGGGGAAATTCTCAGTATGGGCTGATACTAGTTAAATTAACTGGCGTATCATAATTAATTCAATTAATTTTCGAACAACTGACAGACTCCCATCAATAAAATGTTGGTTCATTAAAATAACCAATATACTGTAGTTCACAAAATTCAACAATAAAAATCATATGCATCACATTCTCTAGATTTAGTAATTTTCTAAATGATTTGAATTAGTGCTAAATCCAACAATACACAGACATGCCACATGCACTCTTGACCATGTAAGCATTCATGCTCAAATTTGAGTTTATATGTATTGAGTAACATTTATGATTGTAAATAAACACAAGCGGTTTTCAGCACATCAGCACATAGCTGTGACTGTATATACACATCATATGACTGTTGAATAACAGAAGTAAAGATAAATGGCTTGATCACATGAGAGCAAACAGGAAGAAATGCATTACCTGCTCTGCAGCAACTCTGGGGCCAAAGACTGCTGCCGGCGCAATGGAGCCTTACAGGCCTGGGAGGAAACCTCAGTGAAGGAGATCTTCTTCTTGATGGGCGGGTGGCTGAAGGTGTGTGCCCGGCGACGGAACTGCGGGGCATCTGGGTCGTCCTCAAGGTAACTGGGTGGAGTCCCAGGTGGGGAGTCACCAGGAGAGTCGCCCTGCAGGGTGAGTAGATAATGAACCGGGTCAGTGATGAGTTGAACCCAACAAATATACAATGTCAGACAAATTAGCTTACCAATGAGTCAAAACTCAAATTCAATAAAGATCCATCCCAGACAGAAACAAGCAATTCACTGAAATGTACAACCTTCAAATTTCAGACAAAGCAAAACAACTTGACTTGACACCAGCTACATCAAACTATTGATTCTGAACTCACTCAGGATTTTCCCTCTCCCCGTCCTGTCTCGTTCGCTTCCCCGGTCAGAAGTGGCTGTGTTGGCGGTAGAGTGACTGCACACTTTGTGATCTATTGTATGTTAATAGTCTGTGTAACAGAGCCACATCACACACACATGAGCCATTGGAGGTGGACCGCAGCACAATGGAGGTTTTTGGCTGCTGTTTACTGTGATGGCTATAGGAAGGGTCTCTCTCTGGCTCTCTTCCTCACTCTGTTTCCTGTCCTTGTTGTATGCAGTTCCTGAACCCATGCTCTCCTGTGAGTCAGTAAACAGCAGGGCCAGGAAACCAGTAACGGCTGCACAACGCTCTCTCTCCTTTCACTCGCACAAATCACAAACCCTGTCCACTTCCTTCAGCTGCCTACAGCTAAATTTGGGAAAAACAAATGATCCAAACAAAATAATAGCTCTCATCATGGTAATAGCAAGGGAACGGGAGCCTTCACACAGCGCAAGATTTGATCGATTTGGGACCAGTAATTATTCAAATGCCTTAGAAAAAAGTTTTTTTCCTGAGAAATAGCATTAGCATAACTTGTTTACAGATGCCACTTCATTTTGTATACACAATTATTTTGTATATTTTGTAGCATTTTTGGTTTGCACACATTTTGACCAATGAATCTCCATGAATTTTCCAGTTGTTTAAGATTTCTGAATAAGGATTGTAAAAAAAACCCCTCAAAATTCAAGGAAAATTCACTAACATATCCATTACAATGGCTTGCGACTGCAGTCACAAGCAAGTTTTAAAGGGGACCTATTATGCAAAATTCACTTTTAAATGGTGCTTGAAAATACTGTAAAACAACTGTGTGTACACAACCACCCTTTAATGATAAAAATCCACCCACTCCACTTTTTTAATCCGCATAAACAGCGTTTCAGAGCAAGCAGATTCTAGCAGTGTGACATCACAAGAGCTAAAGGTCCACCCATGACAACTGACAGACTCTGCCGTATTAGCATATACCCTGCCCTGAGTTAGCTGTACAAACTCCACCATGTTTATCTCCTTAGCATTTAACAGCATATTTAGCAGTGTAATGTATTCATATTAAAGCTACTAAAGTCAAAAACTATTCAAGTCAAGAGCAGTGAGTGATTTTCTGTTTTTCTTTTCTTGTTTGATTCACATTAACAGCATTTATAGTAGAAGGTTCTGCATATTATGCGGCTTTAATACACAGATCCAACATACACATGCGATTTCGTTCCCTGCTGTTTACATTCACAGACATAACTAACTATGATGTGATGTGAATATTGTGTTTTTGACATAACCTTGAGTGTATGACAGTTTGACGTGAAAAAGAAATTAGTTTAATACTCATGGGAGATGCTGTCTGACAGCCAGCTCTCTTATGTTTGTGCTTCAGATGTGTGTGCTCAGAAAACCATACATCAGAAGTTTAAACTGATATGGATTTTAAACGCATGCAAATAATAAACTTTCATGATAATGAAGGACTGCAGTGCCAAGTGACCATGATAGATAGTCAAAACAAAACATGTTGTAGTTTTAGGGAGACTATCAGAGGCAAAGGCTCTGCCATCTTCTGGAAAGTGGGGTGAGGAGAAGCAGCTCATTTGCATTTAAAGATGCATGCACAAAAACAGCATGTTTGTCCTTCCACTCAAAAAGGGCCATATACAACAAGGTATAATAAATGAGCTGTAGGATAAATTTCAGGCACATTCTGGGGAAAACTGAGACTTATAGTATCTTGTTAAAGTGGCCCAATATGTACCCATAAGCAATATTTAATCACATAAATATTTTAGAGCAGAGCATAACTAAACAAATGGATATTCACTACATAAACTTCATAATACATACAAGTTCAAAAACATCCCTGATATTTCCATGACCATGAGAACCCTGTATGTATTTTATTTTGGTTGATTATTTCATTTCATTCAAATAATTTTGCAGCCGACATTTTTACTTTTTACAATTAAATGGAACTTTCCGGAGAGTTTTGTGCAAAGAAATACAGAAAAGAAGTAGGTCTAGCAAGCCTTATATTTCTGTAATTCACACAGATCAAATACAAATATGCTGGCAGAATAGATTGCTAGTTGAGAAACACTGCTTTGATTAATGTTTTTATGATGACTTTGTGAAAGGTTGACAAAAATGAACAAAGTCCGGACCTTGGTGACCTCACAGCTGGCTACGGCCATGCGCAGTATAACAGTAACGTGTCATTCATTCTCCATTTACTCATCTTCTCATATCAAATCACGTACAGATGAATGTGTTCTAGATTACACGATTGACATTTAGTGCATCAAATCGCACAACAACTATCTGGCATATCGTTTAAACCTCAAAACACCATCTTTTGTATATTGAAACTGGCAACGTCCTGTCAAGAACCTTGATTACTTTACTGAGTTTTGTTGCTAGAGAACGACGTTCTTACCCACCAGCCAGTATTTTTGACATCATGCGCAAAGTATGAATTGGAGCTACTGTTTTCTCAGAACTGATTCACAGTACATACAGAACATGGAAGAGAGCCATGTGTAAGGAACTGTTAGATTGTAACATGCTATTGAGAGTTGAAGTTTAAGCACGAGAGAAGGTGCTCACATTGACAGTGCCTCTGAGGCCATGTGAGGACCCTGTGGGAAGGTAGAGCTGACTGATTTATTTTCCATCCAGAGACCCAATCTTACCATCACACACACCTCACATTTCACACCCCACCGAGACAGAGGTTGACAGAGTCAAAACAAGCCAACCCCAACAAGTGAGACCCCCTGATGAGACTGACAGGCTAGCTTTAATCATATTACTCATGCTTATGCTTAAAAACATGTAGTGTATCATAACACAGCATTGGTATTACGTGGTGATTGCATGTGGTGGTAACTGACACCACAGAGGCATGCTGGCAGGGGCAGAACAGAGATGTGATTCTTGGCAGGGAGAGAACAAGAGCAGGGGTTAAAATGACAGTATTCACGCGTGTTGTGTGATACTCACGCGGTCAAAGCTTCCCATGCTGCCCAGACGCATTCGCATACGGCTGGCTCCCTGGGGAAGAAATTAGGCAACTTGAATGTCAGAATTTACATATACACAGACTTTATGAATAATGAATAAAATGAATGAAAATAAAAATTATGTTATAATTTAATCAAAATGTCATTCATCGTTGTTATATGATTTCAGTCTTTCATGGAACACAAAATGATGTTTTATTAACAAAGTTCAGGAGGAACAGATTCAGTTAATTAACACGAGTGGAGTGTACTCAGCAATCAATAATAAGAGGTGTACACATAGATTCAGCAATCTCACTCCATTGATAGTTTAGCAGCATCCCTCCACCACCCCTTCTAGTCCTTAACACTTACATAGGGGGAGTACTCTGGGTGCGGGGCGAGCTCGAATCCCTTCCCCCGGACAGCACACCAAATATGCATAAAACCTTATCCCCTCTAACTGATATGTGTAGTTTGAAGTATTTTAATGCTGATTTTTTCCATGTAACAAAAGCAGACAGTGACCTTCCAAAAAAAAATTAGCTTAATTTGAGCTTCAAGAAAGAAAGAAATTCATGTCTGCCAAGTAAATGACAGAAGATAATTTTTTAGTGAACTGTCCCTTTAACTGAACACAGACATCTAATGGAGAATTCCGGCTTAGCTGGTCTTTATCCTTAAGCAATGATATTGCTTTGTGAGTAAATACAGCAGCTGGTTGAGATATTATAGTACTGTACACAAAAACAAAGGTATTATTCATAGTAGAAGGATGGGTAAATGGGTCAATCCCCATTCATAGACCATTAAGACACAGACGGAACACACACACACACATACCCGTGATAAGATGTTCTCCAGGGAGCTCGTCAAAGAACTCCGGGCTTTGTTCTTCAACAAGTCTAGTTTATTGCGGCCTGCACTGGAGTTATCAGAGGTCAGAGTGGTGCCAGAAGCATTCTGCTGTGACACAAAGGAATAAAAATAAGTGAATTAGTGAGAATGAATGCCCTGTGAGATTAAATAGTTTTCTGAGGAATGCATGTTCTGCACTTGGTGACATTTTACTTAATAGATTTTAAAATGATGGAAGCAAGACCAGGGATACTTCGGCACTTGTCTAAACCAAACCACCAAGACTGGGAGTAAATGGCTCCAGCTAGCATTCTGCACCCAATAAGTGACAAAATAATGCCATTTTCCTATTTTTATGTTGTGATTTGTAAAGTCACAGTGTGTACAAATAACAAGGTCGTATGAGACACAGCCATCTTTTAACATTGTAAGAAAAAACGGGGGTTAAAGTGAATTTTTTTTTTTTTTGGGAGACGGACTTATCTTGAATGGCACCATTTATTTTCAAGTATTACAGCGGTATCTTAAAGCCATCTTTTTATGAATGTAAGCCAGTATCACTAATAATATGATGATTAGCTGCTGATGTCTTGATGAAAGTGATTTTTCCCAAATTTTAAATATTAGGCTTTAAAAAATAAAAACTTTTAATTTAAGTGAACTTAAAACTTCAGAAATTTAATAAGTTTATAAAACAGTCCTCACTGCATTAATTATAAATAAAATATAGATTAATCCTTATCAAAGGTATAAGCGTTCTTTAGTCAAGAGCAGTTAGTAATTGTCTCCGTTCCCTCTGTTCTTTAGGTTTACTTTACTGACAGACAGAATTAATGGCTCCTGTCACTTTAAGATCTACCGCTGCTGACAGGATCTCACATCTCATTCTCTCACTACTATTTACTTCCATTTAAGATTTTATTTAACTAATTTAAGACTGTTCTTGGGAGAATAATCGAAAAAAATGAAATTTTGACATATGTGTGTGTTATTGTTCATTCAAGCGCGAAAGAGAACTCGATACTGGCACGTGTCTTTCTGTACGTTGTGTGTGTGTTTGTGTGTGTGTGTGTGTGTGCGCACGTGCGTTAGGAGGAAAAATGTAAAAAGGAAAATGTTGGCATTATTTTGTCACTTATTGGGAGCCCTAGCTGGAGCCATTTACTTCCAGTCTTTGTGCTAAGCTAGGCTAGCGGTGGGTGTATCAGACAGAGTATAAGCACACATGGAGATGAAAAGTGTTTGTACAGACTTTTCTAACTCTGGGGGATATGGTGAATAAGCTAAAGTCCCAAAAAGTCAGCGTGTTCTTTTAAAGCACAGATGGAGCACATTGGAAGCCTTGCCAACCATTGTTTTCACTGTACAGTTCAAAGGGTAGGCAGATAGGATTGTTGTTTCCATGGTACCTTATAAAAATTGTCTGTATATATACACAAATTTTATAAATATATATAAAAGTAAACGGGATCTATTTGATTTAATTTAAATTTTAAAAGCTAGATGAGAGAAATGTTAACAGAGGTGAACTACTCTGAAAACATACAGCCTTGTTTAGACTTCATGTGACAGGCACAAGTTTAGAAAGGCACCTGCATTCATTCAGGTGCTCTGTTCTAATCTCTATTCTGATGACTCTTACAACCTGTCTTATCCTATTAAAGGGAGGTCACAGTTTCATGACTTTGCAAGGCGGCGTGAGTGGGCGAAGTAAGTGGTGCATTTTTGTTGTTTTTGTATTTTTGCTACCTGTGAGACTTCTCCAATATGAACATGAGATTTCTGCTTGGTCTCACACAACTGTCGGAGGTGAAGAATCACAAGCTCGTTTTCTTCTTGATCAGATGCTGGCTTCATTTTCTAATGCATGAGAAAACAAACTAAATTCACAATAGATAATTGGAATTAAATGATATTTAGTTAAAAGACTAGTTCAGTATTTTACACTTAAAGCCCTGTTTTAAGATCGTTTCTGATGAAATAGAACGATTAAGAATGAAATTTGGACACCTGCAGCTGACCAATTTTCAAACCGAAAATTCTCGGGCCAGCTTGAGGACACAAATCAAAGACCGAAATCACTTTTAAAAGATTATTCTTGGTCAAACTTACTGTGAGCTCTACTCATGGTATCAATGTTGTCAAATACTTTGAAAAAATATATATTTTGACTACACAAATAAAAATAAATTATACAGTAATAGACTTACAATGAAAGTCTTTTTTTTTTAAAGAAATTTTGATTTGTGAATTCCTCAATTGTAATTTGAGGACTTCACAAATCAGAAACCGAAAATTCTCGGGGCAGCAGGATGTGTCCAAATTTTAATCTAAACTGTTCTATTTTATCAGAAATGGTCTTAAAACAGACCTTTAAGTGTGAAATACCTGAACTTGTTCTCCTGGTTTGCCTACCTGCACCCGTTCGAATATGTTCACCTGCTCGTTGTCGCTCAGTTGTGACAGGTACTTCTGAATGGCTAGTTTCGCCCTGGGAGGATACAAGCCTGGGACATTGAGAGAGACACACACTGGAATATTGTGCTAAAACTGAGACGAGTACATAGAGTGAGTTTATGGAAGCTGGTGGCTTTACCTTCTATTCTCTCACAGAGCTTGTGCAAGTCGTGCATTGGACAAGCCTCGCACAGTTTGATTTGGGTCTTGGAGCTCTGCATAGCTGCTGCTGTGGTAAAGGCTTGTTTTAGGGTGAGCATTACTTCATCCACCTAAGAAAAGCATTTGCAGACATAATTAATGTAAAAAAAACAAAAAAATCACCTTCAAAAGAATATTCTTGGTCAAACTTTTGTAAGCTCTTCTCATGGTATCAATGTTGTCAAATAATACTTTGAAAAAATATATATACTTTGACTACACAAATAAAAATAAATTATACAGTAATAGACTTACAATGAAAGTCTTATTCAAAAAATAATTGTCATTTTGAAATTAGACAACCTTTCCACACAAATTAACATCTGGTTATTAATTTATGAAGGGTATCATGAGTTTATCATGGCCATGAAATGAGTTGAAAGATTATATTACTGTATAGCTTTTGCTCAGACAAAATTTGTAAGCGGTAGCATATTCTGCTTAGGAATTAAACTTTTGGCAAAACAGTTTCACATTTTTATAGTGCTGTACATTTGATGTTTTTAGGAATCAAGGTAGACCACATTACTTTTTGAGGTAATCGAGAGCAAAGCATCCAAATAGCCCAAAAACAAGGAAAAACCTTCATGTTTGCATATCAGCTGTACAATGAGACCTTATCTGTACATCGTGTGCAAAAACACAGGTCTAATCCTATTCATCCTCTGGGTGGCATTCAGTTGGCACAGAAATCAGCGTACTAAAGTAATGTCCACAAGATAGGCAAGTGAGAGTCATTGTTTCCATTGTACCGTAGGATGAATAATTAATCAGTGTGGTGACAACAGATGCAGCAAGCAGGTCAGGACTCACCAGAGACTCACTAGCGCACTGGAACACGTAACACACATACTGGGCTGGGCCAGACACCTCCACATCCCGACAAATAAAGCCAAAGTGATCTGTCTGTTTAACACCCTGCGGGCACAAGAAATTACATCCATAAATGACTAACATACAGACAGGGCTGCAAGTCACAGAGACACAACATGTAAAAATTCACTTCATAAAACAAATTATCCTACCTCTGAATTCTGATTGGAAGAAAGAGTGATTACACATCAACTGAATTGTATATTAACACACCACCTGGTAGGTATTATTATTGGTAATACATATCATTATTATTTAATGATCATTAGTATCCTTGATAATATTTCAGTTGCTGTCCTTTTATGAAACCAATAAGCACTTAATGAAAAAACCTTTGGCTTTTAGTATGAGTATGTTAGCCATTCTGTTATTTATAAGCTAGCGTTCTCCAAAAAACTGCTAAAATTGGAATTTAGAAGATATAAGCCTTTAAAATTTACAGTATCTCACTTTCGCCAATATGGATCAATGATTTTGAAGACATGCTTGCAGCTTCTCATCTGATTTTTTGTTCAATCAAATGCTTATAAATGCTCATTAACATTATAAACAGATGCTGAAGCTGGGCTAAAATCAGTCACTTGTTCACACATTTACTATTTTCAACATGACTAACGGCTTTACTGAGCTGTGAGTGACATAAACAACATGATATTGGCTATTATTAAAAAGGGGAGGAGCTGCTCAATATGTCCTGCCCTGTCTTAATGTTTTCAGTGGAAATTACGTCAACACATTTAATAATGCTATGTCCTTTAAGGATTAGCATTACAAAAATACTGTAAATAAAATCACTCAACTCATGACCTTGTTCTTGAGAGACCTATTGTCTTAATATTCAAATCACTGTACTGTTATACACATGCAAAACATGCACTTTTATCGTTAGACATTTAATAGACAACAGTGAGAAATATGGCAGTTTGAAAGGTCTTTTTATGAAAACATCCATTTATTTGACAAGGAAAAATATAAATATTCTACAATAGTACAAAATCTCATGTCAGTTACTTGGTACTTGTTTTGAACAGCACTGTGTGACAACATAAGTGACATTAAATATGAGAAGTACAAAGAGCTTATCTCTAAAAACCAAACAATCCTAATCCTTTCACACACAGACCTGTGAACAGGACGAGATGTCCTTAAAATTCTTCTCCAGAACCACAGTTTTGGTTTCAGGGCTGATGAGATTCACTTCAAACCGTCCAACCTGCACATAAAAAAGCAATTAGATAGCTTATTTTGTTTATTGAGAAGCAGCAGGAATAAAAACACAAATATTAAGCTAAATGTCTGATAAATGATAACTGTCCTCACAGTGTTTTCTGAGAGCTGTATTTGCATTTTAAAAAAATCTTACTTAACAACCAAGGTCATAGATTGCAAATGATTTCTTAACCAAATAACCATAAAGACACCTCCCCCTAAAAACTGTTTGAAGGAAAACGTGTGACTGCATGACCATCATGCATGCTAATTAGCAGGAATTTGACTTCTAAAAAGAAGACATTTACATGCGTAGGCCCGTTTTTGAACTTAAAGGGATAGCTCACCCAAAAAATTGAGCTCAGAAGAAAGATATTTTTGTGGGGGGGGGGTTGTTCATAAAATTAAAGGCCTTTGTTTAGACACTCTATTCACACAATGGACATAGAATCACCATAGTTGTGGTGTGGACTTCCCACTTCTCATAGAATAAGAACAATTATTACAACTATAGTATTAAAATTATAGTTATCATCCTTTGTCTTAATAGGCATTTTGCCTCTACCTCAATCACTGGTGAGTGAAATCTAACATTATACACATATTATTTATTCACCTAGCGTGAAACCGAGTAGCATATGTGTCCGATTTACTCCAATGTATAGGGTTTGTCCATTAACTTTCATTCTATGGACAAAAACAGTTGAAAGACTCAATATTTTTTGTTGTTTCAACATGAGGGTGAGTAAATGATGAATTTCCTTTTTGAAATCATCTGTAAAGGTTCATGAAATCACAGACTAAAAATAATACCTGGAACAACATTGTTCGATTCTTGTCAGCATCGGTCGGCTGCACGTTATTGGGCGCGCTAGCATGTCTCCTACGCGTTGACCCCTTGCCAGTCTCTCTGGGCTTTTTCTGCAGGCCACCCGCGAGGCTATTACAGCGCGTACGAATCTCCTGCTGCTCCCCAAATCCCGAGTCCTCCAAGATGCACTCAGGAAAGGCCCCTCGCAAACTGCCTGTACTGGAGGAGTTGGTCAAAGCCAGTTTCCCATTTGCCAACTCAGACAGGTCTTCCTCAATCGAGCCTTGTTCTGCCTCGGGTTCGTCAACTTCACAGAGGGAGGAGCTAAGAGGGTCATCACCCATGATGAACTCTACAGGGGCTTCGGTGGAGCTACGCTGGCCACTGAGGAGCCGCAGACGCTTGCGTTCAATCTCATGTTGGCGGAATTTATCAATGCAGTCGTCAATTAGAGTTGAAGGTGCTTTCTTGTAGTTGACAGTCACTTTTCCACAGTAAAGTACTTCAAACTTCTGGGAGTTGTAGAAAGACTCGTCACTATCTTGCTTGGGCTTGCTTTCCTCCTTAAGCGCAGCCTTGGACACCTGTCTAATGCTGCTAATAACCTCAGGCACCTGGGGAAAAGGGTAAGGCATTAGATCAACCATACAAATACTAACTCGACACACTGAAAGGCAAACAAGGACAAAACGTCTATAAAAAGACTCAGTGGTAACATTAATTTTTTGGAGTGAGACATGCAGGTTGCATAACTAACTAGGTTCAGCCCCTAAGGAGCAATTTAGGAGTCAAAAGCCAAGGCAGACTTTTCTCTGGTATCCGATACTACTATCGATCATTTAGAATGAAACCTGGAGCTAAGAAAACAGATCTCTGTTTTTATAAGCTTGATCATCAGTAATCTTTTGACATGCAAGGGCATAGGTTTAATTATAACATGGGTTGAGACATTTTTAAATCAGCAACAATACATATCCACACAAATACTTTATCTTTATTTTATCTTTATGTATTAAAAATGTTCTTTCCCACGATAGAACACTCTGGTTTCAAACAACTGAGAAACGGTAGTGT
>JAOTRC010000043.1:14262909-14279023 GCA_027497675.1 Cyprinella lutrensis
ATAGATAGATAGATAAAAGAAAAAAAATAACCATTTAAATTAAAAAGCTGTTAGGCTAATATCAGTAAAATAAATAAAGTAAAAATCATGATCAAATCATACCATTTATTCATATAGGGCCTGCTAAAAAAGAACCGATAACCAGTCTACCTCTAATCCAATCCCATCCCCTGAAAGGGTTAATTGAATATCATTCTGTAAAAAAATAAATAAAAATAAATAAAAATAAAATAAAAAATAATAAATAAATAATTTACAAAATTATGTAATTTAACAATAGACCAGACATTTAATAGTATAGTGCATCATTTAAGTTGAAAAGGTGTTAATATTGGTAAAATAAATAAATAAATAAAAATGATGTTCAAACGATGCCATTTATTCATAAAAACAACCGATAACCAGTCTAACCTCTAATCCAATCCCCTGACAGGGTTAATTGAATATCTGTTTGTTTGTTTGTTTGTTTTTTGTTGTTTTTTAAAGTTAAAAAAACGTGGTCATTTAACAATAGATCTGAAATTTATAAACATAACTATTTAAGTTGAAAAGGTGTTAATATCTGTAAAATAAAAAAAAAATTATGATCAAACATAGTAATTTATTCATATAGCCTACAAAAACAAAAAGACAACCATATACCTCTATATCCAATTCAATCCACTGAAAGTTGGACTGTTAACTTAATATCTGTATAATATATCTGTAGTTAATATTGATATATATATTGATATATATCCAAGTTAATATTGGAATAAATTAATTAATTAATGGTCAAATTATGCCATTTATTCATAAAGAAACGATAACCAGTCGACATCTAATCCGAACCCCTAGTGTTGATTCATAAACTATAAGCAGTCTGTGCCCTTGAGCAACACATTAACCAAACAAAACGCTTACCAGCTAAATCAGTGGCCAAACATACCTGATTTGGATCGCATGCTTTGAACACATGGCATGCCATCTCAGACTCTGGGTTCTCTGGTTGACTTCTGATAAGGTAGGCAAAATAAGACAAGTCATGACTATTGTGGATAAACCTGGATATAAACTGTGCTTTGTGTTCGAATATGAACACGGACGGGTTGCTGCTGTTTGAGGGGACGCAGCGGATCAGAGAGGGCGAGAGCGTCAGCTGGACTTCTCTGGCCTGTGCGGGTCCGGGCTCGTTCTTCTCACTTTTCCTCCGGATCTCCGCCACCAGCCACGGGAGCATGGGCAGCGTGGTTCGCCGGTCCAGAGACGACCAGCCCATGTAACACAGCGCAAACCTCTTGTCTGCCTTTTGATTACTGTCATTATTATTATTCCCTTTGCCATCCTGTCCCTCCATCTCTCCAAGGGCCCCGGGACAAAGACTTAGTTGCTTTGTGCAACAACTCTATGCCGTTTACCACTAAATGCCTAAATAAATACAGGCATCGGTCAGTGGGCTATGTGAAAGCAACTGGAAACATCTCCTCGCACGTTAATGGTAGCCTATAAGGATCACTCACGCTTTAAGCAAAAGTGCGTGAGGATCGTGTTTCCCGAAGAGCTCAAGCTACAATAATACTTGCAGCTATAGTAATACTTGCTTTTAAGATGCACCGAGGCTTTTATTCCAAGGTCATATCACAGTTTAAAAATAAAAAAAAACTCCACTCGAAGCGAAACATCCATATATAAAGTAAAACGATTTGCCCCAGAGTGTCAATACACAACTGCGCGTCTTATTCCTGCAGATTTCTTGAGTCCCGACGCCTCGGATTGTGGACTTCGCCGCGGACAAACGCCTCATGTGTCAAGTTGCAGATCAGCTAGAGTCCTTTAAAGTCGCTGCACATCACTTTTTTATGGTTTATTGTGTCATTTAACGGCGTTGGAGAACAGAGAGTGCTGTTGTTCCAGGAGGAGTGGCCGCAGCAGCCACATGAGAGGCGTTCACTTGAACGCGCTCGCGCGCGCGTGTGTGTGTGGATCTCTTGCTCCCCTGCGTCTTCAGGAAACACATGGCACTGGCTGAGAAAAGCAAGTGAACTTTGGGATATCGAAATAGTTCGATTTTTGAGCTAGTTGCCAAACTTATTACTCCATTTGAATATTTTATATGATGCCACAATTGTGAATATTGATATTTTGTCATAATGGCAGTTCAACATTTTGTTTATAATGTCAGTGTGTTTTTATTGTGTAAGCTACACTTGTTTATCAAACACTAAAATGTTTATATCAACATTTTAATATTGAGAAAACAACTCACACAAAAAAAACTTTTTTTACTTTTCGGACTACTTTTCAAGTTGTATTTAATAAACCAACATCTCAGAAAAAAACGTTATGAAGTTTTAAATCAAATCATGACTTTCCGCTACAGAACATGGCAATGATTTCATACATGCCCACTGTGGACCAGGACCTAAATCACGTTAATCAAGGATAAGTGTGTGAATAGGGAAAGGAATTATACATCAATATTACCAATTATTACTCTCATTATTGCACTTATTTTTTTTTTTAATTTCATGTGTCCAAAAACAAAATACATATGCAAATTGGACAGTGTACTGTAAAGATACATTATATTGAATGGGACTACACATGTATGGCCATTATACCCACATATTGCATAAAGTAAAATGGTGTATCAATTAATTCCGTTATATCTTTCATAGATTAGAATCATCTTTGTACAAAAAAATCCTGAAACCCAAGAGTTTAAAGTTAATGAAAAATCCCATTATTTTTACAAATACATTAAGTTATTTTATTTTTTCAAACAACTGATTTCTGGTGTCCACTAAAGAGGACATATCATAACATGTGAACAAAATATACATTTTTCAATAATTTTTTTTTATTATTATTACTACCATTTGTTTCTTATCCTCTAAACAATGTTATGAAAAAATACTAAATTCAAACTTTTTCTGAGCCAATGAACACCAAAAGTTGAGTCAAGAGATTTTAGTGTGGATAAAGCATTCTTCACATTTCTAGTAAATACAGGGTGAGGCTCAGGGTGTGTAGGCTACTAGTAAAATTCAGCATACTTGTAAAATTCTGTGTGAATTAATGGTATCCTATGCAAGGGAAGTTTCATTTGAGCAATATTTATTAATAGCAGTATTAAATATGTTTTTTTTTTTTTTTTTTTTTGCCAGTACAGTGAATTGGATACACATTACATTACAAGTAGGCTACTGAAAGGTTTGAAACATGAAACTGTACTTTTGCACAAAAAAGATTCAATATACTCAAGAGCACCCTCTGCTGTCCCTAGAAGCTCTCACATTTTTTAATGATAAAGGTTACTGTGGTCACATTTCGGAATCAAATACTATATACATACTGCTGCATACTATGTAGTGTACAGAGTAAACTGTCTACCCTTCATTTTAGACAGCGACTGAATTTGAAATAGCATGTTTCCATACTTTTCTTATTATTTCTGCCATTTCTTTATTATACACTACTATATGAATAGCAGAATACTGTAGAAATCATAAAAGTAGTATACCAGAATGCAATTCAGAAGTATACAATCTCGATGCTGCTATCATCCACTCTTAGTTTAAAAAAAGAGGCCAAGAGAAGTGGTGGAAGTATTTCCTAGTGAACAAGCTTATTGATTATGTTCACCAGGAATTGATTGGATCATTATGGTTTTTGTGAGGGACAGGTAGGTTGTGTCTCATTTGCATCAGTAAATTCCCACACAGTGAGATATGATGAGATATCGAATTCTGTTCAAGGCCAACTGAGGACCTGCATAATATATATTTTTTTATTATTATTTATGTTTCATAAAAGTATTAGCTGGTGAATAAAATAAATTGAAAACACATTTTTAAAAAGTTCTCTCATGTTACTATTGCTGCCATCGAGTGCTGACCAAGTGCTCAGCTTAAAACAAGATGCCATACAAATAACAAATAGCATGAATATGAGAGACCATCAGAGACCACCTGTGGCCCATCATCACATTTAGCCTGTAATATAGTCTGTAAAAGTTGTCATCTTTAGGCACAGGTTCCAGGCCTTCAGAAAGTATTCACACCCCTTAAATTATTTCTCTCTCTGCTGTGTTGCAAGGTCACATTCAAAAATATTTAATCTAGAATATTTCAGCCAAGACAAAACAGCAGATCAGTTCCACTGTCGAGAAGACAACAAAGCTGACAAAATTAGATTTTTGGAAAAATCTATAAATAAGTTCATTCAAAAAAAGGGTGTCAAACTCAGTTCCTGGAGGCCCACAGCCCTACAGAGTTTAGTTCCAACCCTGCTTCAACACGCACACACTTGCAGTTTTCAAATGAGCCTGAAGGACTTGATTAGCTGATCAGGTGTGCTTAATTTGGGTTGAAGCTAAACTCTACAGGGTTGTGGCCCTCCAGGAACTGAGTTTGAAACCCGTCTCAATGAATTTTTGCCTTAACCGTATCCAACACCATCCTTACTGTTAAGCATTGAGATGTTAAGCATTGTAAAGAATTGCAATGTTAAGAAGGTGGAATACATTAAAAAAACTATAAACAAAACACAAAACAGTGGTTCAGTGAATAATAATATTGAAAAACATTAGAATAAATTCATGTACTTTAACATCAACTAACATGTGTTATTTATATTTTGAAAGGTGAAAAACAAATATTTAATGTTCCTAAAGGCACTTTAGACAATTATGAAGATCAATATTAATGACAAATGGAAATTTATGTTGATCCATGGGTGATCTAACACTATAAGACATGTCTTTGGATGTCTTTATTCAGTACTGATAGTATTAAAGGAATAAAAATAAAAAGGAGCAGTGCAAAATTATTAACTGTTAAATACTTAAACGTAAACATTTAGTCAAAGACAGAATGTTTCAGAATCACTGCTGCTGCTGCTGCTGCTGCAAAAAAAAAACAAACATATTAAACCGTCTCTAAAACGGAGGCCATTTCCTTGAACTGCTTGTGGAAGTTCTGAGGGACAAAAAAAAAAAAAATGAAATTATGAATTGTAGAATTTTTGACACTTCAAATGGTTTAAAATAAAATTAGGAAAATGCATAATTGCATACCTGGAACTGCTGTACTGTCATCTCAAAGGATTTATATGATACCTCCCCTGACGTGTCCGCAATTTTTATTAGAACCGAGATGAACGAAGAGTTGAGGGATCGGCAGGTATCTGAGCTCACCGCCATTCCAAGCTTCCACTGGATATCTACGAGCTAAGAGTGAAGAAGCTTTGATATCAACAACCTGAGAGATAATTGCGGCTGACCAATAGCAGCACTGAAAACAGGAATCATGTGACACACCTGTCCAATACTAGCCATTGTCAGGACCTCCTGCTGTGCATGTAGACGAGCACCATGCTCAGTCCAAAGCTGGTGAACCAACTGTAGCTTTGCTTTGGACCATTTACTGCTGCATTCAGTCAACTTGCTGACCAAGACATCTGCACTGAGATTGCCCTTTGCAGCTAACCTGTTTTAGTAAATAGGTATCACTTTAATCATAAACTTTAATTATAAATTTAATCACAGGTGACACTAATCAAACAGGCAAAGTCAACATGTTCCAGAAATGTATGTAATACTGTACCTAAAATAGTATGACATCAGTCTTATAATGTCTTGAACAGCTTTCTGATCCAGTTTTATCCCGGCTCTTTGAAATTTCTGAGTTAGGGAAATAAAAGCATTTCAAAGACATAAAAAGCAAGCACATGCATGCTCAATTTACAATATAATTACATCCCTGTCAATGTGAGCTTACATCCCAGTTTTCAATCAAATCTACTGCTTTGCTCTGATCCTGAAGATGAACAAGGATCACCTGGAGCTGGAAAATTAAAAGACTAGTGTCAGATCAGCAGTTTTTATTACCATTCAATGTCACATCCAGTTAAATAACTTGATGATTATATGTAAATATGAACTGTTACAAATGTTTCAAGCATTTTGTCTTCTCATTGTATGACCACACAACACTGACAAATCTTACCGTTTCTGCAAACAAGTCTGTGGGGAGCTTTTCAATTGTGTTGACCACATCATCCACACCTGCAATAAAACATGCAAAATATTCCAGATAATCAGAATCAAATAATGTATTATGCTAACTTATATCAATTAATGGCTGTGTGTGTCTTTATACTTGTGACATTATGTTCAGTGTAAAGTAAAAATGTCACCCAACGATATGGCAGACAGAATGAGTTATATCAATATATAATTTTGATACTAATTATCATATTCATAAGGTTAATTTTGTCATGTTTAGTTTAATTAGAGCACAGAAAGTGAAGGAACACAAATTGTTGCTCTTTAAATTTGCAAGATAATAGTAATACATTCTACTCACCAGTTGACAGCTCCAGTCCAAACATCTTTGTCAACAATCGGGCTATTTATCATAAGACAACTGCATTCAACAATATGTTAAACAGCCAAGATTCGTGGTATTGTGTCAAAGCATAGATCAATTATTTTGGACCAGTACTGTTGTCTTTACTCTTTAGGAGAGTTCCAGTCCGGAAGTGATGGATTCCATCGAGAATTTCTTTCAAAATAACAGTCCAACTGTTGGGTAGTAGACTGCTCATCAATGGGAAAAATTTACAATTTATGTTTTTTTATGTTATTATTTATGTATATATTTTTAGTCTTAAATATAAGAGTTACCTAATAATCCACCTAATAATTTATTTATTGATTTTATTTCTTTTTGTATGGAAGTTTTTTTCCTAATTCAAATTTTAAATTATTTTATTTTACTGAACTTAGCCGATTGGAGTCTAAAACGGTATTCTGTTTTGAATACCTTTCTTGTCATATGGAAGTAAAATAGGTCTTATGACTTCTTCTTGATTTTTTAAATACTTAATACTTTTTAATTAATTACTACTTTTGGGCTTTTATTTTGAATATTCTTCGGTCAGTACTCTCGGATGTCGCAGTCACACCTCTCTGGAAGTTTTGTATAGTCGCGGGTTTGTGCACTTTAATAATGGCGGTGCAAACGGAGAGAGGAATCCCGCTCAGTGCGGTATGCATGTTTAATACATTTATTATTACTGCCTGACGGGTGTAATTAACGCATGGTAATAACAGACACCATGTAACATGTTTATAGACATATTGGAAAGTGTATAAGTTACGTAACAAGTTAATTTCGCGCGTTGTTTAGCATTGTCATTGGCAGGTTGACAGTTTATATGTTATGTTATTATCTATGTTTGCTCTTAACAATGAACAACAATTATTTCACAGTCTGGAAAATGATGTGGTCGTTTAATGTCATGTTCATTTGTTTTGCTGTGACGTATGTGTTCGTCGTCCTATCAGAAAGGCTCCAAAATCTTTACTTTCGTACCTTACTTTCAGTTTCATTTCTCTGTCAACGGGTTGTGCCTAATCGAGGCTCAAACTACCCGTTTATTTGTTTCACCTTTAAAATGCGACTAGTGCGCTTGTTTATAAACTTTTTGTAGTCCATCACACTGTGTATCAGAACTCTCAGTGTGATCAGTAACGTTAGGCTAACTACTGACAGTAACTTAGCTAAGCTCACAAATGACTGAGAAACAGTGGCTCCCAATTGGACAAAAAAGAAATGTAATGATACACTAAAAGTTTTTCTTTTGATAATACATGAGGTACATTATCCTCAGACCAACTGTTATTTCTATGTTATTATATTATATATGTTATGCTATTTCAATGTATATATCCATATACATTGGTGTTACTTAAAAAGTTTCCTGTGTCTTTGACCCTTTTATAGCTTAATCCAAAGTTCCTTCACACCAACTCCACCAGCCACACCTGGCCCTTCAGTGCTATTGCAGAGCTGATAGGTGAGCGGACACTTCTGATAGCGCTCATTGTGAGAATATTTATTAGCAGTTGAAACAACGGGTTTGTTCCCCCAAGCCTTAGATTATTATGAATTTGTAACCAGATTTCACATCTCAAAGACATGCCTGGCTATAGTACCAGTGCATTATACTATCTAGTACTGTATGTAATAAATTAAGTAAATAGATTTATTGCATCCAATGTATTGCTCATTAACATCTAGCCATTAAGTCCTTTACTGTGTTTAACTCCTGCCAGGGTCAAATAAGGAATTAAAAGACTTTGTAAGAATAGATGCTCAGACGCTAAATATGTGTAATAATTTGATCATATTTTAAATTTATATTTTCTATTTTAGACAATGCTTATGACCCAGATGTGAGTGCCAAACAGTTTTGGATTGATAAGACTGCAATTAGTGGTCATGACTGTCTAATTTTCATGGATAATGGAGCAGGAATGGATTACGATAAGATGCACAAAATGCTCAGGTGGGTGAGAGCACAAACCAGATTGTAGAATTGCACACATTTGGGTTTCATGATCCCAACAGTGATTCTTGCACTGTCACATGATGTAAAATGCTGATTTGCTCTCAAGAAACTTTTCAGTTACCCTCTATTTTTTTAGGTGTCATTGTTACAGAGTAATTATATATTTAAGTACTAAGTCATATACTGTACATTACCAACACTCACTTTAGGGTTATTGTAAAAATAAACTGTTTTCTAATATTTTAAAATGAACTGATGTCCTGTGATGGCAAAGCTGAATGTCATCATTTGTCTGCAGTGTGGCAGTGTCACATGATCCTTTTGAAAACATTCTAATATTCTGATTTGGTGCATTTTGTGGAATCTGATCAATTTTTAATGATTCTTTGATGAATAAATAAGTTCAAAGGAACATACTTTATTTTTTGTAATATTATAAGTATCTTTACTGTCACTTTGGTGAATTTAAAGCAGCGTTGCTTAATAAAAGTATTAATTTCATAACAAAAATCTTACTGACCCCACAGTTAAACAGTAATGTAAATAAAAAAAAAAACAATGTAATATATAGCCTAATGTATTGTGTTCCTCTCTCTCAGTTTTGGCTTCAGTGACAAGGAGACTATAAATGGCCATGTCCCTGTGGGCCTCTACGGCAATGGATTTAAGTCTGGTTCCATGCGCTTGGGAAAGGACGCCATTGTGTTTTCCAAGAACGGAGAGTCCATGTGTGTGGGCCTGCTGTCCCAGACATACCTTCAGGAGATCAATGCAGAGAATATCATTGTGCCCATTGTCTCCTTCAAACGGATTGGACAGTCATATATCCTTACCTTCCAAATAAAGACAGGAGAAGGCTTAAATGGATGGGATTTAGCAAGATATAAAATGAAGAAATTAGTTTTTTTTTTTTTTTTGCATTTGATCAGTTTCACCATTTGTTGTAAAAGTTGTTTTTTTACGAGTTATGTGTGACCAATATGATGTCTTTATCCTTGACCTTTCCTCTCACTCCGACCTGAGCCACAACACACATCAAGTCTCCAAGATATCCTGCACTACTCACTATTCAAGACAGAGAAAGACCTGCTCTGTGAACTCAATGCCATCAATTCACACTATGGCACTAACTCCACAGGAACACGAATCATCATCTGGAATCTCCGCAAGTGAGCATGCTGGTAGATAGTGAGGCAGAAATATTAGAAATAATCAAAAGATCTGCTAATAATGTTGTTTAGAGCAGTGTTTCTCAACATTAGATTCACCTTGGTATTGCTAGCACCATACTCTCGAAGAACAGGAATGCATAGTTGAAATTATTCAGAGAATTTTTTTTTTTTCTGCGACAGAACATCCACGGACAAATCTGAGTTTGACTTTGAAACAGACCGCTATAACATCCTGATTCCATCTGAAGTATATGAGAGTGAAAAGGAGAAATACAAGCAACCCTGCCGTGTATTACAGTCAAGCCCAGAGAGCGACTTCTCCCTACGGGTGAGCACTTCACCTTCCTACTGTATGTTGTGTAGGTCCAACAGATTGCAATCTACTTACTGTATTATCAGTCTGTCTGTGATGAGAGACATCACTTCATTATGCATTACAGTTTGAATCAGCTGTGGCTTGTCTGTAAGGTAGAACAGTGCACCAAAATATCAATGCAAAACATAAACCTCTACATAAACAGAATCAATAATAAATTGTGAAAAGATATCAGTCTGAAAAGATATCAGTATTAAAATAATCCATCTTTGCACTGTAGTAGCACAAGCTGTATCTAGTTGTATTTGCACAGTTGAATGCTGCCCAGAGTTGGCACAAATGGCATGTACATATAACGTACATATAATGAGTTCATGAGTTTAAAAAAAAGCTTCAATAGAGTAATATCAAATGATGCTAAATATTAAGTGATGTTTTTAAATATTAAAGTAATACTTATCCCATGATTTACTCACGCTCAATCCATCCTAGGTGTACATTGATGTACTCATAACAAAAGTCCAAGCCCAGTCCATCCTGACCAATAACTACCCCTGGTCCCTTCCACTCAGTACAGTCTGCTCTTTTGTAACGTAACTTGTTTTCTGTCACATAGGTGCCATCCGTGGGCCTGAGCTGCTTACTGTACGTACTAGTGCCCTTCCTATCCACTTAGAAGACTGCTCTGTGAATGCTATCTTAAAAGCATGTACTGTAAAGCAGAAATGTGTTCTCCTACTCTAGCACTCACAGTGGTACCTTCTAGAACAGGTTGTTTATCAACTAACACAGACGGAAGGTCTGTTCAAAACGTAATTGATATGGAGAGTGGCCGTGAACATTGAACATACTGTTCTTAGCCATGAGGCCCCAGTCAAGGGCAGTGTGCCAGTCACATCCATTTCCTGGTTTGACCTTCTGGGTTATCTCAGTTAGCATTTGATTATGTTTCTCAAGTAGTCTGTTTCTCCATAAACTGTATCCTGCTGTTGTTTTTGTCTCAATTTTAAAGTTTTTACCCATGTCTCTGATCTCATCGTAGTTTATTTCTCCCCCATTGTCACTGTGCAGCCTCTGGGGGACGCCATGGACACTGATCAAAGTGTGAAAATTAATGATTTCAGATGACTTCTTTGTTTTCACAATGTTTCCAGCGCTGAAACGTGTGAAATGGTAGATGATGAGATACCATAAACCTGGATCCAACTCATGCAGATCCACCGCCACTATCTCGTTTTATTCCAAAGCTAAGGGTAGCCCCTCAGCAGGCTTTGTCTTTTTGTATTTCTGACATATTTCACAGTCTTATACTTTTTTTGTAAAATAGGAAAGCATTCTTTGTCATTATTTCATGATAATGAATCAGCCTCAGTAGCCTGTCTGCAGTTGCATGACCATGAGCTTCAGAAGGACTTTGTGTTTCTCATCTGAAGACGTATTTTCTGTCACTGTTAGGACTTTATCCCTAGGGGGGATACGCATATACTAGTTTGGGAACCATTGTTCTAAAACAATATTCGGAGGAAATAAATACTACACAAAGCAATTATAAGATGGCATTCTGTGTGTGTCATGTGTACTTAAAGCCTGTCAATCAACATTAGAGCTCCAACCTCAGACTGAATAAGGCAAGGATACTTGACCTCTTACAAAATGTTTATCATAAACTAGTGCAAAGTCCCAGAATCTACACTACCTGAATTTACCATCAGGAGCTGTCTCTGGTTTGAACACAATTGTGTGTCAGTAATTTGTGTCTGTATGTCTCTTTTCTTTTTTCTAGGCGTACTGTAGCATCCTGTACCTGAAGCCCAAAATGCAGATTATCATTCGTGGACAAAAAGTGAAAACCGAGCTGATCTCTAAAAGCCTGGCGCACATTGTCAAGGATAAATACAAACCCAATTTTCTAAATGTATCCATACAATCAAAAGGAGAAAGCTGTGATTCCCTGTTTCCCAAAGAAATCCTGATAACTATTGGGAAATTGGTTTCCCAAGATGCTACATTTTTAATAAGAGACAGAAAATATAGTTATATTAAACATTAAAGCAACTTCACATAAACCATTTAATGAATTTATGGTACAACATTTATTTTTGAACAACTCATTACACAATCAGATCATGTAGTAATTTCTGATCAGAATACACTACATTGGCTATGAATACACACATTCGGACATATCCTTAAGTCTTTTCTTCTCAGAAAGAAAGCATTCCCATCATATTTGGATACAACACCAAGAGCAAAGAACACTATGGAGTCATGATGTACCATAAAAACCGGCTCATCAAATCCTATGAACGTGTTGGATGCCAAAACCGGGTAAATATTTTTCTAACCTAAACACCCTTTTTGAGTGATAAAATATTTTTTGTTGTGTAATACTACTTGGAGTATCCAAATGCATTTTCAATCTTGGTTTTACAATAGGCAAATGGAAAAGGAGTGGGAGTCATTGCTGTGATTGAGTGTAACTTCCTCCAGCCAACACACAACAAGCAGGACTTTGACTACACCGAAGAGTACAGGCAAGTGAATATAGTCACTGTTGAATATAGATACTGTCTCTCCTTTTTACTATATTCTGTGTATGGTCAGAATACATTAAATATATGCCAATGTTACCTGCACAAGTATTTGTATTTTAAATGTTTTGACTAATTATGAATATCTTATTTTGTGAGCTCATTTGCTATTCAGCGTTTGATTTTTGATGAGGCAGGCAGGGTTACAAACAATACAGGTAATTGCAAGCATTGTTTGAAACCTTGTTAAGATTTGTTCTCATATTGGACTGTTTTGTAACTAAATACGTTCTTTTCCATTTAAGTTTTTGCAAGAAAATGTAGTTAACAGGAAATCAATAATATAGCAGTCTAAGCTGTTTATTGTTTGTCCACGCAGGAGAACAATGAACGTTTTGAGTGTGAAACTGGAAGAGTACTGGAAAGCAATCCGCCATAAGAGGGGATTGAACAGCACAGTCCTTATGGAGGATATCCCGTTAGTATACACTGACACACACTACAAAATATTTCGTTTCTTTTGGCTACTTTATTCATGAACTGTTCACCTTGTTTATTATAAAGGAAACGTCCTGATCAGAACTGGGTTCAGTGTGATGAATGCCAGAAGTGGAGGAAACTTCCCGATGGCATCGACACGAATAAGCTGCCTGAAAATTGGTTCTGTCGTTTGAATCCAGACCCCCAGTTCAGGTTTGTTGCACATCTTTAAAGTCACGACCTTTTTAGACCTAAAGAATTCATTCAGGAACGATTCTTTTTTTGAAAGGGTCATTCAATCATTAATTTAACTGATACGTTAGAAATGTGGAATAAAGGAAAAACAAACAATATTGACAATTAAAAGCTACTTTGGTGAAGAGAAGCAGTAATATCTTTAAAAAAGAATTATAGTCATTCTACACATTTGAATGGTAGTAACTTTTAACCTACATAAGCACTCTTGGAAGAGATATCATTGAAATATGGTTTCCTGAGAGATCACCTATGTGACATCCCAAGGCTTTGTAAAAGAAAAACAACAATCTGACAGCAGCCATAATATATCATAATACAATTATCAAAACTGTGTATTAAATTCAGAAATGTTTGGGTTTCCTTATGCCACCTACACAGTTGAGAGCTCTGATTAGGTGTTTGAAGGATAGGAATGCACATGTTTTCTGATCATATACCATGAAGAGAAGGAGCGGGTGAAATCTGAACTGATTTTCGCATGAAATTACTTTTGGAAATTGCTATTTTGCACCATCGGAGAACAAATCAAGAAGGATTCTGGTGACTGTGTGAAATGAATAAAATGCATTCGACAACCTAAGTTACGTATATAGTATGTGTAATTTATTATTATTTTTTTTTTCAGAATTATACTTTTCCAACAAAACAACCTGTTGTTGTTATTGTTGTTATTTTTACCCCCGTTGGGGTTGCATTCCTGAACAGATATAATGTGCGAAAACACAAAAAATAATTCCATTGCATTATACAAATGTATAATATGTGGAAACTTAGAGAGTAGAGTAGATTAGTAATATTTATCAACAAATGTAATTGCTTCAGAGTTTGTGTGCAAATCTCGAAACGTGTCTTAGCTCAGTTGTTCTTTCGATATTCAGGCGATGCGAACAACCAGAAGAAGCTGAAGATTCTGCGGATGAAGGTTCAGACTGCCTGAAAATATACAAACAGCAGTGAGTGATTTATAGTTATATTTCTTACAACTATTCTTTTATTTTGTTATCTAAATATGAATAAATAGACCCACTGATTTATGCAAGATACAATTAAGCCAGTGATTTTATTGAAATGGATCTGAAATACCATAATCTGACACTAATTTTCTGTTATGTTGATACAGTGAGAGAAACCTCAAAAAACAGCAGGAACAGAAAAGAATTCAGGTAATGTCAAACTATGGATGATGAGTTTGTGTTTTGTACTCAGATTTCTTTCCACTTTTTTTGTAATTTAATTGGCCATTTCTTTGGATTACGAGGAGGAAGAAGCCAGGTTGAGAAATGATGTGCTGAAAAGGAAACGTGATGACTTTGTGCATCAACTTCGGCAAAATGTAATTTTTTTTACTCAAGCTTAGTTAAGCAATTATCGATTATAAGAACATATTTAAATCTCGTTCTCTCTTTTTGTTTCCATAGGCCCCTTACTCACCCAGATCACCTACGGTGTCGTTGACAGCACAGAGCCCATTAAATTCAACACCCCTCTCACAATCTGGTGAGGCCAAGTTTTGTGCACATTTGTTTTTGCTACAAAATTTGAATTATTTGTATTAATAATATTATTTATACAGGCCCGAACAACATGCCAGTGATTTCAAATGTCATGTCCCTCTCCACTCCTAAAAGGTACATCATTCTCTTCCTTCCTTTCTCTCGCTTTTTTAAATTGTTGTATTTGTGACAATCTTCTCTTAGTTATCTTTTTCCACACAACATGATTTCATACTTTTCTTATAAAGGATGAGAACAAGTCTAGGACTGACCCAGAGCCAAGCTCCGAAAAGAGCAAGGATGTTTCACGAAAACTGTAGCAACACACCAGATAGTCCATCAACATCCACAGCTGATTTCATATCCTCACCTTTGGGGATCACAGACAATAATGACAAAAAATTTGATGATGACGATGAAATTAGCAGTGGTGGTGATGATGATGACATTGTAATTGATGAGATCAAAAGTACACCAAGACCAGGACCTTTGACCTTTGACCTCTCTAAGGTTAAGAAAGAAGAAAGTATCAGCAAGGATGACGTGGGATTATATGTGGGGTGCCGTGATCAAACAACAATGAATACTACTACTTCAAATTACCAAACCAGCACAACAACCCAAACCGAACGTGTAAGTGTAAAGGAAGAGGAAGACCAGCAGATAAACAGGGAGGAGATTGAGAATGATACCAAAGGAAGGGAACAGAGCGCTACCGATGTTGAATGCAAGATGAGTAACACTGCAGAAACAATCCAAGACCCTGTGGAGGTTGAGAGATGTCACAGTGCAGACGGTTCCAGACCAATTTTGACAAAACTAGAGGACACAATTAAGGAGGATAGAATCAGTTTTGAACATCCCAAGTCAGGTGTAGAAAACCATGAAGGTATGACATCAACAGCACATTTCTCTAACATAGAAATAGACCTTATGCCAACCCACGAAGCACAGAAGCAACAGGATAACCTGCTAAAGCTCCTGGAGGACACAGCCCGGGAAAGAGATGAATTAATAGAGCGGGTTCAGGAGAAAGATATCGAACTTCTGAACCTCACTGCGAACAAGGGCTACAGCCATCAGAGCATCCAGACTGATCCATCAGAGGAACAGCACTACAAGACTCTCTACTTACAGGCCACCCAGAGCATTAAAGAGCTCACAGAAGAGAGGGATGAGATAAAAAAGAAAGAGGAGGCATTGTTGCAAATCATAGCTGAGAAAGAGGCACAGGATGAGGTGCTTCGTGGCCAGTTGAAAGCTGAGGAGGAGGGACACTCGTCAAAAACAAATGATGATGATGAAATGGGTCTTCAAGACTTGGTTCTTAGGGAGCTGGACAATCGCAACTCAGAATGCAGTGAACTGAGAAGCAAGGTGAGCATCCGATATTTTGGTAACGCTTCCTTTTACAGTACAGTACTTACAGGGTACTTACAGTGTACATACGTAGAAAGTACTGGCTAATATAAGGTAAGTACATGGAACAGGGGTAGGTTTAGGGGTAGGTTCAGGGTTAGTACTAGT
>JAOTRC010000043.1:14281095-14297715 GCA_027497675.1 Cyprinella lutrensis
TAATAAAGCAAAATAACTGAGAACAATTAGAAATAGTCCTCAGATTACATGTTTGTAATTTATATTAAAAAATCTAGCGTTAATTGGATCTCAAACAGTTTCATTAAAAGTAGTTATTACTCCACCACGTGCGAAACCAAAGTGGTTGAAAGATACTTTGCGACAATGGGTTTCGGGAAACAGTCGTGACTAGCTAGTTGATTTCTCCAACGATGCATCGTACCATGGTAGTGAAACAGTGAACTACGTTGTTGGATGGGAAACACACCCCTGGCTAACGCCAGACCACGTAACATTGAGAATAAGACGTGGTCTGGAAACCACATGTTCATTTTCTTATATTTGAGGCTTGGTTTACGAATGCCCAGAGCTGTATTATTGGGTGCTACGAATAGCTCATAGCCAATCGGTTCAATGATACCAGATGACATATGTAGAGCGACAGAAAATTAGACGAGGAAGAAGACGATGGGTCAGAGATTTAGGAGATTTATGTATACACAAAGCCTGTATCAAAAGGTAACTTCGTGTCCGCTGCCAAGATGGATCCATAGATATAAACAAACTGCTTCTGTGTGTTGCATGTACGTCGTCATAGTCTTGCTGCTCCCTTCCCGTTCTGTGATTGCTTACCAATCTTAGGCGAAAATTTGATTCATGGTGCCCAGGGCAGCATGGGGAAACCCAGGCAAACACAGAAGAGAAATTACCCCAAAAAAGATCATTTTTATGAATATGTCATTCAGGCTGCATGATTTTTTTTCAGGAGCTGCATTTGAATAGGTATTTAGACATTTTTACAGACCAAAAGAGTTTGGTTAGCCAACATTCTACAAAATATCTTCTTTTATGTCCTGCAAAAGACAGAAAGTCATACAAAATTGAGCAAAAACAGACAATATTGTGTCTAAAAATACATTTTTTTTCTTATTAATTTAACAAAAAAAAAAATCAATATTATTTGCCTGTGTTCTGCAAGAGAAGCTAAAGCAGTGTTTTGATTTTCTGTCGAAAAATGTCATGTAGGTCAGTCATGCTGCATCGAAAATTGCCATACTAACTCACATCATCGTTCAGGGAGAAAACGGGACAATCTCATACGTCTTTTGTACGAGAAAAAAACACTAAGGGAAGCAGGTTGAGGGAGTGACGAGAAGATGCCGGATAGCAAATCTATTCTAAAATCCATCTAAAAATTCCTCAAAATGTCACTGATAAAACCCCCTGCAAATCACTCAGTAAAATCACATTATTTTTTTGTTCGTGTCAGTCCACTGAATGTGACCCATAATCTCTGACTCCCCTCCATGGGCGTGTGCGTTAAATAATTTTAAAGCCTTCTTTTACAATAAATGTGTTAAACTGACAAAAGACTGTGTTTTTCTCCAATCCATGCAATGTTGAACCCCATTGACTTTTATTGTAAGGGCAAAAACCTGAAAGAAAAAAGAAAGCCATATGGGTTTAGAATGACGTTGGGGTGAGTAAAGGCTTCTCATTTTTTGGGTAAACTGTCCCTTTAATAGCAACATGGTTCTTCAGGTGTGTTGGAGAGTCTGTATTAGGTATTACACAAAAGCATTTTTTTTTTTGCTAATGTTGGGCAGATGACCCGGGCCGTTAAAGGTTAAAGCACTAGCCTTCAAGAACACTTAATAACTCCTGGTGGATTACAGCTTCTCATTGTTTTCACTTTAAAGAGCTGTAAAGTGCCACCTAAGGGGTGAAAGAAATTCCCTGTCTGATTGAGAAAGAATCCAGCTCACACTCGCTGACTACAGGCCACAATGCAAACTGGGAAATTGTGCTTATTGTCATTCGTAGAGGGCAGACATTCAGGACTCTTTTTTCTTTGGTTATACTCCGCCGTTACAGGTAGTTGTGACCTATCACCACTTGTTGAAATTTAGGCCCACTACACAAAAAGAATGGAAGTACAATGACTTCAAATAGGTTTCTAGGTAAACTCCCTTTAGAGCCATATAAAAGAGAAGACTGTACTCAGACACATGTACCTTGCGTATTCGAGCTGTGTATTGGCTTATTGTTTTGACGTTGTAAATTAGGACAGTAAAATGTCTTCCGGCATTTGTGAATGAATAAAGGTTGGGCATCACTGTTTTTTTCATGACCCCCTCACCCAGAGAAAGCTAAAGCTTCACAAGAATTTTGTAATATTACCATTTCCTCTAAATTCAAGAAGTCTAGTTCTTATAATTAAAACCAGCCGATTTGAAAACGGTTGCAAAACTTACAAGACAGAAAAAAATAGTGATGTTTGAGCTTTTTAATGTTTTTTCAGGATTATTATTTTCAATGTAGTATCTGACAGGTTTATCTATAGGTTATGTTCAGATTAGCTTAATACTCTTATTTCATATATATGAAATATGTAGGCCACATAGTACACAATATGCTAAATTGTTTTATGTGTGGCTGAATTAGCAATAGCCTGCTAGCATACTACTAATTCTAACATACAAAGATGGCTGCAACATTTGCCCTTTCCTCGCTAACTTCCTTCCGTGTCAGTACGTCATTGCTTATGTTGCATGAGTGCCCACTACTGGCGACACCATTGCAATGGGCTTAAATGGAACGCCCTAAGCCTTTGATCACTTGTGGGTAAATTAGTGTACATATTAGTAGAATTGCTCCCTCTGTCAAAATCGAGGGTCTGTCCAAATAAACTTCCCTCATCCACTTGATGGCGGCAGGGATTCCCCTGAGGGGAAGTGCAAAGGGAAGTTTGTAAGTGTATGTCTAAAAGTGAAGTTAAATGCAGCTAATTAGGAAGAAATAGTAAGAGTAGTATAGTAGTGTGCAATTCTGAATACCAGCCGTGGCTCATCTGTAAAGACAGATATTCCTCCAAAACATAGACCTCTATATAAACTGAATCCTTAAATTGTGTTTAGAATTTTGCAAAAATTAGAAAATTCGAAGTCATAAGGTGAGCAAGATTAAAATTGGACGTATGGCTTCAGCAGTGGGTCTGCTGCCAAAAGTGGATCTGCATGTTGCCAACAAAATATTTAACATGAACTAAAACACAGAATCTAAATTTAAGTTCAGGAGCCGCTACTGCTGAATACCCAGAGTATCTACTAGGCCTACATTTGCCAATACAGAGTACTACAACAAGCATATGTGGGAAAAAATATATGAAATATTGTTTTAGACAATGCAATTGACTAGGCTTGACCTTCTATTTCAAATGCAACAAAATGAACGAAATGGACGTAATATTTGCAGTTGACTGATTGTTTGTGAAAACAATGTATATTATACTACTCACTTAAATGTTAATTATTGCATACAGTGTTTCACATACTTAGTAGTATAAATATATACTGCATATTAAGTATTAAATATAAAGTACTACATTAGAATTCCATTTCAAACATAGAAGGAATTTCAGGGAGAGACATTTGACCTTTGATCTCCCTTTAGTTTAAAGAGTGTGTCCTCAGCTCCCTCTAGTGTCCAACTGGGTATGACACCACAATTAAAGGTCATATTCACAAGACAGATCTATGTGAATAAACTGTTACCATTCAGTAGCATCTGCAAGCATTAGGCCTACTGCAGTTTCAGACCACTGTCCTAGTCACAAAGAGACATTAACACATTCATTAATAGACCAGCAAACTCAGACACACAAAACCAAACAGAATGAATGAAGTGTCAAACTCTTAATCTTAAATGTTCGACACATTTCACGGGTTTAACTTTGTATTTAGATTCTTTCTCAAAAGCAACGTGTGGTATTTTTCTCAGAATGTGATCAGGAAGCTAATAATACTGTGAAAACCTGCACTACAATACATTACAAAGCCAATTAAAGGAGACATGTCAAATCCTTTCCAGAAAACCGTGAAATGAAATCAAGACCGAGATAAAAAAGAAATGTTCATGCTTTCAAGATGTGACTGATTGCATTGCTAATAAGTTTCAGAGTTCGAATACACAACAGACAACCAAACACCAAAGAAACCGGTTTATATCTTAAGATATGGATCACCAGAGGATCAAAACAAAGGCAAAGCTTTCTTAGTTAAAAAGGGGAAAAGAAACAACCTCTCTCTGAAACCAGTCGCAAATGTATATTCAAATTATCTTTCAAACATATCTGCAGGAAACCAGACGTAAATGCATATTTCACAGCAAGAAGCATATGCATATGCAGCCCCGCTTAAGAACAATCTTTAGGAGAAATACACACAAGAAATTATGTCTCTTGGTGTCTCAGTTAAAGACCTGGTGTGCCTCACACTGATTTGAGAGTTGTCAGTGAGTCGTTTAAGAGACTTAGCAGCTAAGTAGCAGGAACGTGTCATATTTGACAGCTATCTGCTGGCATGTTGACAAAAAGAATGGTGGAGGTTTGAGTTTTAAAATATGCAAATGAATGAGCGAGACAGAGAAGGAGGGACGTGACACTGTGTGGATGTTCATGTAGTTTTGAGGGTAATTTTACATTTTCATAAAATATAATTACACGTAGCAATGTTGTAACTTGAGTAACAGAGGCAGTACTTTTATGTGGTAGTCTGTTGGGACAGAAGATTCATTCATTTCATTGTTTTTTGTTATTCACAGTTGGCTATTAATCAATAACTCTATGAATGAACATAAAAAAATCATGGAAAGGATTTCCACATAATTAATTTGCTTTATTACAGCATTATGCAATTATGTCATTCCAATTTAATGTACTTATGTTGGGTCAACATAATTCATTAAGGTTGATTCAACTTATTTACTATGGTACTATGGCACAGCTTATTAAATAATCTCAGTGAATTTAAAAAGGCTCCCTGATATGATTCAAATTCATATATTCATTCATCTATATAATGCTATATAATTTATTTTAATGTCACACATAATCAGTTTCTAGACTATAGTCATTAATTAGCTACAAACAGCACTTTAAAGCATCTTAAATACGATTTACTTGCTTCATCTGCCATAGCATATGATGGTAATACTGCTGAATCAATGTTCATCCTAACCAAATGCTTTACTCTTCTCCACAATGGTAACATATAGGTTTGATTCGAAACAATCAGATCTTTGTCCTTGCTTTAACAAATCATGCCTAAGGTTCAGTGTGAGAAATAAAAAGCAGTATTGCTAATATTTAATAGTCAATAGTGATTCAGCGATATGCAAATTAATAAAAATGAATTTTATAGTTTTCTAAGACTGTTATTTATAAGTAAGAATTATGGTAAATTTTTACAGCAAATTCAAATGCACCTGTTTTGGACACCAGTGGTGTCCTGTACTTCCTGTGGCAGCTGAAAAAGTTCAACCTATACAAAAACTCCATACTCACCTCCTCCATCACCATCTGATACGCTGCTGCCAAAGCCAAAAGCAGACAGCAGCAGCGTGTCATTCACTCTGCTGAGAAGGTGTATACTTCCAGGACCCTGAAGCAGGCAGTTAAGATTACAGCTGACCCCTCTTATCCCGGACACAAACTTTAAGGTACTCCATCAAGCTGCAGTCCATCAAGACTAAAAACCTCACGTTACAAAAAACAGCTTCTTTCCATCCGCGACTGGTCTCCTCAACAATACACAGGACCCACCATGGTCTCTTATCTGCCTCCATGGACATTACACAAAAACAACAACCTCATTGTTGATTCATATGCTTTACATTAACACACACTACTACTACTAAAACACATTTTCTTCAAACTGTGAGCTTTTGCAATAGTCTGCTTTTGCACATTCTATATACAGTTAATGTCTCTATTTTCTAAATTGTTCATATTTTTATATTGATGCTCATAGTTAGTTTCTTTATGTATGCTTCACTTTCTTATCTTACCAACAATGTTATATCTTCGTAATATTATTTTATTTTACCAGTTCACCAAGACACACGGTACTTGGCAATAAAGGCGATTCTATCTATATTCTGTTCATATGTTTCATTTAAAAATGTAACTCCATTTCGACTTGTAATCTTAAATAAAATAATGTTTGAATGCCAGTATGTTTGTTCATGCCCAAAGTACTATCAGTCAATGGTGATGCATCAATAAGCAAATTTTAACATTGGGTATTATAGTTTTCTAAGGCTGTTATAAGTTTGGAATGATTAGTTTTATTGTTATTAGTTTATTGTTCTACAGCTCATCTCTATAGGACAAAACAGTAGCTCGAGTTGTGGTCTTTAGTGCCAAACCAAAGTAATAACACCTTGATGCTGCCATTGACAGCAGACTCTAGGTGGCACACCAGACAGCCTTTGTGTTTCGTTTCTCCCCAAAAGACTTCTACACTTTTTCTGGGACTGCAAATAAGAACTGCACTGCCTGTGTATTGTTGTTTTGCATATGTATATGAATGCAATAGCACATTTTTAATACACTATGCATCCTTCTTATTTTTCAATATCATTCATTCATTGATTTTGTATCAAACCTAACACAGAAATCTTTCCATATTTCAAATGTTAGCTACCCCTTTTCCCCCTAACAAACCGAAACATACTTGCATAAACATGTTTACGTCAGGTATCCGCACAGTGATTCGAGAAAACATGCAGAGAGATAAAGAAACACACACACAGCCCTCCTCGCTCCTTGTCTATAAATACCCTCTCCTCAGTGACGGCTGTCAGGGCCATAACCTTGGCTTCTCCACTAGTGCATTGATTTATGGTGGGGCTAGATTGAACTGACCTTGCACTTGGTCTCAAGCAGTATAAGTAATGGTGGGTCATCAGCACTGAATCTGGCAGCCATCTTAGGCAGGGCTCGTCTGTTGCTTTTGTCTCCATTTCTCGGTGTAGCCTTTACCCCGGGCATTGCCAAATGGACGTGAGTGGCCCCCTGCTTTTGAGGCCATCATATAGTAAGGGTGAGATAAAGGCTTAACTGCAGTAAGGATCAGGCGGCGGTCAACAGTAGCTCGCTTTAATTTCATGCCTTATTTCTCCCTGTGCTCAAAGAATTGATCTCTTTCCTCTGTCTCCCTAACCTCGGCCTGGCTGTCGAGAGCTCCAGCCGGACGGGGGCGAGGTAGGGGCCAGACTGTGGCCATTCATCACACACCTCCCTAGCCCTGGATTCACAGCTCTGCTCTGAGCAGTGCCCAAGTGATGAAAACTACGCCACAAAATGAGCTTATTAGATCATCATAAACTCAACAGGCCAGATTCATCAAACGAGCACACGTTGCTCAGTGAAACTCATTCTCTCGACACAGAATGAATCACAAACCAGCATTTCCTGATAAACATTTGTGTCCAAAATACTCTCGCGTGCAGGCATATTTGATACAAGCATACAGAAGAAAGGCTCAATGATCGCGTGGTGGATTTCTGTGGTTTCTTGCGGATTTGCTACATAGCCGGTAAAGTGCTTGCAACAACAAGGTCATGGGTTGATTCCCACGGGATACATGCACTATATATAAAATGCATGCAATCACAGTAAATTGCTTTGTGTAAAAATATTTGCCAATTGCAGCTTGACAGCAATTTGAACATGAACGTTTTGGTCTGACCTCCTCTTTTGCATTTGTAGTAATGAAAGAGCTAAAGAGTAGATAAAGAGTAGCTATTTATTTATTTAAATCAATGTGTACTGTATTCAAAAAGCATTCAAAAAGACATAGTTTGATCCAATCACAACCAAATATTTTGTTGGATCAAAAATATGTTTAAATGTACATGTCAAATTAATTTAATAATATAATAAAAATAATGAAAAAATGTTAATTAAATAAGTAAAAATAGTTTGAACCACAACCATTTCTTTCTTTTTTGGGAGGTAAAATTATATAGTAATATTTTAATTTAATAACCCAACTCCAATTCAACACCTTAAACTGTAGATCTTTGATCACCAAAATGAAACATTTTTTAAAAAGAATTTTTCATGCCTTAAAAATAGAATGAATGCTACTCTACACCATTGTCTCATTTAGTATATGTGGTTCTATGAATATGTAAATTAGCCCCCCACTTACTCACACTAGCTCAGAGATCCACTTGTTGACGATCACTCGTTGATGTGATTGGTTACAACAAGGTAGTTTGGTGACATCAGAAACACCAGTGATTTCAAAACACGATTTTGAGACTGTCTTTGGTTCACTGTTTTAAAGGATTAGTTCACCCAAAAATGATGTCATTAATGACATTAATGGCCCTCATGTCGTTTCAAGCCCGTAAGACCTCCGTTCATCTTAAGATATTTTAGATTTAGTCTGAGAGCTTTCTGAGCGTCCATTGAAAATGTATACATGGTATGCTGTCCAAAGCAAATCATCAAAATAGTCCATATGACATCAGTGGGTAAGTTAGAATGTTTTGAAGCATCGAAAATACATTTTGGTCATAATAAAGTATTTTAGTATTTTCTAGTTTTTGTTATTTTTGGACCAAAATGTATTTCCGATGCTTTAAAACATTCTAAACAACCAACTGATGTCACATGGATTATTTTGAGGACGTCTCTATTTCCTTTCTAGACAAGGACAGTGTACCGTACATACATTTTCAATGGAGGGACAGAAAACTCTCGGACTAAATCTAAAATATCTTAAACTGTGTTCCAAAGATGAACAGAGGTCTTACGGGCTTGGAAAGACATGAGGTTAAGTCATTAATGACATCATTTTTTATTTTTGGGTGAACCAACCCTTTAAGCTTTTAAATGTTATGGCATTTCAAGTTATTTATCCTGTAATTGTTCTGAAATGCAACTATGTGTATTTCTGATACACAATATTCCTGATAAACAATACACAATTGTGTGTGGATAACAGCTGTAGTAATTTCGACTTATTGTGTACAAGCAATTCTGTGTATAAAATTGTACATAGTGCTGTTTTTGAAAAAAGGGGTTAATATAAAATATTTTTTTATTTGTTCAATTAAAAAAATGTTATGTCTGACTTTCATGTCTATCTGAGATATTTTTTTGTCATAATTCTAAGTTAACTTTTTACTAAAATGTATTTTTTTTTTAGTAAAGTTGCCACATGTTGTTTACAATAATTACAACCGAAGGATTTTTGATTTTATTGTTGCAGTGCAAACAGTATTTTATAAGCCATTTTATACACTATAGTTTTAGTACATTTAGTACACTATTTAAAACTTATGAAACTCGTACACTTTACATGTGATAGTGGAAAATGTCACAGACATTTTCAAATCCGACGTCGGATTTTTTGTGGGGGATCAGGCAACCCTTGAAACCGGAAGTGCTCATTCTTACAACGCTGCGCGGGAAAGGCGTTTGTGTTTGGGTGAAAGCGGGACTGACGCGAAGCATACCGAGTTGAACAATAAGTTACGACTATTGCAACTTTAATAGTCAAGGTAACTTGATGAATGTTTTCTATATATAATATGCCTTGTGACACTTATGTTTTTTATTAATTGACATTACGTGCTGTTACCGTTAATGTTATTCAATAACTTTTGCGTTGAGTTCAGATACGCTGCGGCTGTTAGTTAACGTTAACAGTTAATAGTAAGTTAAGTTACACACAAATATTATTGTTTCACGGTTTGCTATTACTTTTATTAATCATGGTTCTCACATTTTCATGATGTATGGACATTTAGTCTTCAAGTAAATGTCTAGTGTTGTTTACCTTATATAAATGTAGCATTGCATTCAACCCCAATGGTTATAACTTATGTTAGGAATAGGACAGTGTATTCCTGTTGTGACGTTGTTAAATGAATTCATAATTTTCTTTTCACTGTGCGTGCTATCTGTCGTGCTATCATCTTTTACATTTTGTTAATTCCCTCATAATTCCTCCGGCCTTTGTCATGATCAAAATATCATTGTCTTTTTGTTATCCACGTCCATCAGGAGTCAGAATGAAGGTGGTAACCTGTGAGATTGCCTGGCATAATAAGGAGCCGGTGTATAGTCTGGATTTCCAGCAGAGCGGTGAAGGAAAGACACAGCGACTGGCTACAGCTGGGGTGGACACCACAGTTAGGGTGAGAGAGAGAGCCTCTACCTTGAGACTTAATGCATCCCAATCTTAACTTAACACTGGTGGTGATATATTATAGACTGTAAGATGAGAGCTGCTTTCTTTTAGATGTGGCGTGTACATAAAGGACCTGATGGGAAAGCGGTCGTTGAGTTTTTGTCTAACTTGGCACGGCACACTAAAGCAGTTAACGTAGTGCGTTTCTCACCCACCGCTGAGGTTTTGGCATCTGGAGGGGATGGTAAGTTTAAAGTCAGATCATCACTTGGGTAAGTTCTGAAATCACTTATAAATGTCTTAATAAAATATCTGGTTTCTCAAGATGCTGCTATCTTGCTTTGGAAACTGAATGACAACAAGGAGCCTGAACAAACCCCGACCTTTCAGGAAGATGAAGATGCTCAGCTCAATAAAGAGAGCTGGAGTGTGGTAAAGACTCTGAGGTCTGATTTTAATCTCTCCCCATTAAAAGGTCCCTCCTCGACTGTGTTTGACTTTAAATTTAGCATGAAATGAAAGTTTCATCTCATATATTTTCTAAATGCATGTCATTGATCTTCTTGGGAGCAATTTATCTGTCCATATGTCCTATTTTTTATGTCATACTTTTTTTGAGTTCATACTTTCTAATTAAAATCTCTTAACTTGATCTTACGGTGAAACAACAGTCATCTCTCCGGTGATGAATGCTTTCCTTTAGCCCCTTTCTTGCAAATGACTGCAAGCTCATGCTTAGCTGTTCTGCCTCGATCAATCAATAACCAATGGATAGAACGAATTCCCCATCCAACATTTTTCTTTTTTTGATTAACGGTTTCACTCAGATATGCATCACAATACAGAAGAAACCATCTACAGCTACTTTCGTTTTATTGCTATTTTAAAGTTACAATTAGAAGAAGTTTGTCAAAGCTCATATTGTTGTTTGTGCTTGTTAGGGGACATATTGAGGATGTATATGATATCTCATGGACCAGTGATGGGAATTTGATGGTTTCAGGCTCTGTGGACAACACTGCTATCATGTGGGACATCAACAAGGGTATGAAACTTGAAGCAGTGCTGACTTAAATCATGACAGTATTGTAAAATGATTATAGTTGTTTAGAAAGCAGAGCTTTATGAAGTTCCTTCATGAAGTTTGCTTCCTAAACTAGCTGTCTAATAAACCTGACATTGTATATTACGTATATTATTGGCTCTGTGATGAATTGCTTTCATTTCTCTATTGTAAGTTGCTTTGGATAAAGGTGTCTGCTAAATACATAAAATGGTGAATGTATTGAATTCAATGCCTGTTTTGTTTGCAGGTCAGAAGATGTGCATTTTTAATGATCACAAGAGTTATGTGCAAGGCGTAGCATGGGACCCACTTGGGCAGTACATCAGCACATTAAGCTGTGACAGGTTAGTCTGCTGGTTTTAAGGGCTTTCAAATGAATTTCAAGCCATTATAGATTATCATAGACAAGAGTCTTGTGATGAGCATTTTGAAATGAAACCTTTCATGGTTTTACAAACTGACAGCATGTAAAATCTCTGTGTCTTAGGGTAATGCGTGTGTACAGTGCTCACAACAGGAGAAAAGCTTACAGTGTGAGTAAGATGGCATCCGCCGCTTCTACAGATGGAGAGGTGAGTGACACTAGGATCTTTAGCCAGTCTTTATTTTTATTAAAGGCTGTGTTGCAGCTTATGTACCCATTAATCAACATTGGTGGTCACTGTCGATAATTAGGTACATGAATCCGTCTATGAGATGAGGAAAGTCATCGATAAATATATTACAGTATCAATTGAGGGTGAGATTGCTTATGTTTACTAATAAGCAGAACAATACAGACAATTAAGCAGAACAATGTCTGCAAACGGCCATTTTTACATCTTTTTCGCACACTTAACATATTTAAATTAACTTGTATGCTGCATTTATAAAATGTGTGCGCCTCTTACTTATGCTGGTTGCTATTTGATTGTGCCAAATGTCATTGTTCATTAAAATTTATTCAGCCTTTTCACTTTGGCCGAACACCAAAAGTGCTTTTATTTTTGTTGTTGTTTTCAAATTCCAAATTCTCAACATTGTGTCATGAACAAACAAGTAATAGGAGGCTTTTCACTCCACAAATCACCAGTGTTCAGCAAAGATTTAACCATGGTCTTGTGGCAGAAATTGTGAATTTTTTTTTTCAACATTTTTTTAACATAAGAGAGAAGAGAAATAAATAAATAAAATAAAAACCATTAATAATAATAAAATACAGCAAATTAAATCAAATTAGTCCACAGTCACATTTCATCCTTTGTAAATGTTATATAAACATGCCAAGCCCTTTTGTTTAAGTAAATAGTTTCTTAAATATGTTTTTGAATTGTAATGACTTTTGTGCAGGTGAAGAACTACAGAATGTTCCATGATGACAGCATGAGATCATTCTTCAGACGTCTCACCTTCACACCAGATGGGTCATTCCTCCTTGCACCAGGTACACTTTCTTTAAAACACTATCATCTAACTGTATACTGTACATGTAATGTGTGTGAGGTTCTTATAACAAGCTATTTATTATGCGTTTTGACACATTATACATTATGCATTTTTGGCCCAGTGTTGTCCATTTACATGCACAGTACTTTCCTTGTGTGGTTATGGGATATTTGTATTTGTTTTTAGCTGGGTGTGTCGAGGCTGGAGAGAATGTCACAAACACCACATATGTGTTCTCCAGAAGAAGCTTTAAGAGGTTTGTGTTCTAAATGTCTATGGTCAATTGTAAACCTATGCATTAATCACATATACACTGAGTCATTTTTTATTATTCTTATTTAAAAGTATGCATTAAATGTATCAAAACAACATGCGTTTTGTGAATAAATTGCATTTTAAAATACATTAAAATAGAAAAGTTATATTAAATTGTAACAATGTTTCACCATATTATTGTTGTTGTATTAAATGCAGCCTTAAGAGATTTCATAAAAAAATGTTTTAGAAACCTAACCTTATCAACCTCAAACTTTAAAAACAATGTAAACTCTAAATCTTTAAAAAACTGCAAGAAAGATATGTGGTTCCAGTTATTTAAAGAGTAATCCCTTTTTAATAACCAGCCTGAATACTGACACAGTCAACTTTAAATGTTAATTTGTTCGTTTGTCAGGCCCATTGCTCATCTGCCCTGTCCATCTAAAGCAACCCTGGCTGTGCGCTGCAGCCCAGTGTATTTTGAGCTGAAGACAAAGAGAAATGAAGGTACAAAAAATACTCTTCCAGAAGTATGTTTATTCCATGCAATGAAAAGACGGTTCTCTCCTAGTGTTGTCTAAAATAGAGATGCTGAAATATCTGAAACTGTTTTCCCCCTTGGTATCTCAAATGGTATACAATATATATTTCGATACAATATTGAAATATTTTTTTAAGGTATGATCAAATTGAATTGTGACAACACTACTTTCTTTGTCCTACAGATGGTTCTCTGAAGCCGGTGTCAAACACGTTTAATCTGCCATATCGGCTGGTGTTTGCGGTTGCATCAGAAGACTCTATCTTCTTTTACGACACACAACAGACGATGCCGTTCGGATACGTTTCCAATATTCACTACCACACACTGAGTGATCTGAGCTGGTAAGACACACGTAAATAGATGTTGTGTTAATGTGTTGGGCCTGTGTTTTTTTTTTTCTCAATGACTTGAGTTGTGCTTATTCGACACTATGACAGAGGGGGAAGATTCTTCCATCCACAAAATGCATTCCAATATAGTTGACATTTTTTGTGTTTGGTAACTAGAGCCCGACTGACATGGATTTTTGGGGGCCGATACCGATTAAAAAAAGCCTGATACGGTTATATTGGCCGATATTATTTGTGTATATTATAATATAGTAGCTCATGAGATCATGAGTCAGCTTTGTCAATTTTGCAGCGACACTGACTGAAAACAGTTGTTTATTAATAAACAATTAAAATGTCTCCTTGCTATATTTAATGTATTCACAATCATTACTTTTGCCAGTTCTTTGTGACGGTTTTTATGTGCTTTATTGTTATAGCCACCCTTGCATGAATCACCACAACCGCCTTTTTTAAAAATTTTAATTTATCGGCCATTATAAATGCCGATATTGATAGTTTGGAATATATATCGATTGGGCTTTACTAGTAACCTGCAACAGCCAAATATATTTGGAAAACAAACTGAAACTAAATAAATGCTTTAATTTTATTATCCTATGAATAATATAGCATGTTATTTATTACTTATAATAATAATAAGTATTTTATTTTGATTCATTTGTTTTAAATAGTTAAAACATTTTTTTGTTGTTTTTATATATTTATATTTCCAATCTTAGCATTTTGCTGCTTTATAAATAAGTTGAAGAGTGGGAGATTTGCAGTGATTGATAAATGCCACCAAAACCTATTTCTCATTAGTCACAGAGATGCATACCTTACAAAAGAGCGTAGCCTGAAACACTGCTGTCTATTTATAAATGATCTTTGTCTATGATGAAATCTAACTGACCAACCAATGCTATTGTACAATTTATAGAAATGCAGACATCAAGTGTCTTGAATCATTTTGATAATAGCAGTCATTCACTAACATTTATTGTTATGCACATTTTTTTTTCTACATGTTCGAAATAAACTTTTTCATTCATTCATTCACATTGTTCCACAGGTCTCGTGATGGCTCCTTCTTGGCAGTGTCTTCCACTGACGGCTACTGTTCATTTGTGTCATTTGAAGAGGGGGAACTGGGCACCCCATTGAAGGAGCGGCCTCCACTGGAGATGGTGACCCCATCCTCTACCAATGAGAAGAAGGGAAAGAGACACTCAGCCAATGGCAGGACTGCTTCCCCAGTGCCTCGCCAAGGCAACATACCTGTCGTACAGGAAAAGGAGAAAGAGGGATCAACTGGCCCTACATCCTCAATGACCCCCAGCGTATCTGGGCCAGAAGAGAAACGCACACCGCAAGGGAAAACCAAACCTCAGCCCAGGAGGATCACACTCAACACCCTGGAGGGCTGGGGCAAACCCAGCACCCCCAAATCACCAGCAGCTGCTGCCAGTACAACTCCCAGCACACCCAAATCTGCTCCCTCTACCCCTGGATCCAGCAAAGGACCTCTTACACCTCATACAGCCCCTAGCACTCCTCTTGGACCCCTCAACTCCAAAAGTACCACAACTCCTAAAGGACCCACTCCTAGGTAGGGCGGCACATCTGTGGTGTGATCTGATGTAACATTGTGTTTTAACCATACCACCATTTCAAATTAGAGCATGGTAGTGGTTTTTTTATTTTGTTTTGTCAGGGCAACCCATAAATGTATCACTTGAGATTATAGATTTAGTTTTACAGACTAATCCATGATTTTAGCAGTAAAGATATTGTAGATCAAATATGTACTTCTCTTTCAGACGAATTTCACTGACTCCAGTTGTACCCAGATCTCCCAATCCCTTTACCACCCCATCTTCCACTGAGAAAGCCAAGCATGGTTAGTAGAGACATTTATTGCATGCTTTTAAGATTTGTTTGTTTGTTTTAAGCTTTCTTTTATAATGTTTTTCTTCCTAATATTTTAATTATTTGCTTAAATTGTGTTTAAATGGTCTGTAATACTTTTATTACAGAGAGACCGTCTCCTTCCAGTGACCCAGCGTGCAATCCTCCTGAGTCCAAGAGGTCCAAGACTGATGTTCTCAATGGATCTGCCCAGAGCAGTGAGCACAAAGTGGGCACAGAACCCAGCAACACACCCCAGGAACCATAGGCACTGAACATGGTTCTTTGTGCATCTTTATTAGCACTCACATCCTCAGAAATGAAATGTACTCATAAAATAGTAACTTAATACTCCTGATCTCTCTTGGTCATGGAGTGTCAGATATGGACTTTCTGAAGCTCATCTTCTCTTCTTTTTCAATGCTTTTCTATTCTCTATGAATAAGTGTGTATGTTTTTTAAGAGGGAAATGCATTGAATTATTCTTACAAACAACCCTCTCCCTCATGGCTTAAATTCCTTTTATTTTTAGGACAGGAATGTTTTACTGTTGGACCATTGGTTTAAATTTTCTTCATAAAGAGTTCTTAAGAACGTGTAAGTTAATTGACTTTGAAGTACAGAATGTTAAGATATATAAACGATTGTCATGTTTTGCAAGATTTTCTTAAGCATTTCGTGAGTCTTTAAAAAAAGTACTAAATGATTTACCTGGATTGGATAGTTTGCGACTGCTTTTTGCTGCATTCAGCATTTGAAACGGAGTTTTATAAAAAATGAAAATGCCATCAAAAGTCTATAGTATATTAAATGATACTATTATACAAGTTATATTTTATTATCTTTAAGAGTAGCAAACTGTGTTAAGGGAAGTATATGAACTGAAGTTCTGTATCACAAACTGATATTGATTATGTCAAGGGTTGGAATATATTAGGCAAATCAACTGTCAATTGAATTACGTAAATATCATCTGATTGACTCAACAAGTCAAACAAAAGATTGTGGTAATGCTTCCTTTTACAGTCCAGTTACCCATGTAAATACTATGTACTTATTTTAGTAACCACAATTACTGGGTAATAACTAGTACTAACC
>JAOTRC010000043.1:14299068-14319144 GCA_027497675.1 Cyprinella lutrensis
TGGAAACACGGTAAGTCTATCCCTCACAGCCTCACTCTCATACCTGTCATGGCGCTGCTCTGAATAAGGTCTATAGCATTTAGATCACTGGTTCTCAAATAAACAAATTCATTCATTTATTCATTTTGTTCAAAAATAAACAAAATGTCCTTAACACATTTACATACAAATTTGCATTTATTGATGTAAAATAATAATACTACTGCATAAGCATGACTTTGACTTAATAGGGAAATTTTTAAAAAATGTAATTGCATAAACAAGAGCAGAAGTGTGTACAGTGTTTATTGTTTGGTTACCAAAACATCGAAGAAAATTTCATGGTTTTATATTTGTTTAGTAACCAATAACACTTTATCTTGTTGAAGCTTGTTGGTGTTAAATCTGCATGTAATGTACTACTGTGTAAGTTTATGTTATATTAAATACCTTTTATTGGAGTTTAGTTGGACACATGACTTTTGTGACTCATGACTCGCAGCATTTCTTCCCTTGTGAAAGTTTGCCTGAAAAGCTATCTATACACCTTTATATGATTAGAATTATTATACATGTGGATCGCAACCCATCAGAAACTCTGGTTTAGAGGGCATAGTTATTAGACATGTTTATTTCTGTCTTGTCTCTAAAACGTATCTTTCATGGTCTTTTATAGCACAGAATAACTGACAAAATCCTCCTGGTCAAGTGTCTGACTGTCCTTGGATTGGTCATCTTTATGTTCTTCCTGAACTCTTTTGTTCCTGCCATACATCTGGATCTGGGTAAGAGAGAGACAAACAAGGATACAAATAATCAGGCTTTATCCGTTTCTATTGCTGAACTGGCCCTGCTGTTTAAACGCCTCACGATCTAATTATGAGGGCTTGTTTCCTCTCTGTTTAAGCAGAGGAAATGGAATCACAAGAATACGTTGCTATTTTGAAAATGATCAAAAATTTATGATATTAGGGTTCATAGAATAAAAATAGAGAACAAATGTTATTCTAATAAAGCTGGGCACATCCTCCCATGATCTAATTGGTGCGTATAAATCCGTCAATGCGTTGATGTGGTAATTGTTTGCAGCTGGGCTTTAAATGTAGAAAGAGACACAAATGCAAAGCCACAACAATGGCGTAGCGTGAGATTAAATAAGACAGCTAGTATTACTCACCCCAAAATAACTCTTTTATTTCTGTTTTAATTTTTTTCTTTCCCACCACACAGCCATCCTTTTGGCTGTAGCTTGGTCGAACTGGTTAATAGACATGTTTATTACACGGTGAATGAGATGTCAATTACTGATAGAAATGAAATTGAGAACTTCAACAAACATTATTAGTGAGTATGTGTTGGTCAATCAGAAAATGCCTGACCACACAGCTCTCTTAGGTTGTTTTATTGTTCGGGTCTGATGTATATTGATAATCAATTCTCATTTGTGGACAGTTTGATCTTATGGAGGCATGACACATGAACATTACTTTCAAAATGATCATAATTAACATCTCTTCATCAATACAAAATCATGTTTTGATGGTTTCCACAGCTGTTTACATAATTATTTGGCACCGATCGCAAAAAATAATCACTGTACATTACCATTTTCAAAAAAAACAGTGTGGTTCTGCTTTCAAATTCTTCTCAGTTCCTCCTCCTGATCAAAACCAGGGTCGTCCAGCATGGGTTGCAAATGACTGTCATTAGACTTTCATTAGGTTGACACATCACCACTCCGTTTGACCTTTTATATTGATTATTTAATCATGGGCGAGGATACAGTGCGCCTGCTGGAGAGCAATGAAGCACACAGGATACACTGTGCTCACAGAGCACCACACGACTTTCCAACGAAAAGCACATTCATGACAATTAAATGATTCTTAGGCCCCAAGGCCATCCATTTCCCAGAAAAAAATATGTAATTACAATTTGATTATTCTATAATTGACTAGAGAACATTAGCACATTTCTATGAACAACATTAGCAGTAACAGTGCATCTGGGGAGTTTTCACGATTTTAAGTCACTCAAAGAGTGTTAAGAGGAAAAAAGAAGGCTTTGAAAGGGAATCTCTATAGGTTCTATAGTAGGAAATATCAATTATATTCTCATTGTGCCTTTACTCTGAAAGTAGAGTTATTTAGATGCTCTTAAAAAAGTTTCTTAGAATACATCATGCTACATTTAAATTACGAATCTTGTGTTAATCGTTATTTGGTTAGGTGGTTAGAGGTCAACATTTGTACTAAGTCATTTTTTGTTGTTATACAGTACTTATTGATTTGACTGTGGTCTCGGAATATACGGTTACGCTTTCTTTTACAGTCCAGTTACCCATGTAAATACTATGTACTTATTTTAGTAACTACAATTACTGGGGAATAACTAGTACTAACCCTGAAACTACCCCTAAACCTACCCCTGTTCCATGTACTTGCCTTATATTAGCAGTACTTTCTAGGTAAGTACACTGTAAGTACTGTACTGTAAAAGGAAGCGTTGCCAAGATTGTTTGAGATGAGCAAAATCTGCACAGAACAGATCAGCAAGAGATGCATGCCGGTTAGAAATATGTTCGAGTGCGGTCAGCTTTGCTCTGATGTCATGTCGAAAAAGAAAAACTCCCACGAACGCAAGGCGAACGTGTTGGATTCTGCAGTCGCACGCAGTTTCTCTCCACCGACTTGAATATAAACAAATATTGGACGAATTGCAAGAAGAAATGGTGCTTATAGCGTATGAATTGCTTTTTAAGCCAGGGATACACCACGCCTGTGGTCAGCCGTAGGGCAACATCGGGCAGTTTTTGAGCATTTGAGTCCTCTGGGTTACCCCGACACAACAAGATTTCTGATTTGATTCGAGATCGGGAAAGTTACGATGTACTTCTGAGCATATTCAGTCACTCTTAACACACCTCACACCACAGAAAAATCAAGATAATCAGGACTTTACCTGGCATTAACAGAAGGGGAGAAATTAATACAAAAAGCACCCCGAATATCTTGTAGTATGTACCCAGCATAAGTGATACGTTTTAGAATGCCATGGAGTTCAGCAATAAGGGTGTCTCTGAAAACAGACATCATGAACAGACCAAAAGTGTTCAGCTGAAATTCAAGACGTGAGTCGGTTGACATAATTACGCAGAGGACAGCAACAACCTTTTGAAGGTGAACTCAAGAATATTAGCAGACCAAACTTTTGTGGATTCTATTCGGGTTGCAGAGAGGTTGGGGCAAGAGTAGTACAAATTCTTTGTTGCAGAGAGAATCCAGGGCACAAAACCCATCATTGCCCCTTTGAAGAGGAAAAAATGCACTCTTTTTTAAAACAGCTCCGATAAGAGACATGCCACAGACATGTCCGAGCGGACTAGAACACGGTGGCCCCTTAAAAGTGGGAGGAAGCGTTTCAGGGCGTTCTTGACCGCTATCATCTCCAGGCAGTTTAAGAAGGCATTTCTCCTGGTCTGACCACAGGCCAAAGACCGGTCTGCCCTTGAAAAAAGCGCCCTGACCTAAGTTCAAGGCATCCATCGAGATAACCTCTCGGTGGGAGACACCTCCCATTGTCACTCCCCGTTGGTACCAGGTGGCCGCTAGCAAGGGTCTCAGTGCTGAAACACAGCTCTGAGTTACTCTGATTTTAATGCCACCAGACGTCCAGGCTCGGTGAGGCACTCGAGCGTTCTAGCAGTGTTACAGTGGGCGCATGCGCAGTAAGCACTGCTGCAGCTGAAGCCATAACCTAGCATCCTCAAACGGAGGAGCTGGACGCTGGGCAGAGCTTCATGTAGGCTGGTCCTGAGGGCAGCATGCAGCAGAGCTCAATTTACAAGGCAGGAAAGATTCTTAGCCTGTGTGGTCTTTTGTACCTCCGAGTAAAGCAGTCCACAGTCCCGCTAACCGCTGGGCCAAAGAGGTCGGTGGGGGAGAGGGGGGCATTGAGGAAAACAGCCCACTCGGATTCCCTCATGTCAGTCTGTGTCAGCCATAGGTGCCTTTCTACAACAATCAGAGAAGATATGCACCTTCCAAACGCCTGGGCAGCTGATTTAGTTGCATGAAGGGAGAGGTCCGTCGCGCTGAGCAAATCTGTGATGAAGGCAGGATCCGGGCTCTTCTCACCCAGCTCACAGAGGTGATTGGTTTAGAGGATCTGTAAGACTTCCATGGAATGCAAGGCTTAAGTGGCTTTTTTTGCGGCGGCGAAAGCGCGGTCGAACAAGGGTTAGGGTTAGGGTCCTGCAGGGTTTAGATGGGAGGGCAGCCTTTGAATGCCATCCTGAGGGCAGTCAAAGGTGTGCTGCAACCGCTTCTTCCACTGGGGGGATGGAATTATACCCCTTCTTGGCGGAGCCGTCAACATGTGATAGTGACAAGGAGATATGAGAGTGGACTCTCGTGGGGAAAGGAGCGTTGCACGATTTGAAAAGCTCAGTGTGTAGAAAATGGCCGTTGAGCCTGTTCGGCGCAGGCTCTTCAGGCACTGACCACTCGAGGCCAAGTTGGTCAACGGCCTTAGTGAGGAAGCGCAGAAGCTCTGTGTACAGCCGGCCTCCTGGACTGACGACCATTACTTGCTGTCAGACGCCAAGTTAGAGCAGCTGTCAGCGGTGGCATCCACATTCATGTCATCCACCTCATCACCTGAAGTGGTGGCAGCAAGGATGTGAACCGGCGGCTGCGCGTCCGAGTGGAGGGGTGAGGATGGAGAGAAAGAACAAGAAGGAAGGGTTCCGGTGAGCTCCTGGGCGCCACATCGGTCTCCAGTGGCCTCTATGAGCAACTCTTCTTCCTGCACGGCAAAGACAGGCGGAGTGGCGGCGTTATTGTTGAAGATCTCAAGTTGAGGCCGCAGGGTTGACATTGAAAGATCTTCACCCTCAGGACAGCCGCCTAAAGAAAGTGAACAGGCAGAGAGCTGAGCCTCCGGGGCTGAGCAGGGCTCGGCACGAGCCACAGGTGGAGCGAGGCATTTTGATAAAAACACCTTGCGCTCTTTTAGATACAAAGTGTTTTACAAAGTACAGCAGTATATTGGAAACCTCATGTATGGCAGAGCCAACAATGAGCTGAACCGTCATGTGGTTAGTTGAGTCATTCTGTATCGTTATCAACAAACATAAACATAAACATAGCAAAGCACATTACAAGCTATAATGTTTTTCCTGTAGCATATTTATGTGGCACATTCATTGTGCCTTGCATTGTGGATCTGGTAGAACAATATTTCATTGTTTTTCTTTCATATTATTAGCGAAAAGACAATAAATTAGTTAGACACCTTTATGAAGTTTCAGCATATACCAGCAATGTTCCTGTTATAATTACAGGCTGTCCTGTAATGACATAGTGTGACTTTGTGAAAACTATTGTTGTTTGGATTATGAATCTTTTTTAGAATTCCACCAGTAATCCTGCACTGATTCTTGACAATCGATACTTTCTATTTTCATTTCCTTTTCTTCTTTCAGTACCTCCAAGTACTGTTTAATTTTCTGTGACGGTTGCTATTGTCCCTTGTCTTTTTTCAAAGATGTTTCACTAGTCGTTTTATCTTTATTCATTTATATATTTTGATTGTAACTTGCTCTACGGAGAGGAAACCTACTTGAATCAAATTACCACAATTTAAACTTCCCTTCACTAAACAGTACCATTTCCCAAAACTGTTACATACACTTAAAAACATTTAGGGAAATAGGAAGTTTTAGCACATCATGCAAGGAAATTAGTTTAATAAGGCTATAGGGTTTTTGTAAGGAAAAGATCATGGCCTCATTGGTCAGTTATGATGAATGTATTACTTTATTTTCCTCTCTGCCTTCATTTGGATAAATATATAGATTTGAACAAAAATGCAAAGCTATTGCACATGCATTAATAAATAATAACCTTAACTATCACTTAATCTATCAACTAATAATGCAGACAAATACGAGAATCGTATCAATGAAGGGCTAAAATGAAAACGAGTCAAAGCATAACAATATTTTCGCATTTTTGCCCTTTTTCATATTGATAAACTTGACACTAAGTAAGGTAACGCTGACGTCAACAACCTATCTTCGTGTAGGGAAAAAGTAGGGAAAACAGCCCGGTGAGTGACAGTCTCACTGACCAATGGCGTTGTCTGCAGACGATGTTCTTTAAAGAATCCACCAATATGCGTCGAGGAAGGGAGGGGGTGAGGCAATTGGGCGTCGAGGCGAAGTTAGGTTGACGAATGGCAACCAACAGAGGACTACGAGTTAAAAATTGGATTATTTGATCATCTGACTGGCTTTATCGTTACACGAACGGACGCGGAGCACGTTAATGTAAAACCGCGGATGATATTTTTGATTTTGGAGGCCGCCGTTCCGTTTGGATGTGTTTCGGGAAGACCCCCGCGTATCGCGCATAGGTCGCGCGACAGATTAGCTGCGGCGTGCTTAGACCGAGTTCAAGAAATCACAAGTTGCACGCGCGAGAGGAAGACCCTTCCGCGCGATTGTTATTGCTACCCGCCGAGAAATTCGGACGCTCGGATCTCCTGTTATGACGTAGTTGGCGTTTCGTGACACATTGTTAATTCAACTGCAGTTACCGCTGATGAAAGAGGCCCTAAAGTACCTGCCTAAATAATAATAATTTAATATCAGTGGATGGCAGCCACTACATATTTGACAGATGAAACATTCAATCGATTGATTTTTGTGTTTAGTTTAGTTCCATGGGACTACCGGGCTATTGAAGAACTTACCATCCATGTTTCGGATTTTTAATCCATAATTTATTTGAATTATGATAAATGGTCAGGATTCACTTGTGTCTTTTTATGGTGGAAGTTACTCCTCTGTCTTGATTTCAGCGTCTTATGGAGTTGCAGTATTTCACATTTGATATGATGTAACTTAATGTCACATCGTAAGCACCAAAGATGATAGACTTTATTGTAAAATACTTGCGCTACTAACGATAACTCAACTGCTTTGCATAACAAAAATAACCTGGATGCCTACGACCTGTTAAGTAGACTGTCTTATTTATTCTTAATATTATTAATTGCTTGTTACTTAAATATCCATATTGAGGATTTGCTGTGAATCTCCAACAGATGTTAAAACTTCATGGACACTTCTCAGAGCATCATTGTTTTCCGAAACGTCTCAATGTCGGTGGATAAAGTCAAGTTAAAAAGTTCTGTTTTTTACACATAGAAACGATTTCAGAGAAGCTGCACTGATAGTGTATTGTATTGTACAAAAAATCCGGTAAAAATGGCAAGTGAATGCACTCACAGTGCTCAGTTTGACACTGATGACACCTATCGCAGTAGTAAACTCTCAGCGGACGAGCAGCGGGAACGCGCAGGATATGTGAACGGCGGCAGCGCGTCTATCTCGTCTTCTGCCTTCTTCGAGGTCATTGGCGGCGCTCTTTACCGCAAAAAGTTGGAGAAGGGCTTCGTCCAGTACCGAGAGGTGCTGGCTGAAGACAAGCGACTTCAATCCATAGCTACCTTCCACGAGAAGAGACTCGGCAAGTCGCACCACACCCTGGAGGACACATACAGACTGGTGGCCGAACACTATTGGTGGGAAGGTTTGTCATTTTTCTCTTATGGTATTATTTTGTTTTTACTACCGATATATTTCATTTAAGTGTCTGTTTAGAATTAGTTTTCAGCTGGTTTTATATCTGAACTTTGAATCAGATCATCATGCAAGTTTATAAATGTTTTAATTAGTTTATTCAATTAATTTAAATATTAATAAAACATATTTAAGCATAATATGTGCACATCATCATTGTTTTTAAAATTCATGTGCCCTCTTTATCTTTAATAATTGAGTTCCCCTCCCTATTGCCTTTATCTCTTTTCTGATAATGTTTACTAGATCGAAGGTGGGACAAGCTGTCACTCACATGAGATCACAAGCAATTAGCAAAATACAATGATTCAATCAATTCCCAATGGACAAAATCAAGTTTCACGCTAACGTCTTTTTCTTTTTCGAAAAGCCTTCTAGGCTATGTCACAGTAGGGAAGAAAAGACTATCGCAATGTCAATTTCATGTTGACTTTAAATGTTGTCATTGTGAACTAGGCTTTAATTTTCATTTTAAATTGTAGTTAACATGGAAGTATTTATTATGATCCCATCTGCAGCTGTCTTTACACTTCTAAAGTAGCACAGAGATTGCATAAAATCATTTACAATTTAATTACAATCACAGGGAACAATTCATCAATCACTCAAAAGTCACATTGTTGAGGTATGTTGCCTTTCAAACTCATCTGACCGAAAACAAGACATGCACTGATTATGATGACATTGGCAAAAATTAGGATGGCTCTGATGTAGCATTTCAACACAGAACCTCTAAGTCTAGGAGTTGAGGTGCATTAGAGTTGGCTTTTATGCTGCATCGCATCCTTGAATTGGATTTGGAGGTGGCAAAGACATCCCTCAGGCCAGGGCCACCTTATCCCGGAACTTCTTACGATGTTTACAATTCTTAAACTGATTTCGAATGTCAGATCTCATTTAGTTATGCTTAGTATTAGATGATAGCTTTGTGATTTAAGTATCATAGGCTTGGTAACTGTAAGGTTGTTGAATTTGATTTGGGTTGATTAATCACTTAAGACACTTAACCTTGGGTTATTCCAGGAGCACCAAACCTGTAATTTCTGTATTTAAAGCTTTGCCTAAATGACTACTTAGTGAATTACTGCGTGGACATCATTGTTAGAGGTAAAAACACTGACCAAAATAATATTTAGAATCATTTCATAGTTCAGATCATTGTTTGAGCTCCACATTTATAGTCAAATGCCAACTAAACTTTATATTATTTTAGCAATTGGTTTTGTAGATTGCTGACAGTATGGATTCCAGACGACTTTATTCAAATAGCAGTTTTCAAATCTACTGTCCATTTATTTCAGAGACATTCCCCTGGAATAGGGGTTAGTGTTTTGTGATTTGTCAAATAAAAGTTCATGGATCATCTTTTCTGGCATTCAGACTCACAAACCTTAATGTAGTTTTTTAACCCCTAATCTATACCACTCTATAGTCCCCTGAGAACTGTCTGGAGTGTACCATATCTGTTGCTTCCCTCTCTAGATGTCAAGTCAGGACTTTGTCATGGGAGTTATAATCTGAGTTTTTGGTGTGCTGCTTCACGTTTTAACTGAATTGCACCATGAGGGATTTCTCAATACAGCTTATTGGGGCTTCAGACCTGCTGGGTATTTTGCCCTGTGCCACAAACAAGGTGCCAAATGAATTTGTTACAAACAAGTAAGCTTAATTAGGATAATAGGCCCATGTCTAATTAAAGGTTGCAGTTATGGATCAAATTTGAAATTACTGATGACTCGTTGATTTTGTTAGGTCATTACTTGGCAATGTTAATTTATAAAACTGAGAGTGGAATTGATGAATGTGTATGATATGTGGATGAGTTTGTATCCTCGTATCCCAATTTTCATGTCACAATCATTCTAATATTGTTTAAAGAAATATTTATTTGCCATTTCCCATTCCCTCTATTTTGTTTTTACCTTGACTGGAGGATAAAATGCTACAAAAAGTATATTTTGCCTCTTTTTCTTTTGTTTAGCCTTATTATTCATACCTGCATTCATCTTTTTGGCGAAAGTAAATACATATTCATTTAAAAAAATCTGTTTGCCACAATTAACCACTTTTTCCATTGATAAGTTTCTCATTTAACTGGAGTTAACTAGTGCTGTACTCCTAAGAGATGATAATGACAGATATCTGTTCAAAATTGTGTTATTTTCATTGCCACGCCAAAAAATAACTCTTGAATTGAGATTCCTACTCTAGCTGCTTAGTTTGCAGTCTTAATAGATTTAGTCTATGTAATGTGAAAGTGAAAGACTATGGGTAATGCCCACACAGAACTGAGCTACTTGTGGAATAGGAGTGGTCTGACAGGCACAGCCCGGACTTTCTTTTTTGAATATACACAGACAAATCCTTTCCTGAAATAATTTAGTAAAAATCTGTTTGTTTGTTTTTTTTTTTTAGGAATGTATTTTCAGGTCAGAGACTATGTCTTTGGCTGTGAGGAATGTCAACGCAGTCAGTCTGAGAGATCAGTGGTAAAGATGGCTTTTTAAACACATTTGTCCCAGAATTCATCTTAGTCAAGATTACTGCTTTTACATACTTTCACTTTGTCTTTGTCTCTAGTGTTCTGATGTGGGACTTATCTCCAGGATGGTGGAATCACATAGTCATCAAGTCTTAACCAAACTCAATAGCCAACGGGAAGCAGGGCTCTTCTGTGATATAACGCTGAAAACTGGTGATGGCCAGTGTTTTGTCGCACACAAAGCAGTCCTTGCTGCGGTGAGCGAGTACTTCCAGGAGTTATTTACTGAAATGGACTCTGATGCCCAGTCTCATGTTGACCTCACAGGTATGGGTGCAGTATTTATTCAAGTTAAAGTGTTAGTTCACCCAAAAATGAAAATTGTCATTAAAGGGATAGTTCACTTTGAAATTATTTTTTGGTATGTTTTAGCTTACCTTAAGGGCATCCAAGATGTAAGGTGAACTATCCATTTAATGACTTCATGTCACCCCAAGCCCGTAAGACCTCCATTCATCTTCGGAAACACAGTTTAAGATATTTTAGATTTAGTCCTAGAGTTTTCTGTCCATCCAATGAAAATGTATACACCGAATATTTTCCTTGTCCAGAGAGAAAATAAAGACATCATCAAAGTGGTCCATGTGACATCAATGTGTTAGTGGGTTTTCATTTTGGGGTGAAATAACCCTTTAATCCAGTTTCATAATAAGTGTTTGTTCACCCTTGTATTCATTTAAAATGGCCAATATTGAAATTGTGCAGCATATTTTATTCATTAAGGTGAGATCCTACCTTTAGACTGGCATTATCCTATTTCAACACACTTATATCTTTTATTGTATCCTTCAGGGTATTAATCAGTTATCATTTATGGTTCCTCATATAGATTTCAGTGAGCAGAGCCTGCTTGCTTTACTGGAGTTCTCTTACACTTCCACCCTCAATCTTAATCTGGACATCTTGACGGAGGTTTGTGCCATGGCCCGCCATCTACGCATGTGGCCTGCCCTTGAGGCTTGCTCGGCTATCAAAAGGGAGCGAGAGACTTGTCAGTTACATTCCAGAATGCACAGTACTCCTGGTGAACCAAATAATTCAATACCTGAACCTTTCAGGAGAGACCACTCCTCAGCTTCAGGAGGGAAAGTGGGACTCAAAATGAAGAAAGAGGACAAGGAAGGAGAAGGCTCTGACTCTTCCTGGAATATCCAAGCACAGTACAGTGAGCAGATTGTTAGTAAGGTGACCGATGAACCTGAAACGGAAACCTCAAATCCTCAGTTCCTGTCCAGTTTTCAGGTTGAGGAAAATGGCTTTCCATGTAGCCCAAATCGCAGAATGAAGCTCATGGACTTTAAATCTCCGTCCTGCAAGAAAAAAACGTCCTCCCACCCCACATCTTCGGTCATCTCAACATCTCCTTGCACCTCTACTCGTTCTTCCTCTCCATCACGCCGTCTGCTTCGTTCTTCACCTGGCGCTGCACTTGCTCTGCGCAGACTCCTTCCCAAAATTGACCTCTCCTCCAAGAGAAAGAGGAAGTCCTCTTCTTACCGGGCATACAAGCCCCATTGTGAATTCTCAGTGACTCCATCCCAATCTCAGGCAATTTCTTTTACCCATGATACCTCAGTAAAGGTAAAGGAGGAGTATGTGGAAGAGAAGGTATGTAAAAAAGTCCCTCAGGATGAGGTGCATAGCCCCCGTGCTCAGGAGAAATACCGTCTTCTTAGCTTCCTTGGCTTGCAGAGGAAATCCTTGGTGCCTGGCCCAGAAGAACTGTCTGGTTGGGGGCAGAAAAAACGACTTCGGAAATTAAAAGTCAGTGATTATTCACTCACAGCCCGCCGAAAACCTCGTGCACAAGGCGTCCCATTGGGATTCGGAACCAGTTTAGGGGTGCTTGCTGCCGTTAGTCCTTCTCTGTCTCTCTGTGACATGAGCAGAATGGACTTACTGAACAGACCAGTGAAACTAGAACTCCAAGATTCTTGGAACCAAGAAAGGTCTAAAAGGAAAAGGCATGATCCTGTGGAGCCAATTGCTAGAGCTACACGTAGCAGGTCATTGATGCATACAGACTCCAGTGCAATCGATCGACCGCTCAGACGTTACCACAAAAATCAAGATAAAACACCTTCCCAACCTGCTCGAAGAGGTAGAGTATCAGCACACAATGTATCTCACCCTTCAAAAAGCACTATGCTCAGGATAAAACAAGAATCTTCGGACAGTGCCATCCTGCAACCTATTCACCGTCGCAATACTGTCAGCAGCCCCCAGGCAACTCCTCCTAAAGCTTCAGGACGTAGGGGTCGACCACCAGCAGATCGCACAGTAAGGGTAGCCACAACAAATTCAAAACACACAAAGCTGCACAAACCTGGGCACCCCCCAACAGTCAAACCTAAGAGTTCAAAACAAATAGAGAGCAAAACAAAATGCAGCCATGTTACAGCAATTCCACAAGAAAAGCGTGGCAAAACTGAAAGAGGAACACAGGTGAAGGAGAACAGAAAAATTAAGGAACATTCAAAAAGAAAGGACAGTCCTGAAGTCCAGTATGCTGTCATGAACTGGGATGCTTCCAACCATCAGGATCTTCACAGCCATCCCCTTTACAAAACGATAAAGGAAGAGCCAGCTGACCCGTTGCCCCTAACTCAGCCATTCCCAACCAGCGATTCCTCAGACCTGGGCAAGCGTCAGAGCAAACCACCCGTCAAATTGTTGGATCAAGGCTTCCTCTTTGGGTTCTGTCGGCAACCAAGTGGCATCAAACGGGAGGAGGAGAGCATGGACATCTACCTGGCTCGGTCTCTCTCTCATGGAGGTAGTTCCCATTGCGATTCATCATCTGACATGGGAAGAAGAGATCGGGTGAGGGCCAGGATTATGCCAGATCGGACTGGTCTAAATGGACCTCACTGGGCAGGACTTGGAAACAGGCACTCACATTTTTCCCAAAGAATTGCTATTCAAGTGAAGACAGAGAAGGATGAAACCAGTGTGTCCCAAGGCTCACGGGTTACCCGATTTTCTAGACACCCCCAAGTCAGCAAGAGGAGCTGTAAAGTCAAGAAAGAGCCTACAAAGACAAAGGTAACCACAACTGTTTTGTTAACTTGTATGTAGTATTGGTTAGGGAAGTAGAACTCAAATGTCAATCGTTGAAAAGAATTATACTAAATTTAATCTGGTAATAAACTTAAAATGACATTTGCCAAAATTACAAAAAAACATATTTATCTGTTTTGTCTTCATAGAATGTAAATAAGCTGCTTCCTCTGAGCAGCCGCCGTTCCATCCTACTGGAATCCATCCAAAGGGCACGTCTGAAACAGCAGAAGAGTCCTCATGGTCAGGCCTCCAGTAAAGCACATGCTTGCCTGCAGTGCAGAGCTACCTACAGGGACTGTGATGCCCTTATTATGCACCGGATCAAGCACATTGAAGGCAAACATTGGCCCTGCCCGGTATGTATCATGTCTTCTAAGTATCTTGAAGGTGCTCCCTTTCCAGCAATGTGCCTGTCTACTGTACAAAGCTATAATAAAATGTGGGGTGGACCTGATTAATTGCCCTTATTCTAAAAAAGTACCATCAGAGCTGGGCGGTTAGCACGTCCAGCGTATTGACTGAGCAGTGCAGCTTTGAATCTGGCTCGCAAAATTTCTTAATTCCATTTTTTTCTTGGTCACATCATTTCTAATCTTTGCTTACTTCCCCAGAGTTAAACAGTTCGAATGCATTCATGATGATGATTTTCTGATATTTAGAAGAATATCAGTTAACAGACAGTTTCTGGTCTCATTGAATTCCATAGTAGGAAAAAAAATATACTATGGAAGTCAATGAGACCAGAAACGGTCTGGTAACTGATATTCTTCTAAATATCAGAAAATCGGCTGAATGGATTAGAAAATGGTAAAACCCAACTGTTTAACTCTGGGGGAGTTGTAAAAGGAGCCTATTTCGCAAAAAAGTGGAGTCTCCCTTTAAAAATGGTGAAAAACGAACAAAACTTTCAGCTCTTTTCAGGCACCTAAAATACATTTTCCTTTACAAAAATGAAACCCAAACAAAGTGTTATTGGTCAACTACCCATTTCTTGACTGCATTTTCCACTGCTCTCAGTGGCCATCTGCAATGGGCACAAAATCCCAGCTGCCTTTTATGTGATGGCCATCGATTACTCTTAAAGCCATGCCAGTCTTCCTCAGTAAGGTTGAATGTTTGAAGCACAAGTGCACATCCCTGGCACATCCGTTCATAGGGATCTCTGCATGCTGCCGGCAGCTGGGGGTTTGGAGGAGCATGGCAGTTATGCAAAGCATGTGGCAAACAGTGCTGCTCCTCCCTGTGTGTGAGTACTATAGCCCCTGTGAAGTGCTGTTGTGTGGACGTCTGCTGAGTAATAGCAAAGCTTGGCTCCCTCCTCGGGGACACCAGAACTGAGTGGGAGGACTATGTGGTCCTGCTTCATAGAGGATACACTTCTTTATACTTGTTTCTCTTTTGTGGGTACATTCCCTCTTCATGGACTGCTTGTGTAGACAATCTTTCATCCTCTTTCTGTCTTTCTTGGCTTCGACAATCCTGTGCTCTGAAAACTTCTCATGCAAAGCATACACAAATTTCCAAAGCCAACCCAGTCGGCTAGGGAAAACAAAAAAAGATCAATTTTAAGGGTGAAAATCATTATTTAGGAGACAAAATGCTTCTTTCATACCTCATTGAGTGGGCTATTGTGCATTGAGGCAAGTCTCTGGCCCCCTGCCTCTCAGCCAGCTTATCCCAACAGAGTGACTCCAAGCTGGGCATTGGCCTTCCCGGACCTGGCACTTTTATGGAAGTAGCGTGAGAAAGCACTCCTTTAAGAGAGGGCTGGCGCGGATGAGTTTGTGTATATATGCAGTCGTGTTTGTGTCGAAAGTGGAGGTTAATGACCTTTTTTCATTCCTGGTGTGTTGTCTTTGTCAGTCGTGGAGCGTGAAAAGCATCTGTGCAGGTGAGCGGCAGCACAGGCAAATGTGCTCAGACAGGTGAGAAATGGAGTCGGGCGTAAGCTGCCATTTCTGCTGACTAGAATAAGTATTTGTTTGGCATTAATTTAGCAGGGGATCAACACAGATTTTTTGGGGGGGCCGCAATACGGAGCTCCTCCTATGGCCCATTCTGTCATGTGCGTGTGGTATCATTGCAGTTCAAGTCTCTTTCTCTTGTTTCTTTAGAGTGCAAAGAGGCTGAGCGTGTCCCTCTTTCTCACTGTGTTGCGTATGTGGGTGTTTGTTTGGCTGGCTGATTGAGCCAGGATGGAGAACAGGATTAGGAGTGAATATCCTCCTCTTCTTTGTATTTGTCCTCTGGTTGGGTTGCTGGAAGCCTCCTAAACAGAGCACCCGAGAAGAGATATGCGCTCTCTCACTTTCTCCATCTTTCCGTTTCATGTCTCTGTCTTTCTCCTCCTCCATCCTGCTGTCTCATCTCCCTCTTTCTCTCTCTCTATCTTGCTCTCAGTCTGCATACAAGCATCTAGGCCTGGAGCGTTTCCCCCAGACTCCGAATGGAGCTAAGCCGCTGAAGCCCTGCTGTAATCGTGAGGGATTTCCCGTGATCAAAGGCCCTCTTTTGTTCTTCCAGGTGTTTGAAAAAGTTAAAACAAAAAGTGGGTGGAACTGTCAACCGTTCTGTGGTACAGCTAGGCTTGGCATTATACTTCCCTTTCTCCTAAAAGGTGCTGGAAAGAACATGGCCTTTTGCAGGGATTTTTGAAGGGGTTTCAAAACACAAACTCGTGCTGAATCATTGCAACAGTCTCGGAGGAGATGTCTTCTAAAAAATAAAGCATAACTTTATTCATCATTTTCTATGATGCCAAACAGTTAGCCTTTGTATTGGATATTTTTAAATGATTTGCTTAAGCTCACAGTGGGTTTGGTAATCTAATCGAATCTTATGCAAAGATATGCAAAGGAATTATCTCAAGATTAAGATCTTGATCATAGCCTATGACTGTACATATAGTCAAACAAGTCAAAAAACCCCCCGCTGCAATTCTTTCATTATTTACTCACTTTTTTATTTTATTTCAAACATGTATAAGTACATGTTCTGTGGAGCACAAAAAAGATATTTTGAGAAATGCACTTTAAAAAAAGTGTCGTTGTGCAAAAATCTGTTATTTGTAAGTTAGTTATTGGCCATGTAAGTTACAAATAGGGATGTATCAATAGGATTTTTTGCGTCTGATACCCATTTTAATATACAATATTGCCCTATTCCGATAACAACATTTGTCATTTTCTCTCTTGTTTGAACTTTTGTTATTAAAATAGATAGCCTTGTGTTTTTGAACATTTTTTAAATCAGCAAAGTTTTTTTTATTTTTTTAAACTTGCATTACGTTATACTAGTTTATTGCTGCATCATCAAATGATTTCTAATGAGCATGGATTGAATCCATTTAACATTCAGCAGGACAACATGAACAACAGAACAAAAAACATATGAAATAAACAGTGCTTTTCGGTAGTTTTCAGGTACAGAAATAAAGTAAACAAATATAAAATAACACTGAATATTCTTCACTGTATAAATTAAATACATTTATTATTATTACATTGAGACGCAGCTAAATTCTACTGTACAACATTCATTTATTTCTGTCACAGTTACTTTAAGTAAAACTTTTGCTGAGAACTTGCAAGAACTTTTATTTTAACGTGTTGCCGTGAACACCTTCAAGTTTCTGTGTGTTTATGATATGACGATAGATTTTCTCAAATAAAATGGTAAAATTCTCACAAAGTGACGAGATGAAGCACCGCGAGTGTCACGTGTGCTGATACATTGGTGTATCTTTAGTTGTACTATATACTGGCATCAATATGCCATCCTTTAATACAGAAAACATTGTCATCAATTTTTTTACGGTTAATTTCTGGCAACCACCGCTGTTGTTTGTTTACTGTAAATTTAAGAGGATTTTAATGAAAGTCAGTGGGGATCAAAGTTGTTCTGGACCCTATTCATGTGCACTCTAAAAAATGCTGGGTTGTTTTAACCCTATTTTGGGTAAAATATGGACAAACCCAGCCATTGGGTTACATTTTTGAATTAAATTTTTTAACCCAATGGCTGGGTTTGTCCATATTTTACCCAAAATTGGGTTAAAACAACCCAGCATTTTTTAGTGTGTAATATGGGCAAAATTCATTGAAAAATTATTTAACATACAGTATTTTTTTTCAGTAGAAGAATGGACATGGTAGGATACATGGTAGAAGGAATGGTAAAATAAATAATGGTAAACAATTACAGAATTATAATTTGTCTACTGTCCCTTTAATTATAAATGAGCAATGAGTAAATGCATGAAAGTAAAATCCTGTTACATTACAAACACAATACAAAAGTGAAACCAAAGAATACCAGATCTGCAAAAGAACAGCAATGTGTCCTTGACTCATAGTTCACTCCTTGACTCATAGTTCACTCCTCTCCGTCATTGTGCCCTCTACTGTTTTCATTTGGATTTTATGGAAAATTAGCTACCTTGTCTTCCAAATAATCTCGGATTTTGCTAGCACGAGACACAATCTTTCACGAGAGACGACACATGCTCCGGGCTTGCTCCGCGATTGGGTAATCAATCACTTTTATTGACAAAGGTAGATGAAATAGTTAGTTCAGTAAAATTGAACATCTGCAAACGGTGAGCTGGAGGCATTTGGTGGAATGAGGGTCAGTAAATCAAATGCTTGAAAATAACCCCCTGCAGGCTCTCCTATGAGAGAGATTACCTACAAAGATCCGTTTCCGCCCACTGTTGCCTGTCGCTCTCTCCAATAGATGTGGTTTTCACAACTACACCGTCTGGCTTTGAGGATAGAAGGTGCTTGGCAACAAACACCGGCTTAGTGGGAGAGGACATGCATTTCAGAGCAGGATTGTAGAGATCAGTAATTGACACAATGTTTCAACCGAATTTGTCAGGGAATTGCTGGGTATTGTCACTTGAGCCTTTAAACGGTCCGTTATTTTACCTCAGAGAGATTTTAACATGCTCTAAATCTGCGTTTTGGCCATTTTCTTGGCATATTTAAAATGAAGTGACACCTGTTTGTCTAGAATCTTTGCAGTGTACTGTAGGTCTACCCTTCCTCCTTTAATTCCTCGCTCAGTTTCTCTCGGCGCCCATCACTCCACCTCCCTTTCGTCTCTAGTCGTATGCTGTTGGGGTTGTGTGATGCCATCTGCCTGCCTCTTGTGAGGGAGAATTGAACACCTGCAAATACAGTAAACAATCAATTTATCAGCAGCTCAGGACAATATGCACCTGCCAAAGTGTGCACACACACTTGAGCACATGTGCACACACACACACTCACGCTCCTCCTCCTTTTCACAGTCAGTAACAGACCATCAGCCGTTCAGCAGCCAACTGGATCTCGAAGCTCCCCCGCATTTCCATATGACTGCATTTGTTTGATTTTGATGTTGCAGCAAACACGTCTGGTTTCCAGATTTTCAGTATTGCATTTAATTGACCATACGTTGAACGTCGTGCAGTTGCATCCGCTGCTTTATGTCAGACACTTTCAGTTGAATAAATTCTTCAGGTTGTTAGTGTAGCCATTTTGTTGCAGGTGCTATGCCTGGTATTACAGCAATGCTATGTGAAGTATTGTAGAAAATGCGAAACAAAAAAGAATGACTTTCAGCCAACAGTTAGATTGAATGTAGAGCTTGTTGGTTAACATAAAACCTAGGTTTATACATTTCTGAAAAAAAATGAGCTATGTGAAAGTCCTGTTGATACAGTGTGGCACTATTTCCATATCAGCTGGCCTTGTCCATCTGCTCGGAGAAGGTCAGCGTTTATCCGTAGTGCATTAGACATAAAGCCTTTGTTTCCCGGCATGTGTGTGAAGAAGATTACCATGTTTCACCTTCCATGGTGCTGCTGATACAGTTTAAAGATAAACATGAAGTTGAGCTTCCTTGTTGTTTGTACTCTCTAAACTGACCTACTCTATCTCTGTTTTAGTGGCAGTTTAGGATTGGTGGGTTCCACCATTTTGTTTCACTATTGTGCAGTTTTAAGAAATAGGCTGCTACATATCCTGATATTAAGACTGAATCCCCACAATCTCATTGTACCTCCAGCCTGCTAGCTTTACTGAAAACATACATCCAGATATAACAACATCTCACCAGTGTTTTTCACCCCCCTGCCGTGAATGCTGCTTCTGTTCTGTCATGCAAATCTAGCTTATTGCTCTCATTGTGTCTTTCGTCAAATTTTCATGTGAGGTCACAGACTGGGTGTTTGTTGAACCGCACGGAATGTAAGAGGACAGAACTAGTCCATATCCTCAAATCCACATGAAGAGGATTTTGCAAGTGGATAAGATTTGTCATAATTCAATTTTGAGATCATTGTTCCTCTCGTGGCTGATCTAATTGAGTCACTTAAAATTGAGCTTCCCAGATTACAGAATCGAGAGCAGAATGACAACACAACTAATCCCATCGTGTCTCATGATTCCAATATTCTATATGTTTTCTGCTCTGTAATTAATTAGAGCGCTTTATGTTTTCTTTCTTATTGCATTTTTGTGCTTTGGAGAAAGAATTTCAGAAGTGTGGTTGACTATTAGTAGTCGAGTTTTCTAGTTTCTGATTTGATTGGAAGGAATCTAACAATTCTGTTTCACCTTAAAGGGATACTCCGCTTTTTTTGGAAATAGGCTCATTTTACAACTCCCCCAGAGTTAAACAGTTGGGCTTTACCGTTTTCAAATCCATTCAGCCAATTTCCGTATATTTGTAAGAGTATCAGTAACCAGACAGTTTCTGGTCTCATTGACTTCCGTAGTATAATTTTTTTCCTACTATGGAAGTCAATGAGACCAGAAACTGTCTGGTTACTGATATTCTTCTAAATATCCGAAAATCG
>JAOTRC010000043.1:14337949-14357788 GCA_027497675.1 Cyprinella lutrensis
AACATCTTCCCAAATTTAACTCTACAGTGGACATTAAAAATATAACACATGAGATATAGAATAGAATAGAATAGAATAGAATAGAAACAGAGCTGGTGGATTTTTTATGCACAGCAACTAGACTACAGCCAAAATAAAACCGATTATGTAGCCTATAACATATTGTCCTACTAGACTAACTCTTATGGTTTCTGTCGCCTTTTAGTTAATAGCCTATTGCCTATTTTATCGTATGCGTTTCCATACACTATGGAACCTACTAAAGATATTGTGCATGGCAGAACAAGCGATGCCCATGTTAACTGATGGTCTGTGTGGAGATGATCGTGTGAACTGGAGAAGTGTGTGAGGTTTGTCAGTGAGAGGAATGGCGAGAGGCGGAACAAACCGGTGTGTGCCCGGATACACGCTGAAACGGCTCGCCCGCACTGCAGATTAACTCTACAGACGCCGGGGATGCTTAACATTAAAGCACAAGTCACTGCATCCACGTCCGTTGTTTTTATTTTTTATTTTTTTATTTTGGAGATCTGGTACTCGTTGTGAAGAGAAAGAGATCTGTCCTGGTGTTGTTGATTTGAGCATGGGATTCAGGCTCTGCTGCTCCTCAATATAATCGAGTAATCTGACAGGTATGTGACATCATGTCGATGAGAGTCAATGCCCATCTCTCTCCCTCATGCCGTATAGTATCATGTATTTTATCATATCTGTGTCTTAAGTCGCTATATGTCTTTCTAGCCAGTGATGATGCCGGATAGCCTAATGATCCGGTGATGGACAGCTTCTCGACTGAGCGTAAGTGATGTACATCACCTTTAATGCACCTAAACATTGTCAATATGTCGATATAGTCGATAAAACTAGATTGAGGCTATGTTATGTTAAAAGATAGCCTACTACATCACTGCTGTTGCTTTAAGTTTGCATGACAAATTCGTATCACTATCAACTTCTTTGAGTTCTAAACCTGCAGTTCAAGTGTCTCATAGAGGAACAAATTGTCCATAACTAGGATAATTGTCCATAATTGTCCCAAAGTCCCCAAGAGAGGATACTGAATACTTCTATGATTCATCCCATGAAATACAGTATTTATTCCTGCATTTAATACAAACAATTATTTATTTTGAAATAAATGTTTAAAAACATTTCTGTGTTTACTACATTTTTATTTACTTTTTGCATTCATTATATTAATATTATTATATATTTGCATAAGTAAATCATTTACACAACAGCTCTGACCATTAAGACATTGCTTAGTTTACATATTTAGATTAACATAAAACATGTTTAATGCATTAATTTGAAAAACTGATTGACTTCATCCCCCAAATAAATATGTATTTAAGTTAACTTACAAATTTGGAATTCCTGCTGTTTTTTTTTTGTGCTTTCCATTTCTTAGAAAGCTGTTCCTTATTGATTTCTTGAGCTCAAAGCGAGATGTAATGATTTCAAAATGTACTACAGCTCCTTGTCTGTGTTTTTATGCCATTGGCAAAGACACAATGCAACAAATCAAGCTTCCATCAGTAGTTCAGATGTACAATAAAACTTTCCAATGAGTTTAAGACCAAAAAAGCATATCTAATCTAGACTGTCTTGAATGATTAAGCCTTTAGGGATGTCATCGTGTCCTTTTGTCCTTGTCACACTAGTATACTCTCGAAGGACTCTGAGCCACACCTGGCACACTCCATTGGTTTCTGAAGGAATATGCACTTTCATAGAGTCTGAACGTGCAGCAGTTAAAGCAATATAGGCTACTTTTATGCTTATAGATTTATTTTATGGTTATAGATATCACCAACATCAAGAATATGTTTGGAAGTTTTTCTTGTGAAAAGGATAGTTTACCCAAAAAGAAAATTTGACCACTTTTTTACCCTGAAGTTGTTCCAAACCTGTTGGAGATTCTTAAACAAAGAATATATTTTTTTCGAATTTTGGTAATTTGGTAAAGTCAATGGCTACTGTCAACTGTCCGGTTACAAAAATTATTTAAAATATTGAATTTTGTGTTCAACAGAAGAAAGAAACTGTTTGAAACAAAATGAGGGTGAGTGAATTATGACAAAATTTTAATTTTTGAGTGAACTATCCCTTTAATCTATATCTGTTAACTTCGATTCTGAATGAACTCTCTTGATCATTTCCAGGTTTTTGCAGAATGGAATAGATAGGATGACAAATTCATCCCAGCTGTCAATATAAGCGACAACAACAAATCATCTGATCTCTTCAATCTACCTCTGACAAGATCAGCCATCAATAACCCATCGACTGATTCCTTTGTGACTCTTATAAGGTCCACTTTCAAAGTCAACACCTCTTACACATAACTCATTATATTGTTGCAGGGAAAAGCCCTCAGCCAATCCATTGGCTGACGGGTTAGGAGTAGGAGGAGGAGCTTCGATTCCCATCAGGAGTGTTGTGAGGTTAGTGGCGAGCAGGCTGCTGGGACCGGATGCAGAACATCTTCGAGCAGAACTTGGACATGGCCACGGCTCTGCTTGCGGGTGAGAAGCTGAAGGAGTTGATCCTGCCAGGCTCCACGCAGGATGAGAAAGGCGGGGTTCTCGCAGGTCTCATGGTGCAACTCAAACTTGAGTTGCCCTTTGACCGGGTCGTCACCATAGGGACTGTCATCATCCCTATTCTGCTGGTTACATTAGTTTTCACACGGAACTTTGCAGGTTAGTGGTGTTATGCATTATTTGGACACATGTACACGATGAACACCTTACAATATTCAGTGATGAGTTCTGAAAGCCATTTGTTTTTTATAAGAGTTAGGGATTTCTGAAGACTTGAGCAACTGCAGAGCTCAACTTTATTCAAATAAGCAGCGAAACGGTGATGATAACCTACAATCTGAGCAAATTATTCAATCACATGCATTTAAAGGGATTTATTTGGTGAATGTGTCTCCTTAATACTTTATGTGCTTCTTTTCCATTAAACCACTTATACACCTCATTTGAGTGTGAACACTTTGGCATTTTTATTCTTTATCTTGGTGTCTCCGTCCAGCATTTTTTATGCAAAATCCTTCCATTTTCATAAAAATGTATTGAAGGAAACATGCTTAGATTGAGGAACGCACTTAATACTTATGAAAATTTTTCGTGATATGGTATTACACTCTAAATAAGAAATATTTTTGCATTTACACTTGAATGGCACTGGTGAGCGTGCCAGATTTTTGCTAAGTTTTTAAAGTTGACCCATTGTTAATAGTTCTATAGGACTTTCTATATTCCTGTTGTCCTCTAGTATCCAGCAGAGGAGTGGTTAAAAGATTGTTTCTAGATAGATTGTAGGGTGATTAAGTAGGAAGAGAGAGAGATAAAGAGCGTTTGTGGTGGTAGGAGGGGGGGTTTTACACTAAACGCTGAGTCAGTCTTACTGCATAGCAGCACCAACTGGCTGTGACTGAACATTGAGAACCCTGCTGGGCAAAAACATGCAGTATAGTTTAGATCTGTTGGCGATATACAAACATTTACACTTTGAACAATTGTGCGACTGCCTTTTCACATCATTTGTGGGTTACTACATTACAATATGTTTCATTAGGACAGCTTATTATATCAAGAAATAGGATTGGTGAAGGTCAAACCCTCATTGTCATGTTGGCTGAGGCTGTTTATAGGATAAAATGCAAGAACATTGAATAGTCTGAAACTTGAAAGCACTGAAAGAAAAAGTTGAGCCTGTAACCATTAAGAGGTCTTTCCCATCTAGACACACCGACTATAACAAATTACCTTGCTTTACTTACATTATCGATTCTGTGCTGGAGTGTAATCTACTGAGACCCAGAGTAAGGTGGAGGCGTCTATAGGAGTTACAGTAGCTGCGAAAGAATTACCCCAGTCTTTGTCCAGCTGGCACAGACAAATGTAGCATTTGTTTTGATCACTGATTCATCAATAGATTGGCCTGTGCTGCCTTACACTATACAGTAAACCCATTCCACTTTATAGAAACCTGATGAAAGCTCATTTCTAGAAATAAATCCCTGCGGGATAAGACAGATTTTCCTGGACAGAGTCAGTTGTGAGTGATATACAGTATTAATTTGAATAATTTTCATGACGCATGCGCGAGAACTGAAGTAGTTGAAGGAGATCGCAATTCTCGCGCATGCGTCGTGAAAATCTCTTGAACTCTCGTCTCAGGCCTACAAGGAAGAAAAGGAATTGTTGAATAAAGTTTGTTTTTTTTCACACAAAAAGTATTCTCGTCACTTGATAAACTTATACTTGAGCCACTGTAGTCACATGGAATATTTAAACATTTTCTTCTATAACTTTCTGGGCCGTCAAGTATCGATCCCTTTGAATCAGCTAAATTATTTGAGCAGCTCATTACCACTTTTCTTACACAAAAATGTCTTACACATACGTCACATCAAAATTCCACCTACTGTTTTAAGGTTAACAGCTCGATGTGACACATCACAAAATTTTCAAAACTTGTTTTATATCAATTTGTACAAAACATGTTTTAAAATCAGGTTAAGTGTAATATAGGATATGTTATTAAAACATTAGAATTGTTGCAGGGGTTAATAACAAAAACAAGTTTTTTTTTAAAAAAAATTTGCTGACAATGCAACATTTGCACACCAGACAGGCCACCATTTTGGAAATGTTACCATGGAAACAAAAATGCACAAATTGTCACATGACTGAACCTGGGTGTTCCTTAAATATCCCTTTTAGGGACTTCCTGGGTTGAAAGTGAGGTATAATGCTTTAAAAAAAAAAAAAAACTTTTCAGATTATCATCAATGTTTGTGACACCCACATCACAGCGGTTTCTTGTATTGAGGAAGTTCAGAAATGCAATGTCCTGTGAATGTGGCTAAAAGGTTAATGCTCTATTTTAGCTTGCTTGTACAAGTCTTTGAGCTCTTTTATTTTGGCTCGGGTTTTACAGGTCACAGGACTCCTACCCAAACTCTTTGCATTGCAAATGCAGTGCTGTACCAGGTGCGCTATATCCTGCACTGCAAGTTTACTAAAGCCATGCACATAACATGGCGCTGGTTATGTACAACAACTGACAATTACAAATCATGCATATGCTAAAAGTGTTGTGAGGAGGTCATAGCATAGTATTGCACAAAGAACAAGCATTTTTTTTAATTAAACATCTGCCCTTGTAATCATAATTTGAGTAAAAAAGAAAAAGTTGTTGGTGTTTTACGGCTGTGCTCATTTCAGCTGGAAACTGCGGTGAATTTATATATTGGTATATATGTTTTGGGAGTTTTGCAAAAATGTAGGCACATTTTTCCAAAAGGTTGTCAAAATTACAATCAAGCTAAAACTAATTCTTGAGACAAAACGCATGAACTCACTGCCCTGGCAATCACACAAAATGTCACACAAAATGTGAAATCACACAAAATGTGAAATCAAATAGTTTTTTTATGGTATTTTCCCAAAATATTACTTTTTAGCTGAACAATATGATGCATCAGTGTAGCAAAAGTGGTTGTAACAGCGTTTATAGGATATTAAAATATTGTACCTGATCACATGATCCTTTTTCTTCTTTGAGCTGGTGTCCTTCTTCCTGTCCTTCATACAGTCTTGTTTGGCTACTGTATTCCAGTGAGGAAGGAACTGTAAAGAATTCAACCAACTTCACAGAGACTAATTTAAACAGAAGCCTGAGCTGTAAGCCCTCTCTCTCATCACATCTCTTTCATTGCTTATTCTGCTCATCGGCTGAGAGCCGGAAGATATATGTCAGCTTTATATAATGGCAATCTTTTAGGTTTCATTCCTCCTTGCTCAAGGGTCTGTGTGTGTTTGTGTGTGTGGTGGGACTTCTGTAGATTTGAGAACTCCTTGCTGCTGGGTCCATGTGTGTTTGTCTGTACATACATAATTTTGTACAGACATACTTATAACAATAGGTGCCTCGCACCTTCGGTGCTTGGCTCCTAATAATGTACAGACATATGATATATAGTGAAATGGGCACAAATCGACATAATGCTAATTTGGTGTAAGGGACACCAAAGGTTACTAAGGACATAGTGTCATAGTGCACTTGCTCATTTAGAGCCAAAATGGAAATGTTGAGCCCTAAAAGAAACTTTGACCTCTGTTTTACAGTAAGAACCTACTTAAATCTTGTGCTTCAAGGTAACCATAGTTTACTAATTCCTATCAGCTATCTGGTTTAATATTGAATGTACCTATCATTTCTTGTTTGGGCTCATCTAACGCAACACGTCACAGAAAAGCCCTCAGTGAATCTGTTAGTTATTCAGTTTGTTTCCCCATCTCTTCACATGCATAAAAACGGGACACATTTTTTTTTTTTTACTTAGTCAAAAAATATAAAAGTCAAGAGATGACAAGTGGCTCAGGGATTTAAACATAGGGCACTGAAGGCATCATTGGCTCTCTCTTTTCTTTAAAATTCTGTGACATGTTTCATTTTTGTTGAAAATTAAGGTTTCCATTTTCCCCCAAATGTATAAAATAGTTCTGAGCACCAAATCAAGTGAAAATGATAAAGGAAATATATTTTAGTGTCAGAGTATATAACATTGATGCTGATATGGTCAGAAATATATGGTGATTTGTTTTAGTATGAACTATAAGGTCAGAATTTGAGTCTAAATAAAGATTCTGGACTCTGTTGCATGTACGTCACTAAGCAGATCCTCATTGTCATAACTGTTGAACATATCGTACTGTTGTCTGGGGAGTTTCTGTGAGCATTATGACGTAGATAATGCCTTGTTCCACTTGCCAGCACCCACCAATCACTTTTTCTACAAACAGGGTGACTGAGACAAATGTAATGAGAGCAGTATTTAGCTGTGTACTAACCCTTATAAAGTTGTTATAATTCACAAACATGCTGATTTATTCTTTTTCGGAGGAACAAAGTATGTTCGATGTACATCTAATGCTTCTGTTTTATGTCTGTCCATTTCATTTCTTGACATAACTTATTTACACTTACAATCATTTAGTTAACAATCACTCTTTCCTTTTGAATTTGCCATTAGTTTTTGCTAATGATATGTTTTTGTTAAGGTATAGTGAAAATAGAAAATTCTGTCATCATTTACTCACCGCCATGTCTTTCCAAACCTGTATGTTTCTTATTCTATTCAGAAAATATTTTAAGATGTTAAGATATTTAAGATATTTTCAGATTATTATTTGATGCGGGAATTATTTTGGCCATTTAAATCGATCCGCCTCGCCTGGTGTCGGAGGGATGATGGAGGAACTCACGAGGTGAACCAATGAGGCATTAGTCCCCACTCATGTGGTGAACCAAAAAGACGCATGTATCCGGCCCATGGGGCGGCAATGGCGTAGCAAGCCGACATGACCAAGTTCCTCGCACTACTGGCCATAGCGAGTACACGGAAGGAAACCGGTTCAACACGGAGGCAATTGAATCTAGCGAACGCGTTAGTTGTCGCCCAGCCCGCAGCACTACAGATGTCTGCCAGCGAGGCACCTTGCGCCAGCGCCCAGGAAGAGGTGACACTCCTAGTGGAGTGTGCCGTCAACCTAGGTGGGCAAGGCACATCCTGGTATTCATAAGCCCGGGTGATAGCATCCACTAGCTAGTGGGCTAACCTCTGCTTGGAGTAAGCCTTTTCCTTCTGCTGGCCTCCGTAACCGACAAAGAGCTGCTCTGAGGTCCTAAAGCTTTGCGTTCTGTCCACGTAACTACGTAGACCGCGTATGGGACAGGGGAAATATGGGGAAATGACTGGGTCTGCCTCTTTCAGGGGCAGTACTTGCAGGTTCACTACCTGATATACAAACGGAGTGGTAGGAACCTTGGGCACATATCAGAACCGGGGTCTCAGAACAATTCGAGACCTGGTCTGAACTCCAGGCAGGATTCGTCGACCAAAAATGCCTGCAAATCCCATACCCTCTTTTAAGGGCTCAAAAGGAGGCCACTGGTGTGCTCAGAGCCCTAGAGTTAAGTCCCAAGAGGGTACAGGGTGCAGGTTACGAGTGGGATTTAGCCTTCTAGCACCCTTCTGATGACCAGTTTGTGCTTTTATAATGACTTACCATCTACTGCATTGTGATGAGCGGCTATTGCGGCAACATACACTTTGAGGGTGGAGGGAGACATCCTTCGCTCCAACCCATCTTGCAGGAAGGAAAGCAGGACTCTGCTCGGGAAAGTTCGGGGGTCTTCCTGATGGGCCATCTCCCTGGTATCTGGGAGATAGCAAAGATCGCTGAAGCGCTGTCATACTAACACAGAGAGGTCTCGGAGGAAAAAGCAGACTCATTGATTATGAAGATAATGCCAATCTTGAAGCTCATCCACTCAGAGGATACAGCCAGTCGGCTCCGAAACAAAAAGCATATATGTGTGCACAAAGTTTCCAAATCAAGACATGCGTCAAATAATTTTGGAATTTCCAAGCATTTCAGTTTTTCTTTTTGACAGTTTATCACCCTTTACCATTCTGAATATGCTGGTTTATGCTATGCTGACATAGCTATAAAACAAGCAGAGATGTACAAAGCATTTTTAAAAGCACACTCCACCCCTACAGAAACACGACAATCAACACTTTCAAAACTAGCACAGGAAAGAAGGCGACTGACAGACGTTATTCTAAGAGAAAGGAGGAAGCTGGACGGGTAGATGTTCTGTTTTTCTGCACTGGAGCTGAAACATGGATTTCAGTGGTTGGACACGACAACTCAGACAAACACAGGAAAAGGAGTCACCCTGAAAAATCGATCCCAGACATGAATGAAGTGTGTCTATGTATGCTGCTAATTTCATAATCAGTTCAGCTAATTTTATCAGATTCTCAACAACTAAAGACTGTTACTAACGACAACAAGGTCATAAGTTTGATGCCTTGGGAACAAACAAACAGACACAGTGTTTAATTAATGCACTGTAAGTCACATTGGATAAAAGTATCTGCCACATGCATAAATGTCAAATGAACAGCCAATGCAGTCTTTTAGCCTATTAAGTATACGGGTTTTACCTGATAGAAAGCGTGGCATGGTAAATGAATGAAATGAATTTGTACATTTTATTCATTTTTTTTTCTTTGTATTGTATTATTTCTGTGAAACTGAGGCATGGGGGATTGAGAGAAAGATGGAGAGCATTTCTCCTGCCCTTAGTTTATCACATCCTCTGATAACATTGTTTTCTGCATTGGTCTAATGGTGGGATGAAAATATATTTTGAAGATCAGCATCCAAATGGCAATTAGCCTGTTTTCTTTGTTAACTTCTCCTATACTTTAACCCTCCTCCATCAATCCTTTATTCTCTTCATCAATGTTGCATGCTAAGCCAAACATCACTATTATTATTATTACTTTTGTGATTAGTAATTAATTGGTTATTATTTCTTAGTTCAAAAGTAGTTCTCAATGAGGATATATTTCTTTAGTAACAATCAAATACCAAGGAACTGCCTTTGTACTAAATTACCTGTTACTTACTGCTTAGTTAATATTGCTTCCATATTAGTTAATAGTATTAACTTCGGTGTTAATGCAGTACCTATTGGTATTGGTCAATTTTAATGCAGACATTGGTCAATTCACGGACCAAACTGGAAACTCTTAAAATATGGTATTCAGTCTGCATTGGTGGAAAAATGCACTCAATCACACAGAACACCTTAGCTAGCAACACCCTGGCAGACACTCATAACAACATAAGACTTTTGCAGGGATCTTTCACTGTCTGGCACTCACGTTTTCTTCAGAAAATGTAAAAAATATAGGTTTTGCTGCTGCTTTGGTCTCATACATTCAGACAAGCCTAATGTGACTGACAGTCCAGAGTCTTTTCCCATGGCTTCTGCATTTCTTTCGCCTGTTTATTCGGTTCCTTTCCCATTTTCTCTCAATTTTTTTCCCCTCCCTCATCTTCTGCATCATCCATTGTTTCAGCAGCATCTTAGCATTGGCCCCCTAGTGCAGTGTTACGCTACAGGAAGTCCAGGGTCTGCTTCCTGTCAGGTTGAAGAGAACAATCAATCATTTCCTCCTTTGACCTTGACAAATATGCTTTGCCAGTTTATATGCTTGCTTGTTTATAGGTTCTACATAACAAGGTTAGAGAACATTTACTCGTATGAACAAGACAAGTGGCTCTTGTTAAATTTGTTGGCCTCTGTTTCCTTTATTCTGTTGAACAGCAGTCAACACAGATTTGCAAGTGCACCTTAATAATGACATATAGCTGGGTGATCTGTTATGTAATAATCTTTGATTTGAGTAAAAGCTAATCACTTGATTTGCCAAGTTTGCAAGATTTGCCGCATTAAATTTCTTGAATTATTTTTGAGCTGTGTATTATAGCAAAACTAAAAATATCAAAATACCAAATATTATACTTTTGTATCCATTATTTTATATTAATAAATGTATTAATAGTTATTTATTTGTGCTTGTGAAGAAAAATGTATACTTCAAAATCAGTAGCACCACAAACAATAAAAATGACATCTGAAGTTTACTGAATTTCAGACAGAATTAAACAAAAAAAAAGTCAAATATAGAGATGTCAGACTAACCAAGTGCAAGGTTCACACCCATATAAGCGCTAACAATAAATAATTCAAAAGCACATTACATTTAATATTTAGATGACACATAAGTGTCATCTTAAGTGTCATCAGGAGTGGTGATGGGGCAGTGGATAAGACACGTCTTTGGTGTGAGATACCCGGGTTTGAATACATAAGAAAATAATGTCATCATTTATCACCTTCACCCTTTACTTGTATGAATTTCTTTTTTGTTGAACACAAAACAAGATATTTTGAAGAATGTTGGTTACCAAACTGTTGATGTGCCCCATTCATTGGCTTCCATAGTATTTTTTTCCTACTATGGAAGTCAGCAGGGATCTGAGAGGACTCTTTTATACATGTGTTTATATGTGAAATTCAAATTGCTTGACATTTTTTTTTTTTTACCAAGTTATAGTACAAAGACCAAATACAATAACCTATTAAGGAAAATGTCTGAATGCCCATTGTGTGCCTCGTTACTTATTGGTTATCCAAATCAAATGAACTAAAACAATGAGGTCAAAACTTGGTGTTGTGAGTCATAACTTTCTCAAGAGAACTTTCAAAGAACGGTTTCTCTTGCCTTACTTTTAAAACGGACGCATTTGAACTGACCAATATAAATGAGTGATATTAACGAAACATGAATGACTCAAACAACAAAACTTTGAAGCACTGATTTTAATATTCGGCTCCCACACTACTGGCAGTCCGTCCTTTTGAACCCTTTGTGGCGATAACTTCCATAGGAAATCACTTGTTCATTAGAAGTATTGAATTTGAGGAAAAGGAAGCTTGTATCTGCTGGTACGTATGCCTGCTGCCGCTCTGGTTCCCTGTCTCTCATTCTTCTCATGCGTGGAGTCTGTTTCCCCAATTTAGGCTTATTACGTGCTCCTGAGATTAGTCTCTTGTACACGGAATGAAATAATCAGTGATGGAGGGCTTTTATATGTGCCAAAATTGTATTTTATTATTTTGTTGTTAATGTTGTTTCAAAAATCTGCGAGCCGTGACCAACAATACCAACAGCAACAGTAAAATCATTTTATACGTTTTTGATCTGCCAGCAAAAATATTTCCCCCAAAAAAGTCAAATCTGAATCGATCATTACTAGTTCAGTAGTCAGGGCTTTGATTACATTTTAAGGGTTGTTTCAGTTGCAAAACCCTTTCAGTTCACTGAAATATTAGCTCTTTAAAATGTCTCACAATGCACCATGAAAACAAAGGAGCATGGATGCTCACTATGTTCCTATTTTCTGAAGCATGAAACATAAATTATTAGTAAATAATACAAAATAAAATATATAAACAGTTACTTGATTAGTTCCTCGAGAATCCTTCTTTTGTTGTTGTTGACAGAGACTGTTGAGTGAATGATTCAATAACTGAATGAATTTTGATTTTGAGAACATTTTGGTGCTTAGTTTGGTCATCATTTTAATGTAAAACCATCGAGAAACAGTGTTTAATTTTAGTGGACATCTATATTATTTTCATATGTTTCACAAATCAGGTCAGTCAAGCTTTCTGTAGACCTGATGATATCAACAGGTCAGTAGAGGTGAGGGTGTGTCTGGTCTGTCTAGAGGAACGACGGAGAAGGCCAGGTCTTTCACCTCTATCCAAAATCAACATTTGTTCCTCTCGCAAACACAATTGCGGCTGGGCAGCGCCGGCCGTCGCACCCATCGAGGTGTTCTTTATGACCACAACCGGTCGACCGGCACAATGACCTCAGCACAGATACCTACTCCATACACCCATAAACACGGCACACGTAATCGTTCAAACGCACACTCTAATCAAGAGTTTAGGTTGGCATGGGCTGATGTCCGCTTGGGGTGAGTGAAAAACTCAGTGTGTATAAACTGAGCTCGGTGAGAACAGTTTTTGTGTACATGGGGGAAGTGAAGAGAATGCGTTTGTATATACTGTTAATTTAATTACACAATGATTGGAAAGGTCAAAAAATATAGTTCCCTGCACAGGAAGTGAGGCTCAGTTCAGGAATAATGAGGAGAAGTGAAGAGACACACTGGAGGTGTGAACAGGGTTGAGATTGAACGAAGGTGCATTATTTCACACTAACTTTAAAGGGATAGTGTATTCAAAATTGCTGTTTTGCTGATCATTTACTCTCCCTAAAGCTGTTCCAAAGCTGTGTGAATTTCTTCTGCCAAACACAAAACAAGATATTTTGAAGAAAATGGGCAACCAAACAGTTAACGGGCCCCCGTCGCTTCCATAGTATGGAGAAGAAAAAAAAAAGAATAATACTATGGAAGTCAATGACCCATCAACTGTTTGCTTATTGACAATATTCAAAAATATCTTCTTTTTATGTTCAGCAGAAGAAAGAAATGCATTCAGGTTTGGAACAACTTTTCAAAAGGTACACTTTTGTACCTTAATGGTACATATTAGCACTTAAAATGTACATATTAGAACCTAAATATACATATTAGGACCTAAAATGGACATATTAAAACCTAAAATGTATATTAACACCTAAAATGTACATATTAGGACCTAAAATGGGCATATTAACACCTAAAATGTACATAACCTAAAATGGACAAAAGTTTACCTTTTGAAAATGACGGTACAGCCCCAGTGACAGCTTTCATACTTTTTTTCTGAGAGTGAATGGTGACAGAATTGTCATTTTTGGGAGAATTATTCCTTTAAGTTTAATGGTTTCTAAAATGTTATAGGCACCATTTTCTGTCCAGACACATGCAGGACAAACATGACTCCTTATTTGAAGACTTAATATGATTTTTTTTTTTTTTTATGTCTTGGTCCTTTGATCCATCAGTGTCTTTTTTAATGATGATTCTAGCCTCAATGACCCTCCTTAACATCTTCATCCCCTTTTCAGCAATGAAGAGCTGCTTAAGTCTGCATTTATTCATCTATAGGAAATTTGTAATCTAGACAGAGTGAGAAATTGCTTTGGCTTGAATTTAAATGGTTGTGTCTCCGAATGACGCATGAAGCTTGTTATAGAAATGTAAATTTCAAATTAAGTACATTTCAAGGATACTTAATCTTTCTCATGGCAGGACGGTGAATGACTGGAATACACAAAGTGCATTAGTTTTGAGTACTTTAGGTTTACCTGCCAAAAATGAATGAATGTAGCCTTTTAGATAAGACATCCAACAAAGTACCAATTGCAAACAAATGATGCCAGACTACAAACATTTTAATTAACTGATGTTAGGGTGAGCATGTAACACTAAATGTTGTCAGCGTTAGGAATGTCCAGATACAAAAGCTGAGGTTTAAAAAAAAACAAAACAAATCAATAAATCAGATTTCATTATAGGAAATGTAACGTGAGCAGCATTTGATAGCTGTGCTATAGCTTCATGAGTGTCTGCTGCATTGGCACGATGTGGGCTCATGCCTGACTGCACATGCTCCATAGGCTCAATGCTCTAGAATGACATCATGTCTTTCTGTGTCATCCTATCACTATTCACTGGTAGTCCTATGTGGCTTATCCTGCTAGTGTCCACTATATCAACAGACAAACCCCTCTAGGGAACAATTACTAGGGTCTAAATTGCAGAGAATACAATAAAGTCACTGAAGTATTACACAGCATTAACTACATTTAGATGTTTTTCTTTACTATTATTACTATTATTAATATTTCTGTATTGATATAATTCTAGTTCAACCTTTTATTGTTTCCCGCTTATTGTTTCCCTATATCATGATATGCAACCTGGCAGGTTTGATTAATGGTGAAGGGGCAACATGTTATGGGACAAAAGTTAATAGTTTGATGACACATTTGGCATCATAATCTTATTAAATGATGAAATGTGAAGTGTTTGTTCACTATGTTTGTTTTCAATATAGCCTTCACTCACACACCCAAATATATATAAGGACAACATAAGTGACACAGGCTTCAGGCTTCCATTAAGCAGTTAGTTAATTGTGCTCTTCTCTTTATCTTGATGTTTGGTCCTTATGTACACAACAACCAGTCAAATGTTTATGAGAGATACTGTGCAGTATGGGGAAATGAATTGTGTATCTTGGAATAAACTCTCCGTCTATGTAGCATAAAACATTGCCCATTGACTGTCAGTCATGTTGTTTTCCCTCTGAAACTTGTAGCACAAACTGTTTCCCCTGACAACTAATTCAATAGTTTAGATAAGTGCTAAACAATCCCAAACTTTAAATAAACCATTCCCAAATATAGGATTTTGCCAACTGTTTCATGTGCTCTCTTGATCAGGACTGCCACAGTACAAAACAAACCCCCAAACGCCAAAATAACTCAGACTATACACATTTCCAGACTTTTAAACATTGGTGCTTTGGGTACTGTTTAAAATCTTGGTGTGAACCAACACTGACAAGAATGTGTCTGGCCAATGATTCAGCTGCGCAGGAAGTTTTTTAACAGGGTATTGTTGAAGTTTATCCATGTGTGTATGTGTGTTTGAGCTTCCTGGCCGATATCATAAATATGCCACTGCGCTGCACTGTTGCCCCGTTATCACAAAACCATTAAACCTTATACCTCCAACACCCAGCTTTCCTGCATGTGTGTGCCCAAATGCTTTATTATCACCATTTCCTAAGGCTGTCTGTTTGTGAAATATCTCTGTTGTCATAAGGTCTTAAAGTGCAGCAACATTTTGTTAAAGATTTGTGGGTGGATAATTTACTGTGTGTATCCCACTCATACAGTGAAATACAAACACTGTAATACCAAAATGCTGCTCCGCCTAACATGAACAACCATGTCATGAAGTTTCGTGTTACGGTTTCCCAGTTCTAAAAGTAAACGGAACAGGAAGTTTGACTATAGATTTTTTTCTGTTTTCATCATTTATATCATGATGAAGTTGGTCATTGCTGTGGACCTCATGCCCCAGTTTTATTTTATTTACTTTTGAGCGTGTGCTCTTGGTTTGGGCCTGTGGATGGTGTCCTGTCCCTCTGGCCCCTCTGGCTGCGGGTCTGTTGATCCTATTGTCTTCTGCATCAACACTCGTGGTCTGGTGCATAAAGGGCATCTAGTTAGCAGCTTAAACTCTACGGCAGGCATGAAAAGCAGCCATCATAGCCCATTCGCTCACATCTGCTCAGTGGTGCGACAAGGACGAGGACTGAATTTGGGTGACTGGGGGACAGGAGTTCAATTCGCCCCACAGGGCACCAGGAGCAACGGACAGAACTGGACTGCATTGAATCCACCACTGCAAAGGTGACCGTTTGAGCAAAGTTCACATTGGCACTCCTTTTAATGCAAAAGCTTGTATATGTATAGTTTTTGTCGTTTAAATTGTTTTCTTTTATGTCTAAGATGTGCAGATGGCTTAGATTGTTGAATGTGAACCCATTGGTGATGTGTTTTGGCAATGGCATATCTGAGTCTTACAGTTGTTTCCTGGTCCTGTTTGTAAATGGCCAGTGTCTAGTTTTGTTTATAAAGAAGGTTTACAGATTAGTCAGGAGGTACACTTGTAAAGTATTTTTTGGGATATCTGCTGTAGAAGTATATTTTGTATTTATTATGTACGCGTCAGGCTTATTATGTATCACTGAATAAAAGAAAACACACTTGGGTTGCACTTTATTTTAACAGTGTGACCTCATGTTACTGGGTGATATAAGGTTATTTGATGGGTTAAGGTTAGGTTTTAGGGTAGGTTCAGGGTTAGTACTTAGTAATTACCCAGTTATTCCAATTACTATAGTATGTACATGGGAACAAGACTGTAAAATAAAGTGCTACCTAGTGTCATCTTGTTTCTCCCTAATTCATTTTTGTCTTTCTTGTACACAGCTAATATTCAACCATGGGAGACTGGAGCTTCTTGGGTAATATTTTGGAGGAAGTAAACGAGCACTCCACTGTGATTGGCCGTGTTTGGCTCACGGTGCTGTTCATTTTCCGCATCTTAATTCTGGGCACGGCTGCCGAGTTTGTCTGGGGAGACGAGCAGTCTGACTACATATGTAACACTAAGCAGCCAGGTTGTGAGAACGTGTGTTACGACGAGGCCTTTCCGATCTCTCACATCCGTCTATGGGTGTTACAGATCATTTTTGTATCCACACCTTCGCTTGTATACGTCGGCCATGCTGTCCATTACATTCACATGGAGGAGAAGCGCAAGGAGCGTGAAGAAGCTGAGGTTAGCCACCAACAGGAAATAGGTGAGGAGCGTCTTCCCCTAGCGACAGATCAGGGAAGTGTCCGCACCACCAAGGAGACCAGCACGAAGAGTAGCAAAAAGTTCAGACTCGAGGGAACCTTGCTTTGCACCTACATCTGCCATATCATCTTCAAAGCTCTGTTTGAAGTAGGCTTTGTAGTCGGACAATATTTCCTCTACGGGTTCCGCATCCTGCCACTGTACCAGTGCAGTCGTTGGCCGTGCCCCAACACGGTGGACTGCTACGTCTCCCGGCCCACCGAAAAGACTATCTTCATCATTTTTATGCTGGCAGTTGCTTGTGTTTCCTTGTTCCTCAACTTTGTGGAGATAAGCCACCTTGGCTTGAAGAAGATCCGCTTTGTGTTTCATCGACCAGCTCCTGCTCAGTTGGAACCTCTCGGACCGCCGGAGCGAAGCTTACCGTTTCTCTTGAACACCCCTGTGCAAAAACGCAAAGGCTATAGGCATCTTGAAGAGGAGAAGATAGACGAGGTTGCACACATATATCCACTAGCTGAGGTCGGTATGGAAGAGGGACAGTTCGTCTCAACTCAACTGGAGAAGGAGCAGAAAAGGAGTCAGGAGGCGGTTATGCCAACAGCTCCACCTGTCGAGGAGACAATCATTTGTGATGAGACTCGACCCTCCTTCATTCAGGTCACAGAGACACTATCAGAGCTCCCAGAGGAGCTAATTCGGGAAGGAGATGAGGTAGACAGCTTAAAGACTCAGACAGCTTTACCAGAAGTACTGGAGGAGCAATCAGAGGGAGAGAGTGTGGAGGAAACATATTTGATATCACTTGAGGAGAGTCTGGATATAGATCTAAGAGAACTAGCCAGTAGAGAGGTAACTGAGGAAAAGTCTGTGAAGAAGAGTTTGGTAGATGCTGAGCCAACACAAGAGGAAAACTTTTCAAGAGCTGAAGAGAATGAAATCTCACGGGGATTTAGGGGAAAGGAGGATAACACTTCTCAAGACAAGGGGTTAAGAGAAGAAGAGAGTTTACCTGATGTGGTAGAGGAAGGGACAGAAATTGGGGTGACTGATGAAGAGAGAGAACTTTGTGAGATCGAGCCTTTTGTAAATGAGGACATTTTGGAGGAGGTGAAAACTTTAGATGATGAGAAGATTGCTGGAGATTTGGGGGAACAGAAGTCTGAGGCTTTAGGGGAGGTTGTAGGGTCAAATGTATCTAGCATAGAGCACATTGGGAATGAACTGGATTTGGGTAAGGACAAAGCTCAGGGGAATGTAGAAGATACAGGAGGGGATGAAGTAGACACAGGAGTGGGTGGAACTTTAGAAGATGTAAATAATATAGAAAAGGGTGGGGCTCTAGAGGATTTAGTGGATGCAGGAGGAAGTTGTGGTCTAGATGATGTAAGGATGGGTAAGGATGAAGTTTTAGAAAATCTAAATGAGAATAGACCTACCGAGACTGCGTTCAATACAGTTGAGGATGTTTTAGATAAAGCTCTAGGACTGTCAGTTGACTCTGTGCAGGTGAAAACTTTGGGGAAGGATGGGGTATCATTAGAGATAGAGGATCCAGAGGAGTTGAAAGGCTCTAGGGAGTGGGATGAGAAAGAAGAAGACTCTGTGGAAACTGGAGGCCCTGAGAAGGAGTGTTCTGAAAAATCAAAAGCCTTGGAGGCCATTGAGGAGGTGATGGATGTTCCACTTGTAGCTCTGGAACTAGAAACAACGGAGGAAACAAGATCATTAAGTCGTCTTAGCAAAGGGAGCAGCAGAGCCAGGTCAGATGATCTAACTATATGACTGACCAAACAGAAACTTAATCAAATTTTTGATTCCAAATTTATATAGTGCCACATCATCAGGCCGACAAGCATACATGCATGTTTTCTGGATCAGGACTTTTCAAAATCTGATCCCAAATGATGCTCCCCTTTATACTGATAAAGGCAGCTATGTATTTTCATGCATAAGAATTTGTGATAATTTTTTTAAAAAAAAAACTATATTTTATCCCCAAAATTAAGCCCCATAGGACCCCTCTGTGGTGTCCCAGATCCAAGTTAATCTTAAAAGCAATGCAAAAGAAAATATAAACAATAGCCACTTTCTAAAAAGTAGCTAATTTCTCGCTGTGAAAAGTGTTAGACATATTTTTCTAACACATTTTTAATTCTTTTTTTTTTATTTTATTTAATTTCAAACATTTGTTTTGAAGCTAGAAAGGTTTAGGAATACAAGCAAAACACAAAAAAACAAAAAATTACAGTCTTGATTTTAGTATTTTTTTTCATAGTATTTATTACAAATCCACAGGGATAGTCACAGAGATTAAATAATCTCACATTCTCAATTTATGCCTCATTTGTCGGTTGTGTTTAATAGTTATGTTATCTATACATTTGCCATTTATTGTTACATGCTGATCCTGGGCCATAGAAATAATTGTGTTATTGTTTATAAATCCACTAATTTGTGTATAACATTCACATCCTTTTTTGAGTTGTTCTGAATTGCTACTACCAATGGTGTTCAAGCCCAATAAAAAGAGTTTTAAATAATATATATAGTTCCATAATTTAGTTCCATATTTAGATGGACTGTATCATTTAAAAGCGACTTATAACAATGTTATGCTGTGTGCAATACCTCTGACCAGATCCAATGATCATTTACTGGTTTATATGTCAAGATTTTATCTGATAATAAAGATACTACAATGAGTGATGACTAAAGAGCCCGTGTTTGTCTGTTGTGCTGAATAAAGATTTTTACCTAACCTGAGATATAATTTCTTTTAAAAATGTGGAAAGACTAAATTATGTCTGCAGAAAAAGAACGTGCACCTGAGAACACTGAGAAAACGAACCTATGACCTCTAGTGGCCATATTATATGACCATATTATAACTCAAGGTTTAAATAACATCTTAAATTTCAAATCAATTTTAATAAAAAATTGTATTTTTATTTATTTAATTAAAACATTCTTATAATAGACCATTTCACAAGATGTAAACAACACTGGTCCAGAAACACTTCCTTTTTCAGTTTGTAACTGTTTTCTTTAT
>JAOTRC010000043.1:14386182-14396368 GCA_027497675.1 Cyprinella lutrensis
TTACTGATATTCTTCTAAATATCAGAAAATCGGCTGAATGGATTCGAAAACGGTAAAAACTCGACTGTTTAACTCTGGGAGAGTTGTAAAATGAGCCTATTTCCAAAAAATTGGAGTATCCCTTTAATTACCTAAACTTTATTGGTCACTACTCTACTGAATAATACACAGACGGTCAAAGGACTGTGTGTTTAGCTGAACGGCTTTGATATTCTTATTATGAATGTTTGTTTTTGTTTATGGAGATGGAGGCTCTTCTCCCAGACCATCAGAAAGGGAGAGATCATCCACGCCACAGTACGAGAGATCGCCTACGTCCCAGATCCAGATAAGGACAGGGAAGAACAGGAAAGGGTGAGAGGCATCATTTACAGTCCATTGAGCTTGACTTTGCTATGCTTGGAATCACTTACTTTGATACAATTCCTGCAGTTAATAGTAATTATGCAGTGAAGCGTATGCCTTTTTCTTTAAGCATGGAAACACAGGAAGACCTACTGCAGTTGCTTAAATGTAACACAATAAACACTGTATGCAATAATGCTCAACCATTAGAAATGTGACAAATTAATGGTTTCAACATGCATTGTATTGGTCATGTGACAACAATGTAGCATATCGCTGTTTGAAATGATTGCATACTTTTTCACAAAATAATAGGCAAGATATACTTTAGTGCAATAAGCTAGAATTTCGTTCTACTCAAGCCTGTGTCCTCTCATTAAGACTGTCTGTGTTTCACTCTCATTAAGTGTCTGTGTTTTAGGAACAGAGCGGTTGCAGTGGAGCCATCAGGGTTACCAGCGGTACCCAATAACATGAGAGCACAAATGGTCAAAACACCAACCCAGACAGAGGCAAGAAACAGGGTAACACACGATATTAGTATGTTCCTATATACATACTTGTGTGTATGACAAGAAAGCAGTGTTTAGTGTCTGTGCGTGTCCTTGTGTTTGTTCAGCCGGATGGAGCAGAGAGCGTGTCTAGTATACAAAGCAGTGACAGCGCTTCTGAAAAGATGGCGGATGGGCGGAGACAAAAAGATTCCAGCACACCCTCTATCGCCATATCCAGAGCCTCCCTCTCATCAGGTATCACCATGGCAACAACTTGATATAAAATCTATTAATGCCAATGACACCAGTAACAACATTTCCATGCGAAACCGTCCTTATATCAGTTCACTCTAATGAAAATAATATAAAAGCGTGGGATTCAAAAGTCTAAGACCAAACTGAAAATCTCATTTTTTAACATGGAAATGAACAGTTACAACATTGAAATTAAAATATATGTAGAAGAAATGGAAATACTGTCATGTAAACAAACAATAATCTGTCTTTAAACCAATACTTACCTCAAAACAGAATGTCTACCCCTTTTTCTAATGTTTTTTCTTTGTTATACTATGCAAAACATTTTCTTGAAAAATCATTTAAAAAAGTCAAACAAATCTATGTAGAAATATTCAAGATTCTGCTCTATTTCTAGGATATTGGTTAAAATAAGCATTTATAGACCAGTGCTTATTGACTTTTTGAAGTGAATTAAAATGTAATAAAATATATTGCTTGCCTTTACTTACTTTAGCTTATTATGTTTGTTTAGTCTTATTTAAAATAATTTTAAGTCACCATAGAGGGTCCAACCAATCTTTCTCAAATCATGCTGGAGAACATGATCATCGGGGTTTACACAGACATGCCAAATACTAAAAAATTCTGAAAATTTGTGTTAGTGTTTCAGTTAAACCTTTTGCTTAAATTATGGGAATTGTCTAATTTGTAACGAAAAAAGTAAATATTATATTCCTAGAATTGCTAAATGAATGCATTTTCACTTGTGGTCTTAGGCTCGCCCTAATATGTCCTAAGTATTAGATTATATAAAATAGTCAGAACATCTAATTTTCTGTTCTTCACAGATCGCAGTCGCTCTGAGATGGACCTCAGTAATCCTGGTGAAGGCTTCAGTGAAGATCCTCTGATAAGTCGGTGCCGCTCCGTTCCAGGACTGAACGATGGGGTAGGTTTCAGCCACAGTCTCTTAAACCACTTCTCACTTGGAATCTTGTTTATCATTTTTTTTTTTTCCTGTGTGCAGCAGGATATGAGATAGATTTCCGGATATGGAGTTAAACTGATAAGAGACAGCCTTCTGTAATGTGATTTTTATGATATCATATCACTGAGTGAAGTGATTGCATAAAGAAAAGCAGTGCTGTTTCAATGTGATATTGGTTGATGGCAGTGTTTGTGCTCTAGGACTCGGATGAGGACATTGATGCGGTCTTATCAGAACACTATAAAACCAACCGGAGTGTCTGCAGTGCGCAATCAATGGTATAATGATTTACATAGACACACTCACACAAAAAAACAACATAATCACAGGCGCTCTGCTGCTGTGTGTGTTTGCTGGCTTTGTGCAAATATCTGACTGACACAAAATATATTTGTTCCCTTTTCTGTGTGCTGTATGTTTAGACTTATATTTGTGTGCCTTATATAAGGGGAGTCAGAAATACGTGTGAGGTACCCTATAAAACTCGTTCCAGCTATTCCTTTGCATATAAATATGTATATCCTTGTGAATATTAGCATTTCCTCCTCCTGGCAAAATATCCAGTTACACGAGATCACTTAATTTGTTGACTCACCTGGTAGACCCACGCATGCATTTTTTTATCGCATCTCATGTATGCACAATTTAGCATGGATAAAACTCGCAATAACTAATGAAAAGTGCATCATTGTCATAGTTCCCGGTTATTGGCCACACGTACAGGTGCAGGTGGTGCATTAAGACACAACAAAGAGAAATAATTCAGGCAAACATGAAGACAAGTGGCCTCTTTCAAAACAGCTGACATAACTCGTAGCTCACGCGCAGTCTCTAATAGCTAGATGAGTCAGATGTGTTTCCTCTTCATTTAGCACTATTCACAAGAAAAGAGAAAAAAATAGCGAAGACAGGCTTTTACTGAAAACAAAACAAGTCATATTTTCACAGAATTAAAGTTGCCATCATTTACTCACCCTTATATCATTCAAAATCTATATGTTCTCATGTGGAACAGAAAAGAAGATGTTTTGAAGAATGTGCATGCTACTCTTTTACATACAGTGAAAGTGAATGGGAACTGGGGATTTTGGGCTCAAAAATGACAGAAAAAATTTAGCATAAGGCATATGAATTTACATTAAGTTTAAATATGATTTAAGAGCTATGGCAGAAAGCAAGATTTTCAACAAGTAATAAATGTTGTATCATTGTCTATTCTTTGGAATATTTTATATTTAAATCAATATAAATTATTCCAAAGAATAGACAATGATACAACATTTATTACTTGCTATTAATTTCTTTCTGCCATAGCTCTTAAATCATATTTAATCTTCATGTAAATGCATATGCCTTGTGCTACATTTTTTTTTTCAGTCATTTTTGAGCCCCAAATCCCCAGTTCCCATTCAATGTCATTATATGGAAAAGAGTAGCGATGCACTGAATACATTTTTTAACAAAAGTAAACCAAAAATACATTTTTCATTTAGCCCAAAACCAGATCTAAAATGTATGTATAGGTAAATTAATTTTCGTCATTGAATTTGATATGCTGTTGGGGATTTGTGTTTTCAGGTGATAAATTAGGGATAGTCATAGTAAAGTCCTCAATATTTTAGTCACCCAATTCGGCTACTTAGAAATGCTGATTAAATGGTGTTTTTTGGTCAATGGTTTCGTCCCCTCAAAACTACCTCAAAACTACTATTTTTGATTGCTGAAATGTGTATTACTAGAAAATAAAATATCTTTTTATGGAAGAAACAAGTACAAATGGGTTTGAAATTAATAATCACGGATAGTAAATAGGACACAATGTTCATTTTTAGGTGAACTGTGACTTTAAACAGCTAATAATCAATAATCAGATGTGAAAAAGTTCCTTGTAGGCTCTTGTGATCTGTGTTCTGTCACATAGGTTTTCTTATTCTACTTCTCTGGCCTCTGTTTTTTTTTTCCTTATTTGCCTTCATGCTGTCAATCTTCTCTACTCTGTCTTTCTCCTGTCTTATTCCAGTCTTCCACACCTGCCTCGGAGAGAAAGTGGGGTTTCCTTAATGTACCTGACTCAGATGCTGACACTGTGAGTGTTCAGTGCGTTTGAGTACAGCTGTGTGTGTGTGTGTGTCTGTTTGTTGCTGTGTTCGCTTCAGTTTCTCTCTCTTGCCTTTCTGTATTACACATACATACACACACACGTTTAAACACAAGCTTGTGAAAGATACACAACCAAAGACTCTCCTTATATTTTCTCCAGACCAGCATTAACAGTATGATGAGCGTGTACAGTGAGACGGGTGACTATGGCAATGTGCGGGTTTCCGGGGAGATCCTTCTCAACATCTCTTACAGCTATAAAACAGGGGCACTAAACGTGCTCGTCCGCGAGTGCCGCTGCCTAGCAACCGGGGATGAGAGGAGACAGCGCACGGATGCGTAAGGCCACACACACACACACACACACAGAGAGAGACAGCTATACACTTCACTTTGAGCCCTGGTAGAGCATCCCTGCACTGCTTGTATTTGGAGTGTCCATATATTAACACTTAGGTTTACAAGTTGTATATTTTCCTATTACTGTATTTAAAAGATAGTTCAATATAATAATGTTAAATGTAAATTCTATAATTCTTTACATTAGTATAATTTATACACTTGAAAAAAAATATTAAAATGTTCGATTAGTTATTATTTTTATATTTTGTTCTCATTTTAGTTTGTTTTAATAATTGTAGGCCTATGTGCTTTGTAATTTTTATAAATATTTAGCTATAATTTATTTTTGTTTTAGTCATTTTAATACTTCGACTTAAACATATATTTTATTTCAGTTGAATTTTTTAAGTCTTTCATCATATTTATATTATTTCAACTTTTATTTCAGTTATCAGAAACAATTGTTAATAGTTGATTTTCAGTAATTTAATGATTTAATTTTTAGTCTATGGCTTTAGAAAAGGTGTATGCAAGGATTATTTATTTTATTTATTTATTCATTTATTTTGGTCATTTTTAGAGTTTGAAAGACTTTTTTTTCCCAAAAAAGGAGTGACCTTTTCATTTAATGCAGTCATTTTCAGTTTTTATTTACCTGACATTTCCTGAAAATCTTCTGAAATATTTGCTGAAATATTAATAATTAAATGCAGTATGTGTTGAAAGGTAAAGGAATCTAACTCTGTCCAGTATCCACATATATTCTTAAAAAAAATGATTATTATCAACAATAATTATTTGTTGTTTAAGATATCAATTTAATACTGATGCGTCAGAGACCAATATTGTACAGAAGGAAAAAAAAAATCGGTGTGTCTGTGTGTTTACAGCTATATTAAAACATATCTCCTGCCAGACAAGTCCCGTCAAAGCAAGCGAAAAACCAGCATCAAAAGCAACACCACTAACCCAGTCTTCAATGAAAACCTGAGGGTAAGAGAGGGTTCAGTCCTGCCTCACAGGGTTTTCTATTGAGATTGATGAGATATTGTAAACGAGATATTGATTAAAAGGCTCTTATCTGTCTGTCCCTTTGAGTAGTATGTAGTCAGTCACTCTCAGCTGGAGACGCGCACACTGCAGGTTTCTGTGTGGCACCATGATCGCTTTGGACACAACAACTTCCTGGGGGAGACGGAGCTGAGCTTTGACTCCTGGGAGTTTGACACGCAGATAGAGGAATGGTTCTCTCTACAGCCTAGGGTGAGCTGAACACACACATACAAACAGAAACAGCGAGAGATAAAAAGAAATGTCGACATGGATAAGTGTGATACTGAAATTTGTGTGTGTGTCTGTGTCAGAATGAGTCTTATGTGGACTCGGTGATGCACTATAAAGGGGAACTTACAGTGGTTTTGAAGTACATTCCAGCAGAGAGAAACGTCTCCCTGCCTCTGGACCAAGTGCAAGGTATGACTTAAAAATCATTTCTATTTCATTTCTTTCTACCTTTTCATTGTTGATAAAACCTATGACCTAAAGTAGTGGCAAAAAGTGGGTATTTTTTCATTTTAATTAACCTAAAGTTAAACCATCAAAAAACATTAAATTGTATTTTATATATGAGGGAGGAACAAAACACTAAACTTGGTAAAGGATTTTATTTTATTGACAAAAATGGTTTGGCTAAAGAAGACAAACTACAGCTAGAGGTTTTATTTTACTGTGCAAAATAAAGTTTGTTGGTTTTCTCTAGTTTTTGCATTTGCTCTTAATTTCTTTGTATGACAGCCGGGCCAAAAAAGAAAAAGAAAAAATTGTCTGCAAAATTTGGCATGTTTCATTGCGTTTTCGCAAATAAAGCAAATGTCCCCAAGCACAACTACATGATATGCTTTCAAAATCTCTAACACATTTTTCATAGTATTTGAATAAAAGGTGAAAATGTACATTTTCCTTGGCTGAAAATTAATTTAATATTAATGTGGCAATAATTTCTTTATGGATTGATCGTAAATGATGATTTTGCCTCGAAACCATAAACAGCTTACAGTTAGGTTATAATTAACTATATTTTTAACTATTATTTTGTCTTAAAATGATCTCTATGCACTCTCTCATTGTCTATATTTGTTCTTCATGCTAGTAAGTGCTAAATACGTACATTTACAAAGGTACAATGTGGAGAAATGACTGCACACAACCTCTCATGCACAGTGCATGTCTGGATGCAGTCAGGTAATTTGATTGGATGCCATGTATTTGACCTTTTATGGCATTTTCCCTGTTAGAAATACAAATCATCGATTTTAATGTCATTTTAAGGTGGGGTGGAATTAAATTAAACAGCAAAAACACCCCAGTTTAGGAACTACTGGTCTAATGATTTAAACTTTGTAACAGGACACTATATGTTTAACATGTCATCGACAAAGCTTGTATTTGAGCTCCTAAAAGCTGTCTGTTTATAATACTGGTGTGTAATCAAGCTCTTTTCTGTTTCTCAGTGAAAAGGGGATTTCTGAAGGGAAAGAAAAAGACCATCACTCTTCCTAAAGGAGGAATGGTGGAGCTGCTGGTTAAAGAGGCAAAAAATCTAACAGCTGTGAAAGGAGGGTCCTCTGACCCATTCGTCAAAGGGTGAGCTGAATTCCTCTGATTTCATTCATATACATTTTCGCAATCTCACACTCCTGGTGTTCTGCTTGTGTATCAGATACCTACTGCCTGATGACAAGAAAAGCACAAAGCATAAGACCGCAGTGGTAAAGCGTACAGTAAACCCACGCTGGAATCACACCTTCACATACTGCGGCCTGCAGCACAGTGATCTGGACAGCGTGTGTCTGGAGCTGACAGTGTGGGACAGGGAACCGCTTGCCAGCAACGTCTTCCTGGGGGGTGTGCGGCTCGGGGCAGGGACTGGTCAGTCTTTCTTTAGCTTAGCCTTTTTCAGTTCAATCTCTGTTTTTGTATCAATCCACAGAATGTATTTTAAACAAAACAAAACAAAAGGTATATTATAGTATTTTGAATTTGTAATATTTCGAATTAGCTAAATACTTTCATTCTAATAAAAGTTTTAGTCCTTTTGTTGTGATTTTCTGTTTTAAGTTTAAATACATATATATTTCTATATAGCTTTAATTTATTTTCATTTCAATTTTAGTTTTAGTCATTTTAATACTTCAACTTATACATAGTTTTTCATCTTTTTTTATAGTTTTAGTTAACAATAACAACACTTGAAAGTCAGTCACAAAATACTCAAGTTCTGTCAGGAATAACAGACAAAATGTTCAAAGCACAACCTGAAACATCCAATTATATTTCCCACATTAGTAGGACAGATTTGATATGGTGTGTTACTGTGCAATGTTCTCTACCTCAAATTAAGATAATCATTCAGTCCCACATGTTCTTGAATATAATTTCCACTGTAATGTTCTGTCTAAACTAAAAGTCTCAACAATGATGAATGAAGCATTCATTTCTGCAACACATTTTGTGTTCATGCTAAACTAATTTACTATTACGAATATGTTTTATTAAGATCTTCACTCACTCACGAGCCATTTGATTTTCTTTGATGATTGTGTTAAAGGGGTTCTTTACAGTGTTTGTAATTGCAAATATTACTCAGTTTCTTGCACTAAAATCAGTTTACATGACTAACTTCCACCCTCTCTAGCCCTTTTAATATTTTTCTACTATACGTTTAAGACTCCTATAAATAAATGAGCCCTATTAGGATTGGCTAACCCTCTTCACATGTAATTGCTGACAAAGTAAATGTGGACAGTGATATACAGTATTTATGTGCTGATTGTTCAAACATAACCATGACATGTTGCTGACACTGAAGACTGGAGTAATGATGCTGAAAATTCAGCTTTAGCTTCAGAGAAATACATTTATTTTAAAAATATATCGCATTATACAACATATTTCACAATATTACTAAAGCAGGCTTTGGTTGAGCATAAGAAACTCATTTTCAAATCCTAAAAAAAAACTTGCGAGATATTGGCGAGATATTTTGTTTTATAAAATGTTTCAAAATACCCTCATGAGAAACCATTGCTGCAATTTTAATTGAGATAATTTCTCTGTGATATACTAAATGGGCTTTTTGGTGTGAATTGCTTAAAAAATGGTTGAACACTAACAGCAAAAGAAATTTGTATAAAATATATTTTATTTTTTTAAGCAACCTTTGAAATGACTCCACTGTTGGTGTCTGGGAGTTGAGCAGCTAATCTCTGTGTTTAGATCTTCCATACAGAGCAATCAAATGACCTGCTTGTGTCCTGCAGGTCTGAGTTATGGGAAAGAGGTAGATTGGAACGATTCCTACGGCGAGGAGCAGCGGCTATGGCAACGCATGATTGACAACCCTGAAGTCCCACTAGAGTGCACACTGATGCTGCGATCCAGCATGGCCAAGAGGAAGACATAGAGAGTAGAGGTGGGACAGTTTCCCTGGCAATACGCATCAAATCTGATCACCTCTAGACACTTTAAAGTGCTCTTTATGTTCTTTGGCAGTTTCTCATTTCAACATGCATATGCTCTCTAAATTCTCAAAACACATCTGTGGCATACACATATGGGCCTATAAGGTCCATTTACACCTGGTATTAACATGTCTCATTTGTGACCACAAGGAATTGGATTTCAATCACTATCATCTATATATAATATAGATATCAACATAATGTATATCATAGATATATATCACTTATATCAGTGCGGTACTTTGCGTTGCTAAAGCACATGGTAAGAGCAAAAAATGGTACACCATCTCTCCCAAATATATTGAAATATTTAATATATATATATATTTTATCATTATTTAGTTCATTCACATTAGTCGAGTACCTGGAATAGTGTGCTTCAAATTTAATTTAGTTGATATCAGACTTACTGAAGAAAGAATATTACCCGGTACTTAAATGTATATTTACATTGTAACATGGACAATAAAGTGCAACCTTATATTTTAAAACAATCCCACACATTGGTCATAACTGTGAATAGCACATGAGTACTATTTCAAAATTGCATAGTGAGCATTATCAACAATCAAAGGTCACAGTTGTCCAGAAAGAACAAAGCACAAAGCACTTCCTTCATATACACACACACACGAGATTTTTTTTTTATATATATATATATTCAATTTGCACAAATACCACCTGCACATAACACTTGTACAAATGGCACACTAACTGAGAACAATGTACTGTAATTTCATAGCTAGTTTTACCACTTTTGGAATGTGAAAATAGGTGTGTGGCATGGAACAACGTGGTTCATTACCTTTACCTAAGTTTACAGTTCCTCGAAGAAAATCCAGTGTTTTTGGTAAAATGATAGTTATAACCCCAAATGTAAAGTGGATAAAGTAGATTATATTTCTATTAAGACGTCTTTATGCCTGTTTTCCAAAGACTAGTCACAATTCAGCATGGAAATATTACAATGACATGATTGTTGTCACCAATGTTCTGTCACACAGAAAGTCTCACCGTCAAAGAAAGTACACTCTGCACAAATGCGTGATGTTTACCACAACCGAAAAAACAAAGAAAAACTTAAAGGGCACCTATTATGCTAAATTCACTTTTACATGGTGTTTGAACATAAATGTGTGTCGGCAGTGTGTGAGCAA
>JAOTRC010000043.1:14402458-14421885 GCA_027497675.1 Cyprinella lutrensis
TTCTGCAGCAGCTTCGCTATTTCTGAGCGGAGCGTGTTCATCGCAGCTGGGCTGACAGCGGATTCGAGCCGAACGCGGGAGCGGGGCGGGCGGCGACGAAACTGTAATAGATAGCCATTCTTTATAATGCTTAAAACCCACGCGGAGATGCCGGGGATGGCTTCCCACGCTTCGCAGCATGCGGCCAGCGGTTGAATGGGAATTTCGCCCTGATTGCTGCACATAGCGGGCTGGACACTGTGTGGGCGCGCTTAGAGCCTGTGTGTCAATGGGACTTACACTCAGATTTACACTCACAGAGTTTTTGGGCCGTGAGACAGAGCGAGCAGAGGGGGGACACGCGCATGGGTGTTTTTATGTTTTCTGCTACTAGAGCGGTCAGTGGCCGCTCTGTGAGAATGGGCTCTGTGGGAGATACGGGGCATATGGTGCTTGTGCGTTTGAGTGAACACATGCTTGAGGGCACATTTCTTACACTTGAAATTTTATACTTTTTTCTTGAACTCTATGGTAGCCGTGAAAACGGCATTTTGTCGCTCGCAAGCGGGCAGGTAAACAGGCTTGTTTGTGGCGGTAAACACTACTGCAGTCGGCAAAGCGTCGAGGACTAGCAGAGGACGAAACTTTGACGGCGGTCCGGCCGCAGCGGGAGATGGCCGTCTTCTTCTCAACTGTGCTAGGCAGACTTTTACTGAAGAGGCTTCAGCGTGATCTTGGGTCGAGGCCCCCGGGGAGGAGGCTGTCTGCGGCGGCTGTCAGAACGAGGGCGGCCGTCCTGTCTACGCAGGGGCTGCTGAGCTTGCTGAGGCGGGCGCTGTTGAGGAGTTCTGGCAGGGGACTCGTGAGAGCGGCCTGCAGAAGTGCTGGCGCGGCAGGAACAAGTTCATGGCCTGGGTGGCTTTTTGTACCTCGGAGAAACTGTCGACGATACCCGTAATGGCAGATCCGAATTTGCCGGTCGGAGAGATAGGCGCGTTGAGGAACACGGCGCGTTCTGAATCTCAAATGTCGCCAAGCGCGAGCCGCAAGTATCTCTCTACGACACAGAGGGCGGCCATACATCTCCCCAGGGCTTGAGCAGCGGCTTTAGTGGCGCGAAGGGTGAGATCCTTCGTGCTTCTCACATCCGAAATGATGGGCGGGTTCCTACCGCTCTTCGCAATCTCGCACAAGATGTTGCTCTGTAGCACTTGAAGATCTGACTTGGAATGCAGCGCTGGCGGCAGCGTCAGCGCGAGCATGAAACGTGGAGGTCTCTCTACACGCTCTCAAAGAAACCGTTGATGAAGAACGCCATCTAGCAGAGAGCAGGCATAAGCGAGCGGTGACCAGGTCCTCAATGCATGGAGCAGGTATAGAAAGGGAAAGGGCGTCGGATGACGCTAACTTGTAGGACGGTTGGAGGTGACAGACGACCAGCTTCCCCAATATCCGTAGCTCTCTAGAAAGTGCCTATTCTACGACGGCGGCCTCTTCTTTTTCTTCTTCTTATACTTCTTCTTCTTATACTTCTTCTTCCACGAGCAAACGATCCGTGTAGTCTGGTTGAATGATGAAGAATGAACAACTTAGCTTGGGAGAGCCACTTTTATACACTATAGCCACGCCCCTTTCGGCGGGCTCTGGCGCAATGAGCGAGCGCCGTCGGCTCATTGGCCGCGGGCTCAGCGCCACTCTCCCATAGGCTCATGCATTTTCTCTGAGCGAACCAATGAGCTGCTAGCCAGCCCCGCTCATGGTCTGCCTCAGAGATACTGCATTGACAATGATTACAAAATTATGGAATAATTTTTTGGCTTCAATTTCTCAGCAAAGATGAATCTTTCCCGTAGCGTAAGCTAGCTTACACAATACGAGTGAACCTCTCGTAAGAGAACCATGTCATTCTTTCTTCAGTCGAAAAGAAATTAAGGTTTTTGATGAAAACATTCCAGGATTCTTGTCCATATTGGGAACCAAATGGTTCAAGGTCCCAAAAGACAGTTTCAGTGAGTACAAACTGCAAACTGTTCAAAGGGCTTTAAGAGATTTCAGATGATGAGTAAGGGTCTTATCAAGTGAAACGAAAGGTCATTCAAAAAAAATAAAAAAAAAATAACAAAGTTTAAGTTTTATAAGCTCAAATGGTCGCCTTGCTCTGTTCTGTGATGCACGTTCGTGACCCTCCTGTTTGAACTCGTTTATCAAAATGAACAAATCTTTTTTCGTGTCATTTGGTTCATTCAATGAACGAAATGAATGAGTTGATACGGGAAATATCATTTTGATAAACAGGAGAACAGGAGAGACGCGAAAAACGCAAAAAGAGGTTGAAAAAAGGCAGTTATTATTAAAAGGGTGCCACAACCAACATGTTTTGGAGAAAAAAACATTTATTTCATGATTTTTTCCCCCCCACTTTCAATTCATTTACTTAAATAAAAGGTTGGACTTTTGCTCATTTTTTAAATGAAAAATCAAAAGGATAAACAATGCAGATTTATTTTTACAGTTATCTTTGATCATATTTACCAGGGGTGCCAATAATTCTGACCACAACTGTACATATTTAAATATATGTTGCCTTTTTAAAGAGCTTAAATGTATATTTTGTAGCTAACATTTTTAGTTGCTCTTTGTTTAGCTAAGCAATTTCAAACAATAACTTGACTTAAATCATTAATAAATGATTAAACATTTCAAACATTAAATATTTCATTAAAGAACTTACCTCTCACTCGAACATTGAACCTGCAGGTCGCCTTGTTCTCAGCACGGTCAAACACAGTGTATGATAATTTATGATTCCCTTCTGGGAAGTGCGAGCCAGGTGGCTTTCCTTTCAATATAACACTACAACAACAACAACAACAATGGTTTATTACAACAAGAATCTAGACAAAGATTAGATGTGAATTCAGAGATTCTCTTTGGGTCAATCTTGGCATTGAGGGGTCAATTATTTTTGAATAAAGAGCACAGAACTGAGTGAGCAGAAAAAATTGATTCACTGACTCTGTTAGGATGCCGTCCGCTGTGTCTTTGCCCTCTGGCGTGTCCCATGTCACTTTGGCGGTGAGTTTTCCTGGTTCAGCTGTCTTCTCCTTTATATTAGGACACTTAATAACTGGGGGATCCACATCTGAGACAGAAAGCACCTTTATATACCTCACCAACTAAATACTAGGCCTATGTCATCAATCCAAATCTGTAAATGAATATTAGTGAGTGCTCAATGACCGTTTCACTCACCCAGGCACACACTGTTGCCCCCGCTCCATGTTCTGCTGCTTTGGCAGGTGGCGCTGTGGACTCCACGGAGTGTGTATCCAGGTGAGCAGAAAAACTGGCAGCGGGAGTTGAAGTATGACCCGTCTGAACACTTGAAACCTCCATTTGATGGCATGGTCAGTTTAGGACAGCGGATTTCTGTAATAATTCATAACCTGGTGAATATCACTGCTGTCAATGCAAATAAATCCATGTGTCATTCAGCTGCTGACTGACATGTGGCTGGTTGTGGCTAGTACTAAAGCTTGAGATTTCTTCAGGAATCAGTTATTTGAGAAACTGATCAATTGAATTATAAAAAGCAACACCTGGGAAATCAATAAATGAATTAAAATAGATACAATACAATCAACAATCAAACTTTCAGCATGTGGCAAAAAAGATTAATGAATTTAAAATTTGGTCATCAAAAATAATCAATTTAAAAAAAACATAAAAAAGTCACTACCATTCAAAGTCAAGGTTGTTGTCAGAAAGATTTTTTAAAAGAAGTATATATATATATATATATATCAGGATGATGATATATGTTATGTAGTGATTATGCTATAAGAATAATAACATTTTTAAATATATTAATAGAAAACATTTAACAGTGATATTTCACAGTGCTTTACAATTGCTTTGCCATCGCTGGATTAAATTGCATTTTAAAATATATTCAAATAGGAAAAAAAGTTAATTTAAATTGTAATAATATTTCCCAATTTTGCCTCACATAACTGTTTTACTGTTGTTGTTGTTGTTTTTTTTTTACTGTAGTTTTGATCATATAAATGCAGTCATGGAGAGCATGAGACTTCCTAATCTCCAAACCTTTTGAACAATATAGTGTGAATAAACAAAAAAAGAGTAAACAATTTGTGATTATGAGATTTTATTGTAAATTATTGTAAAATGATTGTGTTAAAATATAACCACTCAAGAATATAAGTGATAAATATAAAAGATAAATATAAGTGAGTCATTCAAGTGAGTTAACACGTCAGCATTTAGGCAATATGATCTTATAATTGAGTTCAGTAAATGTTGACCTCTGCAGGCGTAGTTTCCTGACCACTGTTTGCTGGCCATACAGAGAATCTCGCTGCTGCCGTGCATCTCGTAGCCCGTCTTACAGCGGATCTTGCACCGAGTTCCCAGAACGTTCTTATAACGCTCTCCGCGTGGTGTCTGGCAGCTGACTTGACCGTGTTTGACTTTCACTGGGGCGCACCACGGCACGCCTAGAAAGAGACATACGTTATCACGCATGTACGCAAGTGCACTGAAGAAAGACACTGAGTCATAACAAAACACGGCCTTCAAAGCTTACCTTGACAACTGGCATCATCCAGATATGAATAGAGAAAACATGAACTAAGATAAAGTAGCACAGCCACAGAAGAAGAGGAAGCGATCAGAGATGTGAAGCCTAAGCAGGCAGTCAGAGATGTAGTGTCTTCTGTGTTGTGAGTGTATGTGTTCTGACAGCAGCGCTCGTGTGTTAAGATGTGGTAAGAGTGTTTCACTGAGAGAAGATGGGTTTAAGTTCTGTGTAATGGGTTTTTGGGATCAACATGTGGATTTAATGTAGTATGTCCTTGCGTGTTTTCACCTGTGTGTCGCACATCTTCATCATCAGTGTATGGCCAGTATCCAGAGCCTGCAAAACAGTTTAGGACAGCACAAGCAAGAAGAGTTGGCATGACCGCAGAATTTCAGATTCAGTTCAACTAGAATCATTTGTATTCTGTGTGATTATATTAGAACAAAACAAACCACAGTTTGGGTTTTGTTGTAATATCTTGTTGTACTATTTTTATGTTCAGTCTGCTAACTATGGAAGCCTCAGAATAAAAAAAAGGTATTTGTGTACAGTAACGCTCAAAAATCTGGGGTCAGTACGATTCTTTTAAGTGATTGATATTTTTTATTCAGCATGGACTCATTAAATTGATAGTATTGACAGTTACAACATTTATAATGAAAAAAGTACTGTCTTTATGAACGTAGTATTACGGTTTTCAGAAAATTAGAATGTTTTCAACATTGCTAATAAGTAATATTGTTGAGCACCAAATCAGCATAATATTAGAATGATTTCTGAAGGATTGCACCACATGACACTGAAGACTGGAGTAATGATGCTGAAAATATTACAGGAATAAAATAGAAGTTTTTTTTTTAAATTTATTTAATTTATTTTTATCCTGTTTCAAATAATTGCAGTCTTAGTGAGCATATGAGACAAAAACAGTGTGTTAAAAGACAAAAACACACACAAAAAATCATCTCATCTATCTTGACCCCAAACGTTTGATCAATAGTAGCCTACTGCACTACTTTTTTTACTGTATCTTTATCAAGTGACTGTTTCCCCCCTTTTTATTCTTACATTTATATTTTTAAACAGGCTTTCATAGCTAGGCTGTCACTGAAACGGGTTTGTTGTATTTATTGACATGGCATGAAATGCAACAATGACCCCTGCGGGTAATGAAGTGAATTACAGTGTGTCATGTAGCGATGCAGTGAAAATGGCAGCCACACAAAATAACATACGACACTATATTAGGATAACATGCTCTACCGGGAACATGACAAGATGGAATAGATGCTGGCATGGCTTTATTCAGAGGTCAGACTACTCTGCCAATTTTTCTGGCTTATTTACATTCAGTGTCATAACAGAAGCTCCTTCACAACAGTCACTGTGTAATTTCATCCTCCACCATGCTGCAGGAAAAACAGTAATGTTCTCCAACAGAAACAGGTTTCACTCACTGTTCTATTCCATCTAATTCGGTGACTTGTACTTACTGTATTATGAAAGTAAGTGATCCATACTCCAATGAAACTTAAAACAAGACTTGCTTCAAGAAATCATGGAAAAATTCCATTACCCACATTTTGCCCTCTTAGATTGGGATCAAACACAAAAAACTAGAGGCTGCATTCACCCTGATTCGCTGTTTTATTCCCTCTAGTTCTGTTCTCTTGGCTCATGTGTGTGTGTGTGTGTGTGTGTAAGTGAGTGGATGGCTGATCACACAGCAAGTTAGATCAAAGCTCGCTCTGAAGCAGTAACAAGTTGGGAGAGACTTGGGAGAGAGACAGAGCAGCAAACACATAGCCTATACACAGACAATGTTAATGCAGAGCTAGAGGTGAATCATTACAGGACCACAGTTTTCCAACTTCTATCATGGAAAACACTCCACAGGGATCATGTGTGTAGGTGTGTGTGTGCTCCCTTTGGCAGATGAGTTTTCCTGTTCCATTCTGTTAAGCTCAGCAGAACGTTGTGTAACCCAGAATACTCACTGACTTGGCTTAGATTTGCTCTCTCTCTCACACACACTTATACTTCAAACGTAGGGAGTTTCCACTTACAGAAAACGTTGTCAATTAAAACGTATAGCTTCTGTTGAAAAGATATCACAACTTATACAATATTTAGCTTAAAACTGGATTTGGATGGACGTTTTGCAGACATTAGTCATTAGAAATCAAGATCCCTCAGGCTCCCCATGTTCAGTGTCTGCAACAGTTCCAGTCTCAGATTTACAGCTCTTATGTGTATGGAGTTTAGTTAACCTTATTCTACAGACTGTCAGGGAATTACGGACTAATTATGTTTATGTAAATCCATCCGCCATCACACATTGACCTAGCCACCATCCAAAACACCTTAGCAACCACTCAAAAACTGCTTGTAGCCACACACACACACACACACACACACACACAAAAACCTCTCAACAAACTTTTAATATATTCTAATGGTTTTACTTACATATATTTCAAAAACTGCCCACATATTCAAACTACTCTAAACAGCCTTTAGGCTTTTTAAATTATTTTATTGTCAAAGTTTGTCTTCCTTTTTTTTCATTTTAGTTTGAAACTATATTGTCCCCTCACATCAATGTGTGTAAGCAACATTTATTCTTTCTCATATGCAAATAGCTTTTCTCATCCAAAAGAGTAAATCTCTGATAGCTACTGATTCTCATCAGACAAAAAATAGCTCAGAATGTTCAATTCATTCGAGTTTGGACATGTAGCTGTTTTACATGCATTCACTCATACTATAGTTCAAGTCAGGACAGTGCATGTGGACAGTCTGTGTTTGTTCAATCTAAATCTTGTAACACGTCTTAAAATTTTAGCCAACATGAGTCTGTGTTTGTGTTCACAAGGCCATAAGATACACAAACACAAATAGCCAGCCAGTCTGTGCGAATAAACAATGTACATCATTTGAAGTCATTTACCAAAATGCATCATTTATTTGGCGTTTACTTTACACATGCAAATTAAGCCAATATGTGAGTCTGATGGTCTGTTGTATTTGAAAATTGGACCTCTTATTTACAAACTGTAGCCTGGACCACAGCCTAAAACCCATAGACAGGACGACAACCTCACGCAGTCATTCTTCATTTAGAGCAATTAGTTCTAACACCACAACACATACATTTCTTCAGCTTTTTCATTTGTGTGTTTCCAGCAGAAACGGACATTTGCATGTCTAAGCGAGTCCAGGCAAGACTCCTTTTCATTAATTCTCCAGTCTAAACAAATACAATTTTGGAGTGAGAAACCATGAAGGTTTGAAGGGACCAGGGTGCACATGGTGAATGTAAGCAATTGTGTGAACTGCTTCTGCTGGAATATAAACGCATTACTTCATCACAATTTTTCACAAAGTGAAATGCATTTTATCTCTCACTAATATACAGCAAAAGAGTCTAATTAGTCAACCAGCCTGATACAAACAACAATACTGATAAATCAAACATAAACCAAACCACAAAGTAGATTAAAATGGTGTACAGATTCCTCAAATTATTATATAAGTTGGTTGAATAGATTAGTGACATCAGGTACAGGCTTAGCAACCATAATCTATGGATAAATGAACAGTCTCTAGCTCTGGAACACAAAATGCTATATTTTTTAGTTGAAACAATTTTTTTCATGAAAAGTGAATAAGATCACATTTCCACACAATCACAGACTCCACAACCCCCTTAGCATAGCCCGAGGGACAGTGAGTAGCACAACACCACCAGCAAATTAATACACACTGATGCTTTATCACTTACTTGTTTCATATTTTGCATGTGTAAATTCATTGTCATTGTATATGACATATTGCATATGAATATTATTTTATTATATTGACTTGAGACTTAACCAAGGAAAAGTCTCAAGATGAATAACACAATCTTCAGATCTGCAAAAGATTGATAGGCACTTGAAAATAGTTAATGAATGACAATGAACAAACTTAATATTAAAAGTGCATGGTATTAATGTTCCTGCTAGAAGTCCAAAGGGGACTGTTGAACATGTTGAACATTAAACCTTTGCTGACTCAACGAGCACACTGCTGACCTACTGTCCAAGACATCTTACATTATTACTGTGTCACTAATCACATATATTTTAAAGACGAAGCATTCAACAGATATGTCCCATCAGTATTGAGGAGTTAGACCGGGCGTGCGGTGTCCTGCTGGTGACAAGTCATCAGTGCATTTTCATATGAAAGAGTTCAGTGTCTTGGATTTAAGAAACTTGCCCCCTTCTTTCCCCCCAAACAGCCCCCAAAACGTCCACGTAAACACCCTGAGCTCTGTTGAAATATACTGCGCCTAATGCAGAAAATCAAGAAGAAACAGCACAGGGAGAGAAACTCTCAAATGCACAAATAGCCTACTCTATTTCCTCTGATTTTTGCACAACTTTGCATTAGTTTGATAAGTTGATCAACACATTTTGATTGATTAAAGGTCAGAGCGCGAGACTAAACAGGATCCGTTTGGATGGGTCTCTTACCGTCATACGCAAAGCTTCCGGACAGCTGCAGGATCACTATCACATACACACATATCCAGTTGTCCATCTTTAGGAAGTCCAGGAGCTGCTGGGAGACCTCGGGTACATTCCTACGATAGAATAGAACCAGAGCACAAGCCCGAGCCCGCCTCCTCAATAGAAATACGAGAGCTCTTCATCCAGCGCGAGCGCGCAAAGAGCGGCGCGTGGACTTTTTGGTATACATGTAGAAAATGTGTAACTTACTGTTATTAGTGCTGCTTACAGTGACCCTAAAAAGTAGGCTATTGAGACACTTAAGTAATGTACTCAAATGTAAAAGTGGAGTTTGTCTTAGTCTGACTCTGAACCATCATTAAAAGGAAAATTCAGTTGCCAGACTCCTTGTAGATGCACTGTAAAACAAATAATAATGATAAAAAAAGAACTAAAAAAATAAATTGCTGCCTTATATTTTGAAGTACAATCACATTTGTTGTTTAAGTCATTTTAACTTAAATTAGCTACATTAGACTGACTTGAGTTAAATGAGTTAAATCGTGTATAATTTGTAATAAGAAAGTTAAAAATTGCTAGTTTCTATAATAGTTTCTTGAACAAAACAGCAAAATATTATCAACTTTTCAAACAAGTATGTGCGTGACTGTCTCTTGCACTTTTAAATTGCAGTTATCATTTACAGTCTGGTATGCTGCTAATAACAGACCAGGTCTTAGAAAAGAAATGTCAATAGACCAGAACATGAAAATATTGGTTTATTTTTCTCTGTGTACGCAGAAATAAATCTGAATCTGTGCTTAAAAAATAACATTCACTATGACAATACTGTAACAGAATACTGTATGTATGGAATAATTTAGTCAAGGCACTTTATAATCAAGAATCCACTTAAAGAAGTAAGAAACGACCAGCCCTTTTAAAGCTAAACGTCATAATAAAACAGAATACAGCATAACACAAATCATGTTTAACTCCACCATCGCCAACACACATTCACCATTTTAAGTTTCACTGTTTGATTCACAGCCTTGTTCAGGGTGTCTGTTCTTGTAGTTTGCAGATTCAGGGTCATTTAAGGTTCAGATACTGTGGTAGGACACTGTTCCAGAACTGAGGGTCCTGAGCACCATCTGTTTGCTTCTTCCCTTTAACATTCTGTTGATCTCTTTGTCTAGTCTTCTGTCTGTCTCTCTGTGCACCCGTCTGTTTGCGTGCAGGTAACACATTTGGTTTGTCTCTCTGTTTTGGTACTTTTTTGGTCTTTTCTTCTTCATCTTCTTCTTCTTCCTCCTCTTCCTCTTCTTCTTCCTCTTCACCTTCTTCTTCCTCCTCTTCTTCCCCTTCCTCTTCTTCAGTAGTTTCTGTCTGGATCCTCCCAATTTTCTCAGTTTTTATATTCATTTCTTTCTGCTCTGGTATTTCCTCCTCTTCCTCACTCTCTCCTTCCTGTTCTTCTTCCTCTTCACTGGTTTCTCTCTGTTTCCTACTGTTTTTCTCAGTTTTTATATTCATTACATTCTGTTCTGCTTCTTCCTCCTCATCTTCCTCGCCCTCTTCTTCTTGTTCTTCCTCTTCGCTAGTTTCTCTCGGTTTCATCACGTTTATCTCAGGTTTTATATTCACTTTTTCCCTCTCTGTTTCTTCCTCCTCCTCCTCCTCTTCACTCTCTTCTTCCTGTTCTTCTTCTTCACTAGTTTCTCTCTGTGTCCTTTTTATTTTCATTTCCTTCTGCTCTGCTTCCTCCTCCTCCTCCTCCTCACTCTCTTCTTCCTGTTCTTCTTCCTCTTCAGTGGATTCTTTCTGTTTCCTCCCGCCTCTGTCTGTGTTTTTATTATCTCCCTTCTTGTCTGTTTTTTTCTCCTCCTCTTCTGTTTCTTCCTCACTTCCTTCCTCTTCCTCATTCTTTTCTTCCATCATTTCATTCAGCTTGTCGACATCATCATCTTCATCTTCTCTGTCCATGTCCGGTGTCTCTGAGAGATCCAGATTCTCCTCTTCTCCTCTAAATGTCACTTCACTTGTTTCCATCTCCTCTTCTTGGTCTCCATCATCTTCCTCAACCTGTTCACTCCCTTCCTGTCTTTCTTCATCTCCATCTTTCTTGGAAACCTTTTCTTCGTTTTTCGATTCCACCTCATTCTGTCGATCTTCTTTCTCTCCCGCACTCTCCTCTTCTTCACTGTTTGTTACTCCATCTTTTTTGTCTTTCAGTTCATCATTTTCAATTTTCTCCTGTTCCTCATCTTCTTCACCCTCTTCTTCTTCCTCCTCCTTTGCCTCATCTCTATTTTCCTCCTCCTCTTCATGATCAGTCTCTTCTTCTTGATTTTCCTCCTCATCTTCTTCCTCACTCTTTCCGTCTCCCTTTTCTTCCTGTTCTCCCTCTCCTTCCTCTATGTCATTCTCTTCTTCTTCTTCATGCCCATCAATTTCTTCGCTCTCTCCTTCCTCTTCATCTGATCTGACGTTTGTATTTTCATCTTCACTGTCAGATTGGTCCCCTACTTCTGTTTTCTCCTCATTACTGTTCTCTCCTTCCTCCTCCTCCTCTGGATCAGTTTTCACCTCTCCCTCACTCCCTCCATCCCAGCTCTCCCTCTCTTCTTCCTCATCTTCCCCACCACTCTCTTCATCTTTGTTCTCTTCTTCCATTTCTCCATCCTCACCCTCATTCTCCTCTTCTTCTCTTTCAGTCACATCTTCACATCCTCCTTCACTCTTCTCTTCTTCACTTTTACTGCTCTGTCCACTATTGCTGTCATCCTCTTCCTCCCCTGCTGCCTCACTTTCCTCTTCTTCTCCCTCCTCTTCCTCACAGTCCCCCTCTCCCTTTTGAGCACTTTCACTGTCTTCATCATTATCACTCTCTCTCTCTTCTTCATCTTCAACAACACTGTTCTCTTCTTTCTGCTCAACCATCTCACTTTCGTCTTCTTCTCCCTCCTCTTCCTCATTTTGAGCACTTTCACTGTCTTCATCATTATTGCTCTCTCTTTCTTCTTCATCTTCAACATCATTCTCTTCTTTCTGGCCAACCCCCTCACTTTCCTCTTCTTCTCCCTCCTCTTCCTCACAGTCCCCCTCTCCTTTTCGAGCACTTTCACTGACTTCATCATCGCTCTCTCTTTCTTCTTCATCTTCAACAACACTATTCTCTTCTTTCTGCCCAACCCCCTCACTTTCCTCTTCTCCTCCCTCCTCTTCCTCAACATCCACCTCTCCTTTTTGAGCACTTTCACTGTCTTCATCATTATCGCTCTCTCTCTCTTTTTCATCTTCAACATCATTTTCTTCTTTCTGCCCAACCCCCTCACTTTCATCTTCCTCTTCCTCATCGCCCTCCTCTCCTTTTTGATCACCGTCACCGTCTTTGTGATTATCGCTTTCTCTTTCTTCATCTTCAACAACACTGTCCACGTCTCCCTCCTTTTCCTCACTGCCCTCCTCTCCTTTTTGATCACCGTCACCGTCTTTGTCATTATTGCTTTCTCCTTCTTCTTCATCTTCAACACCAATGTACTCTTCTTTCTGCCCAACCCCCTCACTTTCCTTTTCATCCTCAGCGAGAGTCTCTTCTTCACCTCTCTCTTCCGCTCTCTCTGTTTCGCTATCCTTCACATCAGTTTCTTTCTCCATTTCTCTGTTTTCATCTGAAACAAGCTTGTTTTGTACATATTGTTCTGATACATCCTGAACTGTGCTGTCCGGGTCCACTTGGTCTTCTATCTTATTACTTTGTTCTGGTGAAGTTTCAGAAAGAACTTCAGCAGCTTTTATTAGTAGTGGTGCAGCACTAACTATAGCCATGGCTGCTAGTGGTGAAACTACACTACCCATAATGCTCTGCTCAGACTGTGGCTTCCTGTCTGGCTCTTGAGGTTCAACTGATTTGCCATCTAATTTAATTACATTTAGTGATGACTGCCTGTATTGTGGTGATTTTAACAAATTACCAGATGTTGATTCAGTTTGTTTTATGGTGGAAGGTTTACTGGTTGCTGATTCGTTATTGGACCATAAACTGGAAAATGAGTGGCCTCCTTCTGGAGTTAAGCTTTTAATTGATGGAAATTCATATTTCTGTTCAGTAAGCAGTTTATCGGGGGGTGACTGACTATTTGTTTGCTGAGACTGCAGGTTGGAAGCGGATTGGATTATTTCAGCAGCTCCTCCTGATTTTATGTTCTCTATGGGGGGAAATGATATATTGGAGTTCTGAGGTGTTTTATTATCATTTTCCCTTTTAACTTGTGCTTTTTCAGTTCTAAGCTGGACGTTTGAGTTTTCACCCTCCACAGGTTTTCCCTTTTTTGCTTTAGACATTCGTGTTGGTATGGAAACTGATAGAGGGCTGGGTGTTTTGGGTGCCATTTCTTTCTCCTGGGCTCTTTCCACATCTGATCTCTTCTTCTTCGCTTTCTTTGGTGTAAGTTCACCAGGGTTTTCTTCTCTGTCAACATGATTTCCTTTTTTAGGAGAGTCTCGCAGTTTGGCTGGAATTTTGACCGATGGCTTTTCCTGTTCTTGTGTATCGATCAGTGTTGATATGACCTCTTGAGCCTTTCCAAGGGATGGCATGATGTCTTTTTGAACAGGACCTGTCTGAAGTATTGATTCGACCACACTAACTTCCATCCCGCCAGAGGGGACGTCTTTATCCTTGACTGGAGACTTGACCCTTTTTGTAGCTCTTACTGGACTACCCTTCTCTTTAATCTGATGTGATTTGACCTCTAAAACTTTTGTAGGCATTGTTCTAACTTCCTTGACTTCCTGAACTGGAGAACTTGTATTCTGAATTTTAAGTGAACTCGACTTGGTCTTGTGCTTCATCTCAGCAGGAGTAGTGACCTCTTGATCTCTGGGATCTGGTTTTGAACCTTTGGTCCTTGAATCAATACTAATACTGGATGTTTCACTGCATGCCTCCCTTTCTTTAGCTGACATTCTCTCTGGAGATGATCTGACCTCTGCTGCTTGACCTTTAGATTTATTATTTGTACTCTGGATAGTTTTTTTGTATGTTTTGGATTGGATTTTGCTTTCTGATGCTGTAGCATAAAACCGTTCCTCCTGCGTAGCAGCGTTCTTTGGGTCTCCAGATCTGGGCTTCTTGTGTTTAAGATTGCTTGGTGGCGGAGATTCTGTCATTGATGGATGAGAAACAGAACCAGCCTGTACTTCAGTGGGCAGAGCCTGAGGAACATTCTCTTCCTTCCCATTAGAAGAGGCTCTTGCCATCTTGTTCTCATGCTGTCCACGTGTCTGTCAAATCAAACATCACTCAGTTAAAAAAACAGTTTTCTAATAAATAATTTAATCATCTTGAGCACAGTGACAGCTTTTGCTCACCTTGTCTGACATGCTTTTTTCAGATGTTCCAACACTATGGCAGTCCTCTGTGCTCTTAGTGATGGGTGTGACTGTATTCACAAAAAATGCTTGTCAATACTCAAGTGATAATCAAGTGTTTGGTTATTGCTAGTGTTTTTTAATTCATTTAGAATGACTACATTTAGTGATTATATAATTGTGGTAAGATATATTAGCATCACAGTTGGATAGATGGTAGATGGATGGCTAGAAAGAGAGGTCTTGGGAGAACATAGAAAAATATTTACGTGGAAGTGTCCTGACAGGCAGTGTGATTGAGGTAGAAGAAGATTCCACAGGGGCATCAGTTCTGAAGCGTTTAGGAGTGTCTGCTGGAGATCTGGGTTGAAGGATGTTGCCTGTCAGGGCTAGTGCAGTAAAGCCAGTTGTAAGGGGAGGAAGTTTGCAAAATTCTGGACCAAACTGTGCAGATGAGCTCTTCTGAAACACACACATACCCACAACCATGTTGGTGCACCTATCATTTTGAAGACATTCCATATGTGAAAGGGTTTTTATACTGTACAAACTGTGTATTATATCCCCTAACCCTACTCCTAAAGCTACCATCACAGAAAACAGAAAATATTATGTTATTTTTATTTATTCTATGATAGGAGATGTTATATATAAAATTATATTTATATATCATTTTTTTATATTAATAAAAAAACATGTTGTAATTACAGTGTAATACCCATTAGAGCCTGACCGATAAAGGATTTTAAAGGCTGATACCGATACAAATATTTGTTGGTTTCAAAATCCGATATTCCGTTATATCGGCCGATATTTTTTTTCCCCGAAACGCGCAACAAAAAATGAACAGATTTCCCTAACATTAGTTATTTGTAGATATTTATGAGTTTTAACTAAAATAATATGATAATGCGTTTTATAAAGAAACTTGTTTCTTTTATTGTCATAACAGAACAGACTGATGACTGAGTGCCCTCTGGTGGACAAACTATACAACTTCAACACTCATGACACGGTTCAAGCGTATTTCGTCCGTTTTTATTTTATTTTTTAAATATTCATTTATATTTATATCTGCCATTATATCTGCCGATACCGAAAGTTTGAAAAATGCCTAATATCGGCCGATAATATCGGCTTGCCGGTATATCAGTCTGGCTCTAAAACCCATGTCGTTATATAAATTTGTGTCCTCATAAATCATATAAACAAGCACACGCACACAAATATTTTCCCATTCTCCCTACATTATTTACAAATTAAGAATGTCACACACAATTAAACAATATCTCCACACACATTTTTTTATAAGGAATAGAAAATAAGGTATAAAATTCTGTAGATTTTCCTTGGTTTATCTTTGTTTTCATAACACATTAGATGTCTCATATTTAATTACAATCTTGCTCCTTGGTAAGCAAGTACACAAATCTTTTGAAAAAACTTTTCACACAAAAGTATTGTGTGGTGTGGTCAAAATATTGGACAGCTATAATTATATACTGTATATTCAAATTTGTATTATCGATTGTCTTATTTTAAGTTTGAAAATATAGGTTAGGGACAATCTATTCATCCATTCAAAATCTATTCATTAAAGGCTCAGAAACCGGTTAACACATTTTAATGTGACCTTCATATTATAAAAAAAGAATTACATTTCTCAAGCAGAGTTGTTATCTCAAATAAAAATCCACCCCTGGTTCATAAAGGGTTAGCTGAAAAAACACCTCTATACATCTCCTTTTTGTAAAGATCGCCATAGAACCTTCATAGAACACAATGAGTTTCATTCATCTAACTGATGTAACCCAAGGGATCAGTTTCTTACCCTCAGTCTCCGTCTGGCCCGTGTTGATAGGCTCCAGCGGTGAGAGGTTGGAAGAGATGGGGGGAGAAAGGTCAGTTGTGAGACGAGAGCTGGCTCTGGAATATGTTCTAATGGTTCCCCTTGCAGCATTGAGGTATAACACCTGTCCAGGTAAGAGTAGGTAACATCTTCATCCTCTAAACAAACTTCTTCACTTTCCTGTTGCCGTGGCCGTGCGAACACCAGCATGTGACTAGAACCACATGCCACCTACAGCGCATAAGCACAAATACAATGATATTTCCTTAGTTATACACACAGAAGAAAACAGGAACATGATAATAAACTATCAAAAAACCTTACAGTCACGACAGAGTAATCAAAGAACCTCTGGCACACAGTTGGACAGAACTGATTGGTGAAGTTCTCGTCTCCAAGGCCCAACTTCCCATGACGGCCATCTCCAAATGTGTACAGAAGACCACTGTCTGAGAAATGAGCGCATTTAGATGAGATGTGTAACTATAAACCACAAATACATGTCTTTTGGAACCGGTTAACGTGAAGTCAGATGTCGAATGTATATGTAATTATTGTAGTCAACACATTTACACAACACAACTGTTTGATTCTTTTAAAGACTGATCAGAATAAGAGCTCGTCTGGTAACGTATTGAACTAGCAACACTATGATTATGGGTTCGACTACCAGTTGCTGAAGGAAAAAAAAAACGTGTCAATGTAATGTTACCCTTATTTAATAAATTTGTTAGAAAATGACAAAGGACTACTTTATTTCAATCATTGATTTAATAATTAATTTTAATCCTCTGACAGCGCTCATTTAACAGTGTGCGTATCTTACCTGTTATAAGCGCAGTGTGGTTTTCGCCACATTTGACATGGGTGACCCTGCCTTTCCTGAAGTGGCCGACAGCTACAGGTGTGTCTGCTACAAACGTCATCGTACCCAACCCCAACTGCCCAAACTCCCCACGGCCAAAAGAATATAACTCATTCTCTACAGAAAAGGGAGAGATAAAATTCATTTAAAAACAACATGAACATTCAATGTTTAAGACCCGCATATTACACATATTTAATATACATTCATTCACATGTTTTTAAGGCACAATGCACATCTCAATCACCTGTGAGGGCGAGAGTGTGCTTGCCTCCACATGCCACCTGCAGAACCCCATGCAGAGACTCTACTCGCTGGGGACACCTGTGATTGGCCAGCAGATTAGCTGAAAGACCCAGTCGTCCATCTGCACTTTCCCCAAAAGTGAAAACATCCCCATTATCTGAAACATACCAAATTACCAAGTATTTATTCAGTGAACCCTCAAAAAAAAAAAAATAATAATAATAACAGCATGGTCTTATTCATGCTTCTGAATAGTGTTGATTGACAGGCACTCACCTGTGACCAGAGCTGAGTGTCTGTATCCACATGAGACCGACTGAACGGCCTGTCCCAATTTCAGCTCTTTAGGCAACAAGGCATGACTGTCATTCCCCAAACCAAGCTGGCCAACTGAGTTATCACCCCACATAAACAGCCTGCCATCCTCTGAAATATGCAGATTTATTATTTAAATACATAAATGGATTTGCATTTATAATAGTAGGTTTATATCTACTATGAAGGAGACTTTCTGTTGCATATCAATGTTACCTGTAAGTGCAGCAGAGGTGTGGTCTCCTGCACAGAGCAGTTTTATTGGAGCATAGTCACAAAAGGGGCGGAGGCACTGGAAAGAGACACTGCCATTACAGTGGCCCAGTCCCAGCTGTCCATCACTGTTTCCTCCGGCCGCAAAAATCTCCCCTCGTGCTGGAAAAACCCACAGAGACTCTTACTTACAATTCTCTTTTTAAAATATAAACTACTGTTTAAAATGTTGGGGTCAGTAAGTATACAGTAAAAAAAAAAAAAAACGGATACTTTTATACAGTAAGGACACATTACAGTAAATTGATAAAAAAAGGGGCAGTAAATACCATTCAATTAAATGTTCTTTTTTTTTTTTCAAATAAATGCTGTTCTTTTGAACATTCTGTTGATCAAAGAATCATGAATCATGGTTTTCACAAAAAAATATTAACCAAATTAACCAAATCAGAATATTAGAGTGAAGGATCATGTGACACTGAAGACTGGAGTAATGATGCTGAAAATTCAGCACTGTCATAACCGAAATTAAAACATATTAAAATCAATAAAAAATGTTGACTTTCTTTTATTATATTTCAAAATATTGCCAGTATTGAAATTGAAATACTGTAATATTACACTTCTTCCAAAAACATTAAAGCATCTTACGGATGCCAATCTTTTTAACAATAGTGTATAACATTATCTGAAACTACAGTAAAAGGCTTTGCTTACATGTGCTTACGAGCGTGTGATCAGTTCCACAGGCCACCAACTGAACTCTTTCCCCTTTAAGAACTGTGTGGACAAATAAGAAGATAAATAACACAACATAGAGCTAGATTTTTATAAAAAATATAAATAAATGTATGCTGTATACACCTTTATTTCTCTAACCTTTAACACAGACTGGTTTTTTAATTGGACCTTTGGCTTGTAGACCAAGCTGACCGCTGTCATTACTTCCAAACACAAACAAACGGCCCTGCTCTGAAAAGAGATCATTAAAGAGCTGAAATATAGTATATTTAAAAAAAATATAGCAATAGTTACAAAATTACAAGGATAATATAGAGAGATTACAACCTGTTACAAAGGCTGAGTGTGACTGTCCACATGAGATGTGCACAGGTATATCATTCTTTAACCATAACCTGCTGGGCACATTGTTTGCTATTTTGCTATTTCCAAAGGTAAATACAGCCCCTGTATCTGCAATAAGGAAACATAGGTTCAGTACAACATCTCACAGTTGTTCATATCCGGAGCAAAGAGCAAACCTTCCATGCTCAGATGGTCCATTTAAATCCTTAGAAAGCTTCCAGCTTCCCAGAATAGCCTGTGTGGGTATAATGCTCTAGGAGCTCAAATGCATGATTATAGTGTCACACAAAGAGAGTCTTACAAGCACATGCTAAAATACACATACACAGATAGACAGATAGATAGATAGATAGATAGATAGATAGATAGATAGATAGATAGATAGATAGATAGATAGATAGA
>JAOTRC010000043.1:14425024-14439035 GCA_027497675.1 Cyprinella lutrensis
ATTGTGCGGTGTGCATTGAAGGTTATCAGCTAAACGATGTGGTCCGAATCCTTCCTTGCAAGTAAGTGTGTGTTTAGTTTTGCTTTATGTAATAAGGGCATTATAATCTCTACAAAAGTTTAGGTACACAATGTTTATTTCTTTCTTTTAAAAAAAATGGATATAATGCTTTAATGGTTAATGGATTATAATAATATAGTAGTATAGTAATAGTAGTAATGATTGTATTTATAATTTGAATTCAGAATTTGCTCAGGAAACTTCCCTTGCCATGGTGTAGCTATAGTTCTGTCTTCTTAAAGCTACAGTCCGTAACTTTTTTGGGTTTAAAATTAGCCCAAATAAAGTTGAGTAAGTACATAACCAGCCAGTGTTCAAAACTATCTGCTTGCCTTAGCTCGATTCAAAACGTTAAGCTTGTAATAATGTTTTTAATTCCAGTGGTACTGCTGGATTTCCGCTGGAGATTCGAGCTTGTCTTTGCGTCATTACGTCACATCTGTACACATAAAGAAGGAGTCTCGGCTAGTATAAGCTATATTGCGTGTGAGAATGTTGGAGGTTGAGATTTATAGCCTTTTCTTACAGCACTTTATATAATTAAACTTATCAATTTGATGGCAGATCCAACTTGCGTAAAGTTGATAATTACGCAAATGACTGCAATTGCAGATTTCGAACAGAGATGGCAACAAAGATGAAAAACTGCGGACTACATCTTTAATGTAATTTCTGTCGAAACTTGATGTATACTTAAACATATTTGTAATTACTCATTTGTAATAATGACATTGCCAATTAGTACATTTAAAATGTTATAAATTAACTTCAGGTTTGAAATATATCAACTAATATTATGTACCGAGCAAGTGCAGTTTTTTTCACTTTAAGTGCATTCAGTAAAATGAAGCACATTTCTTTTTCATGAAGGGAAGTTCACTGACCATTATGTCCTTTCTGTTCATTCTTTTTTTTTTCACTTTTCAATGCCTCCAGCTGGATCTCGGTCACGAATGAGCACAAATTCAATCATAGCGTATATAATTATGATATGTTTGATTACGCATGAGACGAAATCTGCTGAAGCTTGTTTCTAAACAAGATTGGGTTGTACAATTTGGGATGTTTTTTTTTCCTGGAGATGATAATTTGTGTTTGACAGGCCTATTAAGTTGAGGTTGTTTAGACATGAAATTCTCACATTTCAAATGACCCGAAAGACTTGTATGCAATCAGCTTCCACTGTGGGAGTGATTTAATGCCAGCGACATTCGTAAGAATGTTTTTAATTGCTAATTTAAATGTGTTTCTTCACAGTTAAAAACACAGCTGTGCTTCAGCTAAAACTCTCTTAAAAGCAATAAAGGCTTTGGTCGTGTGCAAATGATCAAAACGCTGTATATTTTTACATAGACCACAGTGATCCAACTTTCAGCCTAACATTTCATTCATATTCATTTTAGCTTATCCCAATTCATACTGTGGCTAAAGATGTGCAAATGACTTTAGATACGCTGTGCAAACAGAAAATGTGCAGTTAGGAACTATCTACCTGATATAAAAAGACTTCTGTTGGCTTAATCTAATATACTCAGGCTGATTCACTCATTAAATAAGCAGGTAATATAACAATATAATTTAGATGTCACCACATGAAGAATATTTTGGCTTCAGTCAGAGTTTCCTTCCAGTTTAACTGTGAACTGTTAACTTTACCAGTGGCACACAGGGGAGTGTTTGTGAAACCGGTAATTATTTAGTGACGCTTTCAGTAAAGAAATGACATACTGCAGTATCTCCTATGTGGCCTGACTAGAACAAAGCAAGGTAATTATTTATTACCTGCACTGTTAAAAAAAATGCTATAATTTACTACAAAAGGCTTTTTTTTTCAATGAATGTATTAGGTACACTTCACTAGTACCGGGTTGGACCCCCTTTTCCCTTCAGAACTTCCTTAATTATTCATGGCATTGATTCAACAAGGTACTGGAAACATTTTTTTAGAGATTTTGGTCCAAATTGATAGGATAGCATCAAATAGTTGCTGCAGATTTGTAGGGTGCACATCCCAAAGATGCTCTTTTGAGTTGAGATCTGGTGACTATGGGGGCCATTTTTGGACAGTGAACTCATTGTCATGTTCAAGAAACCAATTTGAAATGGTTCGAGCTTTGTGACATGGTCCATTATCCTTCTGGAAGTAGCCATCAGAGGATGGGTAGGCCTACATGGTGGCCATAAAGGGAAGGACACAGTCAGAAACAATGCTCAGGTAGGCTGTGGCCAATGGCCAACGATGCCCAGTTGGCACTAAGGGGCCTAAAGTGTGCCAAGAAAACATCCCCCACACCGTTACACCACCACCACCAGCCTGCACAGTGGTAACAAGGCATGATGGATCCATGTTCTCATTCTGTTTACGCCATATTCTGACTCTACCATCTGAATGTCTCAACAGAAATCGAAACTTATCAGACCAGGCAACTGTCCAATTTTGGTGAGCTCTTGCAAATTTAGCCTCTTTTTCTTATTTGTAGTGGAGATGAGTGGTACCTGGTGGGGTCCATTAACCTCAAGGTTGTGCATGTTGTGGCTTCACAAATGCTTTGCTGCATACCTCGGTTGTAACGAGTGGTCATTTCAGTCAAAGTTGCTCTTCTATCAGCTTGAATCAGTTGGCCCAATCTCCTCTGACCTCAAGCATCAACAAGGCATTTTCCCCCACAGGACTGCCACATACTGGATGTTTTTCCCTGTTCACACCATTCTTTGTAAACCCAAGAAATGGTTGTGCGTGAAAATCCCAGTAATTGAGCAGATTGTGATACTCAGACCGGCCCGTCCGGCACCAACAACCATGCCACACTCTAAATTGCTTAAATCACCTTTCTTTCCCATTCTGGCATTCAGTTTGGAGTTCAGGAGATTGTCTTGACCAGGACCACACCCCTAAATGCATTGAAGCAACTGCCATGTGATTGATTGATTAGATAATTGCATTAATGAGAAATTGAAGTGTTCCTAATAATCCTTTAGATGAGTGTACATAAACTGTACATTTCACTCATGTGTTCTTTTTCACTCTTACAGGAGCACTATGGCTCATTAAAAGGCCTCACTCTGGCTTGGATAGGTGATGGAAACAATGTTCTTCACTCCTTCATGATGTCATTGACTAAACTAGGTGTCAATCTAAAAGTGGCCACACCCAAGGTTTGCACCACTTTCAGAACTGTGCCATTTTTTGTAGTTCTTTGTAGTTTTTCTTGGTGATTAGTTCCTGGTGTTCCCAGGTGTGTCTTGTTTGCCAGTCTCCCCTAGTGTATATATACCCCAGTGTTTCTCATGTTCTTTGTCTGGTGTTGTTCTTTGTTAGATGTTTCATTGATGTTCTCAGGTCTTCTCCTATGGTTTACTTTTGCTTCACTTCAGTTCCCCTGCACATGAATCCTGCCTTTATTCATCTCTGAGAGCACTTGGGGTTACACATATAGTACAATCATTTTTTTGTGTGTGTGAAAGAAATGAATACTTTTATTCAGTGAAGACATAAAATTGATAAGAATGTATCAGTTTCCACAAAAAAGATTAAACAGCACAACTGTTTTCAACTGATACTAATCAGAAATTGTATTTAAGCATTGGCATGAACCTCTTATCTTTATAGGGTTATGAGCCAGATGCTAACATCACTCAAGAGGCTCAGCGTCTCTCTAAGCAGGTATAGACTACCCTACAATACAATGTTCTCTTTATAATGTTCGCTTTATCTTTATAATGTATGATTTATATCATGGATTTTCATTATAGACATATGTGTTTGTCTATGAAATGATTCTTTAATAAGTGACTTTAACAACACAATAAATCTGTGTAAAAGTGATTTATAGATAGTTTTTATGTTCACTATAGCTTATCTAGCTAATCATGATTTCCATGCTATAGTTTGGGACCAAGTTGCAATTCCTGACAGATCCAGTGGAGGCAGCACGGGACAGTAATGTGCTGGTTACTGACACTTGGGTGAGCATGGGCCAAGAGGAGGAGAAGAAGAAGAGACTGAAAGATTTCCATGGTTACCAGATCACAATGCAGGTAGACAAACATCCATCAACTTTGTCTAGTTTGATCAAGACTTTTCATTCCATTATAATAGCATGATTTACTCAACTATAATGAACTATAATTTGCAGCCTTGTTGTGGAAATTAAAAACTCTCTTCTGGATAGTGTTATGCAGTTCCCTATCAAGGCTACGGAAAGTCGACATTAAGAATGTCATATATGAGAACTCCTCTCCTACTCCACTTCTGCTGAAATCTTATAGGCTAACGACAGCCAAGCTGGCCAGTTGACACCAATATGTAAATACTGAATACGTTGCAGTATTAAAGCAGATGCAGCGTCAATATTAATCAGAATCTCTCTTTTCACACTCAAATCATGTGCGAGAATGCTGATACTACATCTACATCTATTAAGGAATTATCGCTGCATCCGATTATTATTCTGCATCCAATGGTAACTATTTGTAACAGGTGCTCAGGCCCCATCGTGTCCCCGGACACGCACCTGTTCTGCATTGTGTGCGTGGAGCAGGCCTACGCTGAGTCAGCCCTCAAGGATGGCGGGCCGCGGAGCAGACCACCCCGGAGCTGGCTTCGGACCAGGAATCGCGCTTCCGTGATGGTCAATGCTCACGAGTGCGGCGTGTCCAGCTCGCTCAGCAACACTGTAATGCCCACACATGGAGGCTCCACAACCCAGTACTGGGATGCCAGATTGATCCTTCCACCTGAGACTCTTGCCCAGGCGGTCAGGATGACTTTTTGGGTCTTGCTGAAGACGTGATGGCCTTCCTTCACGGGCTCCTCTGGGCTTCTTCCCCGTACCCTGCCACTGGTTGTTGTGCCCTCTGCGAGGATCCGGCTCCTGGTGAGGTGCTGACTGCCGTCTGGCTGCAGCCTGAGGATGGCGGCCCATGGCGAACGACGAGCGAGAGCGAGGCTGCGGTGGAGGCGGTGGCGCCCTGCGAGGGATCACGTGACTCATCACCTTTGCTTTTCTCTGAGTAACGCTCGTCGACTTTCTCGACCGTATCTCCGAACAAGCCCGCTGTGGATATTGTGTATTCAGGAGCTGCTTCCTATTAGCCTCCTGTATATCAGAAAGGGTTAGCCCCAGGTGTCTGTGGAGAATCACCAAGAACCCTATGGAACGACCTATTCCTCAAGAATCCGTCCCGATAACACCTGAAATTCCTTCAGTGGGACAATCTTGCCAGGTCTGTAGAGACCGAGATAAGTGCTCAACGCCTCTGCTTGCTCGGGCGAGAGATGCTCTCTCATTCTCACTGAATCCAATTGCACTAACAGAAAAGTGGTGGTCTGGCTCGGTGAGAGCACACTCTTCTGATTGTTCACCTTCAAACTGAATGCCTCTAAGTGACGAAGGAGGGCTTCCACGTGGCCGATCAGCATTTTTTCGACTGGGCGAGAACTAGCCAACCGTTCAGATAGCCAGTTGACCTGAGGGGAGAAAGTGCCGTGTCCACCATGTCATATATGGGATCGGTTTTATAGCCTTGATAGGGAACGTAACGTCTCCGGTTACTTTTGTAACCTCGGTTCCCTGAGAGGCAAGGAACAAGACATTACGCTCGCCGACATGTTCGCTACTTATTTTAGCGTTTGTTTGATTCTTATATTTAGTATTTAGTGTTTAGTATTTGGATATTTGCATCATTTGGCGAGCTTGGCTCACGTTATAATACGATTATATACGATTTCTGGAGAAGTGTAGTAGGAGAAGAGTTCCCATACATTCATAATGTCTCGTTCCTTGCCTCTCAGGGAACCGAGGTTACGAAAGTAACTGGAGACGTTTTTTATGTTTCTGTTGAATTGTTGACATGCAGGCAGGAAGTGTTGCTGCACCAGACTGGACATTTCTACACTGTCTCCCACGTAAAGCAGAGGAAGTAGACGATGAAGTTTTCTACTCCCCACGTTCCCTCGTGTTTACAGAAGCTGAGAACCGCAAGTGGACCATTATGGTAAAGTTTATGAGCATTAATTATGAATATTAATTATACATTTATTTTAAGTAATGTTTCCATGTGTTTTCTTCAGGGTTTGATGGTGTGCATCCTGACAGACTATAGGCCGGAAATTCCCAAACTCAAATTTTAAAAAAATTAGAAAAACAAACAAAAAAAAAAAAACTCAACCTGTCAAAACTGTCATGTTATCCTTTTGTATCATAAATTTGCAATAATGTGTCTCAAAACTCTTTGAAAATGGGTGGTTTAATGGAGAAATAAACAATCAATTGTTCTAAATTCATGTATTCGTCATAAAACAATACTTTTCACAACACATTATTGAAGTATTTCAGTTGTGCAAATACCTGTATGACCTAAAGAGGGTGCTGCGACATTGTGGGAAATGGTATGTATGATAAAACATTTGATATGTTCAGATTTCTTTAAATTACAAGGGGTTGGATGGACACTGTATTTTTTACAAGAGAAATCTACTGTAGTGCAAAGTGCACTAAATGAAAATAAATAAATAGTTCCATTCATTTTATTTTTTCTATAATAGTTGTCATTGTATTTTGTAGGGTTTAAAAGTATTTATAATGCAGCATTCATGTCACATTAAATTGATTATAGACATTATACATAACAGATGGACTCACTCAGGTCATGCCTTGCATGTCTAACTCTGCACAGGACAGAAATACAATAGAGCAGCAGTGTAACATGATTCAAGAATGTGGCCATGCTTTTAAAACCACTGTGGTAGTTTCATGTTACTTCTACTGATCTTATCATATTAAGAAATGTGTGTGTTTTAGAGTGAATGTAGAGTCATTGGGCATGCTATGGTTGTTGTTGTTGTTTTAGTTTCCCTATGACTTTTCACTGGCAGCTGCCCTGCAGTTTCAGATCAGAGTGAGATCAGACTGATATGCACAGGGATTGGCAGTTTTTGAGATACATGTATTAAAAATACGTATTTGAAATACAAAATCAATTATCACCTAATCAACTAGTTCAGATCCGCCAAACCCAACTTTCCTGCATGTGAGCTGCTGCTGTACAGCTAGCATCGAGTGAGCAGATTTTCTGCATTAACAAAGAATAAATTAGGCGAAGATGTCATGGTTGATCCTACTTGTTGATTAAGTTTCAATCTCGCATTATTCAGATTTACCTTCAGTTAACATGAATGAATAAAAGAGCACTTTAAGGTAAAAAAAGGGTTAGCCAGTCAGTCTCGATAGTTAATTCGTTATTTGTTTGATCAATCTAGTCAAAAGTGTTTAGGATAATTCACTGAATGCCAATTTCACATGTGAAAATACAAAATATTTGATTTGTATTTACATTTTTCCCCACACAGTATCAAGTATTTTATTTTGATACATATTTTAAATACATTTTCATAATGCCCATCTCTGGATATCCAAAATAGTCAAAAGATGTTTATAAGGAAGGTTGGTAAAATTTAGCAAATCATACATTTACAATGGTAAAATTCTCTGTGATTCTTGGGGTGAGGCATAGATGGACCTAGAACAAGGGTGGAGGTGAGTGGCAAAGCAGTAGAACAGGTTTCTAAATCATCCGAAACATTCTAGTCATTGTAAAGATTTCTCAGCTTTCCTTTCTATGACTTGGTATGTAAAATAATTTAAACTGAAACCTTACTGTGATCTAATCTCTTATCTTATCTGGTTTAACCCTTTTGCGGAGACCTTATTAGGCCCAAGTGTGTATTTTAGTTTTTGGATATATGGGATACCACATATACAGTATATGATAGCTAGCCTATTCCAAGAAAGCCAAATAAGACCTTGTGATTTATGTGAAAAGAATTTTTTTTTTTACTATGACATAAATAATAGATTTTCATTCTAATCGTTTCATTTACACCTGAATAATCCTCGTGTTCATTTGTTGGATTGGCCATCAAACCAAATCCCTTCTGGGCATTCAGATTCATTTTACAGGCCAGAAGGGACAGTTTCAGAGCATATTACATAAGTCCATAAGTGGAAAGCAGAAACATGCCCCCAAAACCCATTTTAAGGAGAAAGATACGACATCTTGTCAATTTATAAAGTATTAATGAAATGTAACGTTTTAATAGCTAGACAAATAAATCAATCATTAGGTTGGTCTTTCTTAGCTCAGGAGACTTAACTACTGCATGTTCCATCAGAATCAGCCTTGTCTCAGATGTTAATTTGGATAAATGAATATAGAGACACTTGAAAAAATAATGGAGGTATGAAATGATGATGATGTGATGGAACGAGAAAATCTGTTGAGAAATGTTATTATACCAAAATCTTCTAATGTTGAGACTGCACACAAATCATGGGTAAATCTTAGCAGTTTGAGACGTTGAGACCTCTACTCTTCCGAAGACTCTTCTTTAGGAGAAAACTGTAAGCAGATTAAAGCAAAAGTTTCTTTCTCTCTTTTGGATCTCATTGCCATCTAAGACACAAATGAGATAATCTCATATCTTATTTGTGATTTTTCCTTCCTGTTGGGTTCATTCATTTTTGCTTATGTGTCATGATGATGACTTCAAACAATAATAGGCCTATTCATAACTTAAGCATGCAACTTTTGGCCTCAAAATGTAACTAATCAGAAAAGAATTCTCAAGATTATAGATTTTGTTATGGGGACGAAGGCCTAGTTACTTTCTCGAAAAAGGATAGGCCATTTTAACCATTATTAATGTTGTTAGCCTGAACGTTCATTTATAGCCTATAGAACTAGACCTAACGTTTGCGTCATTTGTTGGCTAAATCTTAAAAATCAAAGTCTAGTTTGGTGCAACATTTTACATGCCCTAACAGCAGAATTTAGTTTTGATTACGTTTGTATGTAGCTTAACTAATTATGCAACAAATTGATCCATGCATGCACTTTTGAGCCGCTCCCTGTGTACTGTATCTATGGGCCGTGCGGAAGTTTCTGTCTTGCTGTTGGAATCTGGTTGTGACCTGACATCCCATACCAGATCAACAGGTTTCGGTCACACCCATGAGCTGGAAATGTCTGGTATATATACAGAATAGACTACAGATGTTCAGAAGAAAGCTAAACACACCAGAGAGAAACATACAGACTCTCGAAGTAACCCTCATAATCCACCAAAATGCAGATGTCCGAGCCCCTCAGCCAGAAGAACGCTCTCTTCACAGCAATGAACCGCTTCATCGGCGCCGTCAACAACATGGACCAGACGGTCATGGTGCCAAGCCTGCTGAGAGATGTGCCGCTGGACCAACAGAACGAGGAGCAGAAGCTAACCAACGTTATGGGTAGCTATCTGCGGGATGCTGAGGGCGACATGTACAGCTATTACAGCCAGCTCAAGTCCATCCGGAACAACATCGAATGGGGTGTCTTGCGCGCAGAGGAGCAGAGGCGCAAGAAGGACTCTCCTGGGCCGGAGTCGGTGCACACAGAACCGGACAGCGACACGGATCTGGAGCAGCTCCTGCAGTACCACCTGAAGGGCTTGCATGGGGTGCTGTCCAAACTTACAAGCCAAGCCAACAACCTGACCAACCGATACAAGCAGGAGATTGGCATTGCTGGCTGGGGACAGTGAACTGCATAATGAAGGATCCATGTCTTTGAATCTGATGCACAATTCTGATCTAATATGATCTATTCTGCTTTTGTGGAAGAGACAAAAGGGACTGACCGAACAGATCTTAAACTGTTAAAAGTTCAAATGGAAGGCAAAGCGAGAGGGGGAACTGGGTTTTGTAGTAGTATTGGTGTTGATCACTGACAAATTGTAAGGGCTGCTTCCTGTTTTATGATGTTTGCACTGGCAGTTTCCTATTTTTTTTTTTATTACAAGAACAAAACAAAATCTCCGTTCAAATGGCTGGTTCCCATGCCTTACCTTGATATTTAAATCTATTTATGGATTATGTATAATTGTAAGCTTTTATTTTGTAATTCTTCTTTAAAGTTGTTGTCCTATGATGTTACTGTGTGTTCCAGAGGACTGATGACTTTAAGAACAAAATGTATGATAGTTTGTTTATGTGAAAATTCCTATAGATGAAGCAGAAACTCTGTAGAAAACTCCTGGGAATGTTTCCTGTTAATGGCCTGATCTCATCCTGTGAATCAATGACGTGGACAACTCTGAAAATCGCTGCTTGTGTGTGTGTCATGATGAGTTCCATGAGATTCTGGATTAAATTGTGCCTGAATGCCAGTATGATAAAAACTATTTCTGTGCTTTGTATTGAATTGTTGTTTTATATATATCAAAATAAACTTTTGTAATTTGAATATCTGTTGTTTATTATTCATTCATGCTCAATAATCCATTGACAGACACACACACACACACACACGCCCTGCTCCAGCCTACGCTCCTCATTCCTTACCTAGTTCTTACAAAAGTCTATAATTTAAATAACTTTCATTTCTGAGACTGATGGATTAGCGATAATGACAGTTCTCATTTAATCTAACAAAATGAAATTCATTAGCATTTCAATTTCTATTTAGTATGTGTATACAAGCCAAATATAGGCCTACATTAAGTAAAACCAGATTATAATCATAATAATTAAATAATAATCAGATTATTTCTCTTACATACGAAGATTATTTAAAAAAAAAAATTGCCAAAGGTCTATAATAATTTTCCTACACATCTATATTTTAGGGTCTGTAGTCTACAACAAAACGTGAATAAGTCATCAAAATTCACACGATGTTGCTAAAATACAATAATTTGAACAATGGAGGTAATTTATTTTATAGTATATCTAAATTTAAGCAACTGAAGTTTTTATCGCACAATGACTTTTGCCATTGTTCAAAGATACCAAAGAATCTTTTTTTTTTTTTTTTTGGACCTAAACCTAAACAAACATTTTGACAAAGTGAACAGCCACACCACCTTGGATGAATCAAAATCACCTTGCTTTCACCCATAGACTGTAAAAAAAGCACAAGGGCTGTCCCCCCTGCTTTCACCCTACTAAATGTTTCATACCATGTTATGACAACACAAGATACACATACTATTCCACAAAATGAATAAACAATCATCTCATCTATCAATAACAGACTGTGAATAGTCCATTTATTTTGATTAAAATAAAATGAATTAATCAATAACATGATCTCACTGTATAAACAACAGCGAAGTCTTTAGAAAATATAATGTTAAATATGACAACTACAAACTTTTTGAAAGAAAAAACTTAATCGCGTTTCGTATATCGTGTTGTTTGTCCCAGTGTGCACGCCTTATGTGTCAATGTGGATGTGGTGTTCTCATCATGTGCGTTGTCCACATCAAAATATTATTTAGGAAAAAGGAAGAATAATTATGGGAGATGAGCATCCAGTTCAGTTTAACAACATTAGCAGCTCCCGTTGTACTTTCTTTAATGCAGCGCCGGACGACTATCAATGTGTAAGTGTAAACTTGTTTTAAAAATTAATGCAATGCTAAATTGTTAGCCATCATGCTAATCACAACATGACATCATCCTTTCCAGGCATGCTGATTTTTGTTAGTAGTTTATTCCTAGACGTGAAAGTAAGAAAGTATGGTGAGTGATAATAATTTAATTTTAGTTAAACATGTAAACATTATTGTGAAAATATTAGATGTCTCATGGTGAGGTAAGTTCATTTGTAAATAAGTTACCTTTAGCTGTGATGGGACAAAACACCCCACACACGAGTAGGATTTTTTTTTAAAATTTTTTTTACATAAGTATCTCAAAGTGTTAAAAATGTAAATAATTATAGGGAAATCAAAACGTCTATTTAAAATGAAAAGAAAATATGTGAACATGTTTTTGAAATCCTTCTTCAGTAGGACTTCCTGAATTTAAAGGGATAGTTTACCAAAAATGAAAATTCTGTCAGCATTTAACTCCCCCTCAAGTTGTTCTAAACCTATATTAATTTATTTCTGCTGAACACAAAATAAGATATTTGGAGGAATGTTTGGATTAACCACATGGTTGTGGGGCACCACTGACTTCCATAGTATGAAAAAAAGGAATTCAATGGTGTCCCACAACTGTTTGGTTACAAACATTCAATAAATTCAAACAGATCTAAGGGAACACAAGGGTGGGTAAATGATGAGATCATTTACATTTTGGGGTGAACTAGGCTTTTCCCTTTAATGTCATACAACTTTTCCTTCCTGGTTGTCATTTTATTTTTCATTATATTTACGTATGTATTTTACTCCTCAGGATGTGATTCTCAAAGTGAAACGAGCCACAGGGACATTTTCATTAGTGGCATGGTGAGTCGATTTATATTACACAGAGCTTCTTTGTTTTAAGGTGATTTTTGAGCATTCTTAACTAACTTAAAATTTCCTATCTGTAGCTTTTTCATGCTCTTTGTGATATGGCTGCTGCGCAGATACAACTCTTTGGCACAGGTACAGTAAGTGTTTGATTTGAATTGCCAAGTTACATACACTACTGTTCAAATGTTTGGCAGTAAGATTTTTTTATTTATTTTTTCCTTCAAATTAGTATTATTATTCAGCAAGGTTTGGTTACAAAAAAGCAGCACAACTATTTTCAACGTTGATGATAATAATAAAGTTCGTTTAAAAACATAAACAAACTCAGAACTTTTGAATGGTAGTGTAATTACCCTACATAATTTACAATTCGGTAAAGTTCTAGTTATTGTCATGTTCTGTCATGTTGTTGATTTATAATGAATTATTTTAAATAATGCATTTATCTGTAAGTTATAATCTCTCTTCTCTCCTTTTTTTCCTAGAAAATGGTAGTCAGTCTGACAGTAGCTGCATTTTTTGACAGTGTTGCATATGTTATGGTAAGTCGTGTTAATTCATTTGATGTTAATTCATTCATGTTTGAGAGAGAGATGCATTTGTAGACAGAGAGTAATTATTCAAACTAAATGTATGTTGAAGACTTTTTTTAAAAAAAATTATACCTCTTTAATAACTTTCATTGCACCTTTTCTTTTCCCCTCACCTCCAGGGAGAGTCTCATTCAGAGGGTTCTCTGTGTAATTTTCAAGCATGGTGGCTCACATATTTTGGTAAATTTTGCAACTGATTAAAAGATGTTTGTTTATATGTGTACATATTAAATGGTCAGTTCACCAAACAATGGGTAAAGCATTAATTACTCCCCCTCTTTCATTCATCTTTTTGAGATTCGAGAGCTTTCTGTACTCTCCACAGACAGATATGAAACTACGACTTTGATGCTTCAAAAAGTTCAGATTGTAAAAGTAATCAATAAGAATTAAGAATTGTAGCCCAAATTTTCTTAAGAGACTTGATCACTTTGTATGATGAACAGATTGAATTTAGGCTTTTATTCACAAACTTCAGCAAACATAACTGAACCTGCTTGGTGCACTATAACAAATGTCTTGCGGAAGCTCAAAAGTGCTGCGTAACACGAGAATGAACCTCATTGGTTCTCGCGGAAGCTAAAACGTGATGCGTAACACACAAGAATGAACCTAATTGCTTCTTGAAGAAGTTCAAACGTGTTTCGTAACATGAGAATGAACCTCATTGGTTCTTGTAGTAGAAGCTCAAGCATGCTGCGTAACTTACAGAATGAACCTCACCACGTCACCACATGCTTGACCTTCCGTTTACCACAACTGATGTGTGAGTTGATGATGAATGTTGTGTGAATGACTGTGAATGTGAATAAAAGCCTAAATTCAGTCTGTTCATCATATAAAGAAAGTTTGGATTCAATTCATATGGATTAGTTTTACAATCTCTTTATGAACTTTTTGAAGCGTCAAAGTGGTAGCTGTCAATGGAGAGACAGAAAGCTCTCAGATTTCATCTTTTTTTGTCCCGACTTTTGGGGTGTGTTGCAGCCATCAAAATCAAAATTTGTTCATTTTTACTAAATTGAAAGTGAAATTTTTTGGAAAATGTTTCTTTGTACTTTTGTCCGCT
>JAOTRC010000043.1:14440169-14456503 GCA_027497675.1 Cyprinella lutrensis
TCATCTTTTTTTTGTCCCGACTTTTTTTGGGGTGTGTTGCAGCCATCAAAATCAAAATTTGTTCATATTTACAAAATTGAAAGTGAAAATTTTTGGAAAATGTTTCTTTGTACTTTTGTCCGCTAGTAAAAGGTTAAATAGAACAAACAAATTCTTGTTGTAATTGCATTTTACAAAATGTCCCAACATTTTCTGATTTGGAGTTGTAACTAACAGAAGACATTTTAGCCCCAAATTTCACACCAAAAAACATACACATTATGAGATTTGTGAATAAAATGTGAACTGCATTACATCAAAATAGAAAGATGACATCCTTTGTAGACTGATGTCATGATAAATTGCTGCTGTTGTTATAGTTTTTGACTTTGTTTCAGACTGGGCTGCACTGGTGTGGGTTTGTCTTATTACTTTCAATCTCTACCTGAACCTGGTGAGAGAAATCAGAACTGAGCATTATGAGATGTGAGTCAATATACAATACACACATACACAAAAATAGTTGTGTGAAATATATATAAGTATTCCTAACATCTGCATGTGCTTCTCAGACCGTACCATGTGGTGGCATGGGGTGTTCCTCTGCTCATGTCCACCCTCCCACTGATGGCTGGCTACTACGGTCCTGCTGGAGCCTGGTGGTATATGACCTTTCATTTTCTTCTATATTCTTAATTGCAGTTGTATCATTACAGTAGTCATCAGTCCTTAATGTCTCATTCCTTTCCTGCAGTTGGATTACAGATAATCATGTTCGGTGGAGGTTTGGCATGTAAGTTTGTAATATTCAACATTTGTATGAAATAAAATGCGTGTTGTGTGTAGGGATGAATCTGGGTTAGAGTTCTGTAACTATGTTATGAGTTTCATCACATTTCAGATCATTTCACACTGCTCATCATGCTTGAATCTCAGGAATTTCCGACAGGTTTTTGTGCATGCTGGAGCAGCTTAGAATATTTTTCACTCCATGTAAAGCTTAATGCTGTGCTATTGAACACAGTGGTAAACACTGGCCACAGATATATTTAGATATTCATATTTAGAAACCTAAAATGCATGAATGCTGTTTGTAGTATAGAGAGAGAGAGAGAGAGAGAGAGAGAGAGAGAGAGAGAGAGATGTAATGCAAAAAGTATTCATGCATTTTAGGTTTCTAAATAAATCTGTGGCCAGTGTTTACCATTGTTGCGTATATATATACATACTGTTTGTTTGTGTATTGTCTTGTTTGAGGTGTAAAGTATTTCTTTGTTTATTTTTGCAGATGGTACGTCCCTCTGTTTAGCCTGATTATCCTCATGATCTGCTGTTATGCTCGAATCATCTGTGTGGCCAACGAGAGGGTAAGTGAATGTGACTCACAAACAGTGATGGGAATAACAGTGTTATAAATAACAGCATTATCTTTCTCAGTAACAAGTAATCAAACGAATTACTGTTTCCCCCGTTACAACGCCGTTACCGTTAATGACCATAAAATGTGGCGTTACTACAGCCTAATTGAGCTCACTGAAGCGGTTTCCATCCGAGTTGGCTTTCTCTCCGCCATAGGACCTCCAAAGTTTTTTTCTCTGGTGTGTGTGTGTTTGAGGCGCCTGACTGGACGGCGAACTGGACGCCTGACTGGCGGCAAAGCGAACGCCGCGAGTGCACTTGACAATGGGCTAGATAGTGTGTCCGAGAGCGTGCTCGACTGCGCGAGAGACCGAGTGTGTCCGAGCATTATATCATTTGTTTATAAATAAATGACAAATTTCAGCATTAGAATAATCTCTGTAGCCTATTAGTATCATCTGCAACGTTTTAATTAATTTACATGGTTATACAAATAAAATCTAAAAAAATAACCTGCAGGGAACGTTCTGGGAGATCTGGTTCTGGGAGCACTTCTTGTTAAACTGTGTATCATTTTAATTTTCACTACAAACAGTGAGTGTGTGTATATATTTTTTTATCATTATTTTTTTTTATTTTTTGGTACATTTAAGCTTGACTTATTTGTTGGCCAGTTGTGGTCTGTGCAATATTAAATATTAAAAGTTCTAAAGCTAAACCTAAAATTATGTTTAATTGTTCTACTATAGTAATGATAATATTTAAAATAATATATTTAATTGTATTCGTGTCTCTCACATTGTCCCACAGCAATATTATTGGGTGCATCCAAGTTATTTGACATAGGCCTATTTTAACTTTTTTTTTAAAGTAACGCAATAGTTACTTTCTCTATTAATTAGTTACTTTTATAATGATTTAACGCAGTTACTGTTTGTGAGAAGTAACTAGTAACTAATTACCTAATTTTAGGTCCAACTTAGGTGTCTAATGTAAATTCATCTTGTCTTGAAAAAAGCACTCCCTGTTCTCTGTTATGCTGACGTGCTTCGGTAAGGCTGAAAGTGAACGTTTTGCACGTCTTGCAGATTCTTCCAGGCACTGACGCAACAAATCAGGCTATACTGCTCATGTACGTGCACTCACCCATGTAATCTGCACAGGTCTTATGGTGGGGCATTGAGTATTGTACATCATATTTTGATCCATGCATTAGGTTACTGTTAAAGTTACTGTATTTTATTTCAGATGCGGTCCTGGTTAGGCACCTTTAATCCTGAAAGAGAGAGGAGGAAGGTCAGCGTGTGTATTAGTGCATGTGCTTGTATTATGGTCCTGCCATCCACATACATCAGTAATGTATCATTACCTCTTTCTGTAGATCTCTCTAGCTGAAGAGATCAGACCGTTGAAGTGGTATCCCTCTGTCTATCTGCTTGTCTCTATCTTCCCCCTCATAAATCGGTAAGTGTTTCTTTTGCCACATTTTAAATACTGAACCTCATGGATGTGATCTGTATTTATATGAATTTCCATATTTTCTGAAATGATGTGTCCCACATGTTAGCTGATCACAGACCTTGTAGTTTTGGATTCATCTTTGTGCTTGTGTGCATGATCTGTATTTCTGCAGACTTCATAATGCTGCTTACCCAGAGGACCCTGTGTTTTCTCTGACACTACTGCACGTGCTCAGTGCACCATTGCATGGACTTGCAAATGCTCTCGTCTTCAGTAAGGACACCTGGAGTCAACTGAGTTCAACAGGAATAAAGGTACAGTTCACACTCACTGGTCTCAGCTATGGATGGCTGTGATTGGTCTTCTTATATTGTCAGTCAGACCGTCCCTTCCTGGATCATTAGAGGCAGCATAACCAGACATATTTTTGTGTTTTATTTCAATTTCTCATTCACGTAACGTATATGTTTTCCACAGATGGCAATCCAGTCTCGACTGTGCGACAGCACAAGAATTGGAGAGTACCATGCCACGAATGTAAGATACACGCATGACCTTGATACACACTCCGATTCTGATGACGAGGACAACAATGTCATCTTTTACAGTCCGAATATGGTCTTAAAAGACAGGGGACCCTTGGAAAGTGTTTAGAAAAGAAGTGTGTATGTGTGTGCCTTTTAAAGAGTTTCATTCAGATTTTTTTTGTTGCAGCTTTTTTTTTCAACATTTTAAAATATGTATTACGACTATTGCAAAACAGAAAAGAAAATGGTTTATAGAACGTATTACTTTGCCTTGAATGATGGGTAGTATCATGGCATTTGTTTGTACTTTATTAATGTGGGAAAGCTTACCACCTGAAAGTAATATATTTGGTTGTAAATAATGGAATTAAAGACTGCCTCTTCTGAATATTTCAGACTTTATATACTTTGAGAAAATTTGAGCTTGTTTTACTATCATATTTATGAAAATGTATGCTATATTTTTGTATTGTTTACATATTCAACACCTTTTTAATACAAATCTAATAACATTTCTCTTGTGTTTGTGTATTGCCTAGTGGATTGAGTTAGCTCTCTAACGTTAGTTAATCAGCTATTAACTGAGTTCTTTCTAGATATTGAATCCCAGCACTTAAGTCAGGATGATTAACGAGAAAGCTCTGTGGAGTAAGACATGCTTCCCATGATAAGAGCGTTATAAAAGCTCCTCGATAAACCAGTGATAAGCTTAAGAGTTTGAGTCTTGTTTGTGTAACTTTGTCTTATGAAATCTAATTTAAACAATACTGACACCGTGTGGACCGAACAGAAGTGTGAACATTATGTTCTCGTCAGAAACAGACTACATTTATCGCTCTATTGTCTTATCAGATAAGATAATAGATATATTATAATATAAATATATAGATATTAGATATCTATATATTTATTATATATTATCTAGCTTTATGAAATACGAATCCAAAAAGTTGATTCTAAAAGTGTATTTAAAAATAATTTAAAGTGTTGAATAAACTATAAGCAAAAGGAGAGCTATTGCGCTGTTCTGCTTTCCTGATAGGCTGTGTTGGGTTATATCATCTAAGCGCATTGAACAGCGATTGGTGAACAACTCCTCGTAGTTGACGAGGGAGCCAATCAGTGAAGAGTGCGTTGTAACATTGATGATAATTGCAACAGTAACCATACGTAACATATTTTCATAACATCAGCTGGCGAACATACTAGGCAGGGCACTCCCGGAAAACAATAGTATCATCCATAACTTGTAAAGACGTTTGATTCAAGGCAAACTGCTGGGTAAAAAAACGGAATACAGTCGAAACTGTAGGCTCCGTTACATTCTATCTACACCATGGTATGACTTCTGATAAAAGGTAAGACTTATTACGCGTTTAACATTTATTTCCTGTTTAAGGTAGAAAACCCCATTATATTGATAATGTTATTAAATTATATATATATTTAGTTTAAGAAATATATATTTCTTGACATGGTTTCGTGTACATACATTTGTACATGTAAGCCTATGGTAATATGGAATTGTGCTTTAGTGTAGTGTTTTGTGTTGTATGTTTGTATGATGACTTGCAACATTTCCTTTACAGCCACCGTCTATGTGGTGCGCAAGATCAGGGCTTCCCTTAAAGAGGGAGAGGAAACAGAACAACCTGTGATCACACCATGTAGCCTGGCTAAAGGTGAGTTTATATTAATAAATATTTTTATATAAAATCAATTCAACAGTTACCGCCCCCCTTTTCAGTAGCGCTGGTTCCGAAAGTTTAAAAAAAAAACTTGATTTTTTTTATTTATTTTATTTTTTATAAATGAACGATGAACCTAGCCGATGTTCTTGAAAATTGGACAAAAAGAGAAAAGTAGCTTAGACTGTACTTAATGGTAGTGGCAGTGAAAGAACTACAATCCCATAAAGCATTGCGAACAGCATAATCGAATTAAAAACGATTACGTCGTTCACAGCTAAATAGATGTGGGCGGGGCTAAATATCTATTTTGGAGCGTGTTGCTTTTTTGACTCTCTGATTGGATTAGTTTTTTGTACAGCGTCATCATGGGTAATGTGATTTTTCATGAGCAATTCCATTGATAAACAATATTATTTTTTTATGATTATATTTTTTCTAATTATTATATTATTTTATGAAAAAACTGACTGCTTCAGCAGAAATTATCATTTAATTTAATCAAAATCTATGTCCTTATGGAGAAAATGAGTGAAGTTCTTACTCCTGGAGCACATGTGTTGCACTCTACTTAGAAAGTGTATAGAGTGAAAGTGTATCTCGGTGTTTTATTACTCAATAGTCTTATCTGAATGAGGCAAAGTACATCAGTGTGCAATAGTTCATCCACATTGTACAGATTTTAAATGAATGCACAGAGGGTGTTTTCGAAAGTCACTGACGTTGCCGGACTTGTTTGTGTGTTTTCAGGTAAAAAGAAGAGCAATGCGTCAGACACTGCATTAATGGAAGCTCCAGACTCTGAGGGTGCTGTTGGGTCATCTGCACCTACAGGGACAGCTATACAGGCATGTGGTTCCTGAGGTTAAAGGTCGCGCAGAAGCAAATCTGGGGGGAAAAAAAAAAAAACTGCCTTACTGGACACAGCATCTTTTGTGTTTTGCATGCTGGTATTCCAACAATTGCATCTAAGCTGGTCTTCAACAGAGACTTTACAGATGCGGAAGGCAGATTGTGACAACGATCTGATATCAGACCAGTTTTGCTCTGCGTGACCTTTATTCTCAGTTGCCGACACTGGCTCTGTTTCCTTGCTCTCTCTTTTTCTTTTCCACTTCAGCTGTAGTTTATGAAGATCTGTTCATAAACCTCTGCCTCAGGGGCGGTTCAGACCTGATGTTTACCTGCAGCTTTTTGGATTTACACTCACTAACAAACTAAATGAACATGTATACATTACTGATACATTACAGATATATTACTGTATCTAAAATTAACTTTGAGGGTGTTTATAAGATTATTTCATGTTTGTTATGATAAAAACAACTAATAAAATTGTGAAACTCCAATTTCTATTTGTTTGTGTTCTTCCTAAACCACTAAACATTTGTTTTTTAAATAAATATTTCTTTTATCTTGTCCAGTCTATGAACCTCCATTATTTGATGAGATATAAACACACTTCTGTATTTAAATTATTGTATCACAATGACATAATTCCTCAAAAGGATTAGATCTCCGTAATCAAAGGATTTACTTTAAAAAACACGAAAGTTGATAATATATGTATTGTTATTTAGATGTATAATTGTAATTGTTTTTTAGATAAATACTCTTGGTCATGTTGAACAAAATTGACAGGGAAACAGAGGTGGAAAGAGTACTGAAAATTTGTACTCAAGTACAAGTACATGTTTTTGCTAAATTAATACTCAATTTTTACAAGCAAAATACTAGTGTTAAAAATGTACTTAAGTAAAAGTATAAAGTACCCGTCTCTCCCTGAGGGAAATGATTTTGTGTCACACACAATGTACTATAAAAGTATAAAAATAAATATTAGCAAAAAACTAAAGCAAATAAGATTTGCATTACATTATACATATATGATATTAGTTATATTACATTATAATCAGTTTGAGGATGGTTGTTTTCTGCTCCAGCATAACAATGTCCCTGTGCATAGACAAATGTTCTACTGACCCTGGTGTGATGATGTAAACCTAAACAAAGTCTAGACCTGAACCCAATTTGAACACCTATATAGGATGAATTGGATTGCTGACTGTGAGTCTCCATCAGTGGCTGAACACACTGGTGATCTTATGTCTGAATGGGACCAAATCCCTACTCCCATGTTCCAACATAAAAGCTTTTGAAAATAGAGTAGAGAAAGTGTTTAGAGAGAACCAGCTCCCTATAAGATCAAATGTTTTATTTATTTATTTATTTTTTATATAAATGTTCAACAAAGACATATTGTTTGAGTGTCAGAATACTATTTTTTTTGTTCATACTTTGTCATTTCGTACAGTCTGGTGAAATCAGGAGCTTATACAACATTTTAACCATGATGGCGCACAATAGCTAGCTTAACCAGCTAGATGGCGCACAATAAATCTTGTGGGGTGAAGAGAAGAAGAGAAAGCGACTTCCTGTGAGTGGCGGAAGTTTTTAATCGAGGAATCTAATCCTAATATTCATGTGCTCATTGCTGTTCTGCAACTGAATTATCTTCATTAGCCATGTTCTACAGCTTCAACTGACTACTGGACTTAAAAAGTAGGTGCAATATATAAACACTGAAACCAGATGAAGCTAATAGGACATTGTATTTAGCTACAGGCCGGTTAAGATCACTTTTAATGTACATCAGTGTAAATTGCTGACTGTTTTACAGCACTGACAGATGTGAAGAGTTACGATGTGCAGATTTTTGACTCAGTATATTAGTTAAAGTCATCTAATGATAACATAATCGGATTTAGCTCTTCTAGGACTGGTTGCAGCGGTAACGTTAAATTTAAATGTATGCATTTAGCAGACGCTTTTATTTAGAGCGACTTACAATTGAGGAAAACAATCTAAAAAGTAGTGTATTAAGGTTCTTATCCTATCCTGATTGTTATTCTTCTCACGGCTTTATCTGTGATCTCAAAGAGGCCTTGAAACATCTGTTTACAGAATGCCATTCGAAAAAACCCGCAACAGCCCTCTTTCTGATTCCTGTCATTTAACTCTGGACCGGAGGAGAGCTCTGACTCTCTCACCTGGGATCAAACGTGACAACTGTCAGGTATGTCCATGACTACTGTCCATGGTGTTTACAGTGTTTCAGTGCTTTCACCTAATCATTGTCCTTTTTACATAAGTCACATGTACTTATTCTATTAATAACAGCAAATTATGTGTAACATCCAACTAACCCTAACCTAATAGTAAGCACATGCTGTAACATTACTCATTACTTAATGTATTATTACATTTACCTTGGCTGTTCCCTGCTGGTGGAAAGATCTGCCTAACTCAACCAGAACTTCTGAGTCAGTAGCCACTTTCAAGAAACAGCTGAAGACGTATCTTTTTCGACATCTTTTTCGACAGCACTGGATTCAGTAGTGCCAACACTTTATCTTCTCTTCTATTCTTTAGTAACAAAAAACAAAAAACAAAAAAAACAAACAAAAAAAAAAACAACCTGCTCTGAAATTAAACTGAGAGGGGTTAAGCATTGCACACTTAAGCATTGTTGTCCTACTGTTAGTTTTACTGCTTCTATTCTCATTTGTAAGTCGCTTTGGATAAAAGCGTCTGCTAAATGAATAAATGTAAATTACACTGTAACAATGACACCTTAAAACAAAGTTAGTGTATGCAAAACATTGATTACTTATTTATTTGTATGAATCTCATTAATCTCTTGTCATTTATAACTATGTATTCATTTAATCATTGTTATATTCCTTGTTGCATTATTATTCTTTTACATGTTATTGATTTCTTTAATCATGTATAAACTATTTAATAAGAGAATGTTTTTAACCTATTTGTTATTATAATTTTCATATTTACTTAATTTGTTGCCTTTATCATTTTATTATTTTACTCTGCATTAAAAGTTTAACCCATCTCTTCATGCATCTCAGACTGAAAGTCCCCTTAAGATCGCCAGGAGAGTGGCCGCAGTCAGGGATGAGTGTGTTGATAGGGAGATGTGTAAAGATCTGAAAAAGAGCCACGCCAAGGTAAATGAGGTGGACAGGAAGTGATGCATTATATGTGTTTGTGTATTGGTTGACATTTCTTTTCCAAGTTCTTGTAAATAAATACATTTGGACCACTAAGACATAGTGGACATTTGTGGTGAAAATTCACCAATAAAATTCAAGTCAGGCAACTCAGTGGTAAAAATTAAAATGTATTTATCTGAAATCACGTAATAAGTTTCTCTTACTACCGAAACATATCTGAGAGACCTACAGACCTACTTATTGACATCCCATAATATTCTTGACATCCCAATATCTGACTTCCTATAATATATATATATATATATATATAGTTATGCATGAAAATTTATGTTACTCGTTTAAGGTTAATAAAATTGATGTTTTAGCAGCAGCATTGACTGATTACATAGAAGCAAATAATATTTATCTTGCACATTTAGTCAAATAATTATAGTTATTTTGTGTGTTATTGCTTTTATAAATCAGAAACTACAGCAACATGATAAAACACACAAGTGTTTAATGAATTATGCATGGTCACCAAGTTATATGGTTTATTAGCAAATATATAGTTGCCTAACTCAAATTATTTTGGCAAAATAATATAGAATGTGTGTTTTTAGATGTTTTCCTGACCCAGTAAACTTCCTCTGTCAACAATTCAACCTGGTATCTACTATTGTTTGTGAGTTTCTGATTGGCTTTTTTTTTTTGTACTGTTAGATCCACTGGACACAGCTGGCCTCAAATGGTACATCCCCCCAGTCAGATCCCAAATCACAAAAAAACAGCTTTAAAGAACATACACTATGGCAGGAAATCCAAAGGTAACATGCTTTCCACATTAACCTTCAGAACCTGAAGGCGAAGCCCGTTTTACGTCACCCAATGTAAACGTTTAGTTATATTGTATGTATTTTTACATTGCATTCTGAATTGTGTCGTTTTGAACCACACATGACAAAAGAATGACTTGATGAGTGTCAATTTCATGTGTGATATTTTGTTTGAAAGACCAATTTTGCATGTATTTTGACAAGAAGTCAAATTTTTAAACAGAAAACAGATTTTTTTAAAGGGGTCATATAATGGTACTTGCACTTTTTCAAGTTTATTGGACTGAAATGTGTGTTGTTGATTGACAGCAGTGTTTCAATACAGACCCGCCCTGAGCGCAGTCATCATAGTCTGCTATTTTTGATACACTGGAGCAGAATGGCGTCAATGCGATTGTGGTGTTATGTTCTTGGGTGCAATAACAAACATCTGTTTCCTGGCAGAGGAAGTGATACATTGAGTGCATTTTGCATAATTCAACATATTGTTTAAATTCAGTTTTTGTTGGGGGGGATACAGTAAGACTGTACTACTAGAACTGAAGTGGTTTTTCTTATCTGGCATTAACACATTCCTATGACATAACATTTGTATTATTTTCCCTGATGTCCTTAATTTTAATTAAGTCATTTTCCACCCTCTTTCTGATCCTTAAAGGGATACTCCACTTTTTTTTTGGAAATATGCTCATTTTACTACTCCCACAGAGTTAAACAGTTGAGTTTTACTGTTTTCAAATCCATTCAGTGGATTTTTTTGATGTTTAGAAGAATATCAGTAACCAGACATTTTCTGGTCTCATTGACTTCCATAGTATATTTTTTTTCCTCCTATGGAAGTCAATGAACCAGAAGCGGTCTGGTTACTGATATTCTTCTAAATATCAGAAAATTGGCTGAACACATTCAAAACGGTTAAACTCAACTGTTTAACTCTGGGGGAGTAGTAAAATGAGCCTATTTCCAAAAAAAAAAAGTGGAGTATCCCTGTAAAATAGGGTTGATGGATAGTTTTGAAAAATACAAAAAGTACTAAATTGGTATTGTGTTGTTGAGCACGTAATTGTTGGCTGTTTTTGATGCTTAGTTTCATTAAACCATCTGGGGAGGGAGAAATGTTAGAATATAGTAGTATATCAGACTCTTGTTTCAAATGAGCAGAGGGAAATCCTGTTTTGCATGACATGGTGCACATCTACATTCTCATTATCTACACTCTCCTGCTGACTTTTTTTTCTTATCATTTGTACACCATCTGTGCATGTTGACCCATTTCATTCCATGTGCACACTGCTTAATAAGTTAAAATGGCTAATGTTTAAACTGTCTGTCTTGTAGTTAAGGAGCTACAGTGTTTTATGCTGTATTTCGTTGAGTTGTAATTTAAATTGTGATGTGTTTGGTAGCCATTTGTTTTATTATTTGTTATTTACTTATATATGTACATGTTTGTGTATGTGTGTGTTTGAGCAGTATCAATTTGATTGTCGATTGTTTATTTTTTTATTCATTACCCACAGGCGTCAGGTTAAAGTTGTCTTAGAAGATGTTCTTCAGACAGAGCTTGGAAAGACACTAAAATTTAGTGGGCAGACTTGCAAAAAGACAGACCAATCAGAGAGCAAAAGACAAAGTGATCACACCTCAACAGCCACGTTGAAAGAAAAGAGGAGATCCAGTTTAACAATAAAAGGAGGAACAGACTCTACTAAACAAAATGCCACTTCACCATCTCATAATCTGACTGAGTCATCCACTGAAAATGAATCGTGTATACACGAGGAAATCAAAAACCAGCAATCCAAACAACTGAACTCATCACTGAAACTCCTGGATTCATCTCAAGTATCAAGTAAACCTTGTTCACCCACAGAAACAGACTCGCCACAGGCTGTTGAGATTAGTGAACTGTTTGCTAAACAGAACAAACCATTTACTTCTGAAGAGGATGAAACATCACTTCTTGATGGTTCTCCACAGCATGAGGAAGGGCTCTCCTCTGGATTTGAAATTGAATGCAGTTCCTCGTCACCATTAGAAGTGCAGGGTAGCCTGAGAGAAGAAATATCAGAGAGTGAGCGTGAGGTAAGACCTGTGCACCTTGGCAAAAGACATTGGAACATTTAACCTGCACTGCCATTCAAAATTTGTTTCTTTTTTACAGAAAGAAATTAATACTTTGAGCAAGTATGCAATAAATTGATGAAAAGTGATAGTAAAGACATTTATAATGTTACAAGAGGTTTCTTTTCGTAAAAAAAAAATCCTGGAAAAAATTAATTATGGTGGTTTCCAAAAAATAAATTAGTTGCATTATCTCATAATTATATACCAAATGTGAACATAAATCAATATATATATATACTTATGTACCTCTGTTTAGGATTCACTTAGAAACTTTATCATTTCAAAACTTACAACTTCCTTTTTGATTCTGCCTTCGATTTTACAGCATCAACCCAATAAGCAAGAAATGAGAGAAACACAAGAGCCCCCAAAGGATTCTGCAAGAGATGAGGAAAATCTCTTGCGCAAGAATGGAGAGGTGGTGCAGGAAGTGGAAGGGATGAGAGGAAGTGTGTTACACCTCTCGGTCGGGGCTGAGGGGCAAATCCCAGTCAAAAGATGTCGTATGGATAGCTTCTCAGGTGAACAGGGTCCCAACTCAGACCCTGCCTCTGGGAGGACAGAGGGGCGGAGCTTCATCATAGAAACCTGTAAGCTTGACCCATCTGAACCTAGTAAGTGATTTAGTGCTCAATATTCAGCAATCGTTTTCATTAACATGTACCAATTAGAGATATAATGATGTATCGTTATCGTTATATCTATATATTGCGATACAAAAATGTGACAATATAAATCGGTGATCACGATATAGTTTTATCCAAGATTCAGCTTACTCTATTTGTAAGGTAGGCTATAATTCACCCAAGAAAAGTCAATTCTGTCATGTCGTTTCAAACCTATAAGATTTTCGTTTATCTTCCAAAAATAAATGAAGATATTTAAGAAACTCGAGAGATTCCTTTCATTTCGTTTAAAGTCCGTTCCTCTAAAACTTAAAAGGTCCAAAAAGCAACATAAAAATAATCTAATCGAGCTATCTAATCCAAATCCATGTCTTATCCAGGACCAAGTTTAAGTCTACTCATGCCCACTACCCCAAGTACATACAAAATTTAGCATTGTAAGCAACAGTTGATTTTTTTGTTTTTTTTGGTAAATTTTTACCATACGTCGTAGAAGTAATAATAATAAATAAATAAATGAACTCTTCTTTGTTTTGGCTCAAAATATTGTTCAGTATCGTGATTTGTATTGAATCGTGACATAAGTGTATTGTCATTCACACCCCTAATTACAGTACATAGTAATAACGTATTTTTTTTTTTTTTTTTAGCTACATATGTTGTTATAAAACATTTTAAAGCAAATAACTTGTCATGCATCATGATTTACTCTACCATTCAAAAGTGTATGTCAGTATGATTTTATTTCTTTTAAAGAAATGAGTTCATATATCCAGTGAGGATTAAATAGAGGTAGATCAAAAGTGGCAGTAAAAAAACTTTCATCAAACTTTCTTTTGAATTTTCTATTCATCAAAACAAAATCTATCACAGTTCCCACAAAAATATTAAGCAGCACAACTCTTTCCAACTTTTATTATAATAAGAAATGTTTCTTGAGCACCAAATAAGCATATTAGAAGGATTTCTGAAGGATCATGTGACACTGAAGACTGGCGTGATTGCTGCCAAAAAAATCAGCTCACCATTACAGAAAACGCTTATTTTAAATTGTAATGATATTTCACAGTGTTACTGTTTTCACTGTATTTTTGATCAAATAAATGCTCCCTTGCGAAGAACATAAGAGACTTTTGAAACAATTTTGAAAATCAAATCCACACTAAACTTTTGACCAGTAGTGTATGTAATTGATAAATGACATAATAACTGTAAATAATAAATTAACTTTTTTGTTAATAGTGACAATAACAAATATTTTCTTTTCTAAAGTTGTCCACCTCATGTTTTACTTCTAAACCTTGTATGTTTATTGTTTAAAAACAATAATTATATCATTACCTCGCTTAGTTGTTCTCTCCAGTGAAGAGGATGAGGAGGAAGAGAAAAGGGAGGAGGAGGAAGCCTCTGCTTTAAACACCCAGCCACCAGAGTGTGAAGAATTCATGAATGAAGGAGATGAATCAGCAAGAGTTCATGAGCAGAAAAACACACCTGAGTCTAACTCACAAACCACAGATATGTATGACCAGGTTTGTATGATAATCTAAAAACTGGACTAAATATATAGCAAACCATCTAGCTCAACATAAGGGGTGTTTTGCAACTGGTCACTGGTACTTATGTGTGTTTGTATGTGTTCATTGTCAGAGTTCTGCTGTTATAGAGCTACAGCTGTCTTCCCTTCACATGGGTGGAGTTAATGTCACATCCAGTGAGAGTATGAAGGTGAGAGCGATACATTGGAGTAAACAAATATGTCTGAATCATTTTGATGAAAGTTATAAAGTTATGTTTTATGTAATATAATTAGTGTATGAGGAAGGTTTTGAATCTTAGAGTATCACTGATTTTGAATATACTGTTTTTCAGATTACTACAGACAACATCACTGTGTCCTTGAAAGGTAAACTTGTTTTAAACAAAAATAATTGGAAATAGTGCAAATGACTTATTTTTTAAGCATTTACTGTTTTCTATTGTAGGCTTTAGATTTTCATAGTTTTTTTTATTATAATATAGATTAGATATAGATCAAGGTGAGATATATGCAAGATATACCTTATAGATTTTTGTAAACATCTGTCTGTTTTTTTTTTCTTGTTTACTCAGATTCTTCAGTGAAAATTTCTATATCAACTGCTAGTGTGTGCAAATACAGTGTGTGGGAGGGGCCTACATTGGAGGGGTGTGGCCTGGTTAAGGACAATGAGGTCCCACCCCCTTCTTTGCTCCTCTTTTGGCTGTCTGATGCTCAGGCCCACAAACTACACGATGATCTGTCTGTCATTGAGTCATGCACACGTCCAGGTGAGATTGCTGATTTGTTTATAGATTACTGTATTATTATTATTATTATTTTTTAAAGTAATAATGACACTACCTTCTTTTATCCTCTCGCCTTTTTCATATGTTTTCCTGTGTGTACAGCTGAAGGCAGTACATGTCTGTTGCTGTGTTTGGCTGAACCTGTTACTGGTATTGTGAGTGCGCTCTTGGCCTCTTTAATGGACATGGTGGTTTTGAAGTGGAACTGCTCGGAACTCTTGAACCCCCTCTCACAGCCGGACAGCCTGAATCTGCTGCAGAGCTCCCAGGAGACACTCCTGCTCCAGCTGCTGACGCCCAGAACTGATGCGCAAACCAGCACTGCACATGCAGCTGTATCTGCTGTGAAGGTTCAGACAAAATATTGCATCTATATTGCTTGCATGTTTGCTTTTTCTCTTCTTGTTTGCAAGTTCTTCCCTGAAGTTCACTTTTAATGTTAGTAATTGTGTTACCATCATGGTTTTTGGATGATCTGTTTTCCAGCTTTGCTTGATGTGGGTAGCTTAGAAAGAATTATTGATTATAGGAGGCTATATGTTTTCCATTTTATATTGCCATTTTAATGGACTGAATGTGTGTCTTCAGTGTCAGGATGCTGATGCTCAGTTGAAGCCAGTCTACACTCTGTGCCATAGAAAAGCTCAGGGTTCATACAGTATTTCCTTGGCACCTACAATTGGGGCAGAATGGACACCATACCGACACTCTGTCCCGGCACGCAGGTGAAAACTTGTTGAAAACAATATTTAAGGGGGATTTAGTATTCAAATAGGAATTCTAACAGGAATTTAGTATTCATTTCTTTAAAAAAGACTTTTGAATGGTTGCTACTCTGCTTTGAATAAGATTATAACCCTATATTTATTCATATTTTCTGTACCTCAGTCCTAATTTACCAGTATTTCTCCCTGTTTAGACTGATTCTGTTCCCTCCTCCGCCCTCGAAAAGAGCCATCACCGTGACAACAGAGGACCTGGAATGTTTAGACAGCGGCGAGTTTCTTAATGATGTCATCATCGACTTCTACCTCAAGTAAGACTAAGACACAATATTTCAGTGAGAGGAGTTGAATTAGATCCAATCCTTCAGTTATTCTGCATGGAATGGGGTTAAGAACTGGGAGTTTTGATTATGAGCCTAACGTTCCACACACACAAACCAATCTACAAATGCACATGAGAGATCCACACACACACATAACGCAATGCAATTGACAGATACACGGGAGGGATCCACTCACACACATACCAATCCACAAATGCACGCAAGAGAGCCACACACACACACCACTCATGCATTATTGTCCTTTTAGGGTAACGCTTCCTTTTACAGTCCAGTTACCCATGTAAATACTATGTACTTATTTTATTAACTACAATTACTGGGTAA
>JAOTRC010000043.1:14465273-14477160 GCA_027497675.1 Cyprinella lutrensis
AATATCAGTAACCAGACCGTTTCTGGTCTCATTGACTTCCATAGTAGGAAAAAAATATACTATGGAAGTCAATGAGACCAGACACGGTCTGGTTACTGATATTCTTCTAAATACCAAAAATAATCGGCTGAATACATTTGAAAACGGTAAAACCCAACTGTTTAACTCTGGGTGAGTGGTAAAATGAGCCTATTTCAAAAAAAAAAAAAATGGAGTATCCCTTTAACGCCATGAGTCGTATGTTTGTTGTGGTAATTTTTAACCGCCTGGCTGTAGAACCAAACACGTGAGTGTCCAAATCCTCACTCAAGTGGTCAATCCTGTGAAATCAATACATAAGACTATGCAAAAGCTTGTATCATTATAAACGCAAAAGAGTTCTATCTTTTGAGATTTAAGACTTCCATTAAACTACGAGAAATGTTGCCCAGTGGTACTCACGCATACAAAGTGAGCAGTCTGATTGTGTTTAGCTGAACTTAATACAATACTGTTATTGTTGTTTTGCAGTGTGTCAGGAAGTTGTGTGGGAGGCCTTTAAAATCTTCTTGGAGCGCCTCCCCCGTCAGCAAGAGTACCAGAGCTGGATGAGCCAATGCCAGACCGAGAGAGTCTCCATACGCGAGATTGGCACGCACTTTAGCCAATTAGAGGAACACTTAGAACTTGTCTACAGAGTACGTAGCATAAGACAAGTATCATAACTTTGTACTATATATGTTAGTTGATACTTTGATATGAGTACACTATTATGGGTCAGTGGTGCATGTACATATCAGAATGCCTTACTTCTGTCTTTTGAATCTTTATGGTCCATTGCAGAGACTTGCACAGACGGGAATAACAAGGTGCAATAACATTTTCTTAAAACCCTTTTCACCCTCAATCCTTACTTTTTCAAATACCCCCTTTTCTCCCAGCCATTTATTCATTGTATTAGATGAGTTCTGTCTTACTGAGTCTGATTTTCTCCTCACCTTTTATCTTCCTCTTTTTTTCTCAGTAAGACACCTACATACTCAGTATGCAGGTATTACACCCTTTATACCCGTTCTTTTTTTAATAGACTCTGCAGTTAGAGATCTTATGTGTTTGTGTGGTTTTACATTTTGAGGTCTGTTTAATTTCTAACTGTCTTACTTTTTCCTCTCTCTCTCCCTTTTTTTTTTTTTTTTTTTTTTACAGACCAGAGGATTCTTCCCATGAGCCACCAGGTCTGTCTGTAATGATTGTGTTACATACTTATGCAGTATATAAGCTGTATAAAAAAATATAAAAAAAAAAACACTTACCTGTTGAGAACATTCTTGGATCATATTTGAAATTAATTTTGAAAATCAAAAAGAAAACTATATTTCAAAACCATTTGTTTCTTTTTTTGTATTGATCCATTATTTAAACAAAAATTACAATTATTTATAAATCTCTTTGGTATGTTCTAGATAATATTTGTGGCACTGACCCTCCTGGATTCAGTCCTGTATCCTATATGGAGAGTAATTTGCTATCAACTATCAACAGAAATTTCTAGATGTTTAGCAACTAGCTTCTTTTGCAACAGTTAGTGCTGATGCACATATTGTGGGAGAATATAAAAAAGCATGATGGCTTTCAAAATGGCTTTAAAATGCCTTTTAGTGATTGGTTTGAATTTTCATAGAATCGTTTTTCCAGGGCTATTTTAATGCAAACTGTGTTTGCAATTCAGATTGAGATGTTGTAATTGGAAATGTCAAGAAATAAACACCAAGATACAAAAATGATCTTCAAAACTTGGTAGGTTATGAGCTTCCAGCTGAGACTACTATGTTGGTGACCACAACGGTTCCAGATGAGGTCATCTCTGAGAGTGAGAAGGAAGTTACTGCAGAAGCACCATACGTTGTTGCGACAATGGAGCTGGATACTGAGGTAGACAGCTCAAATAGGCTGAAATATACTGTTATCATTGATGAAGATATAATAAAAACTAATGTGATGCACTCAGTGATAGATGCAAAAAATATACATATAAATAAATCTTAAATATTGAACACCTGCTAAACAAGGTTTGCGTCTATTGTCTGTGGTAGATCACTAATGAGATTGAGCAGGAGGCAGCTGCTTTGCCTACACATCCTCTGGTTGAACAGAGGGTGGAGCTGGCTTTGTTACTGTCTGGAGAACCATGGAGTGAAGAGCTGTTCAACTCCACCAGCAGTGAGCATCGCAGACTCACTCAGCAGATCACAGAGAAGGTACAACACACGTGCTTACATTTTTACACTGATGTTACATTACTATATTGTTTTAGATTTGTAAGAAAATGTCCTGGCTATAATATGTCATTCTTCCAGATTTCCGCTGCTTTGGAGAAACTGACAGAATTTAAGAGTGTGTCAGTATTGAACATCAGGTGTGTTGTTTCATTCTACAGTACAATACATTGGCTCCAAAATGTATTTGGACACTTAGTTCATGCTTAAAAATGTATAAATATCATTGCATTAGACTAGAACATATGAAGGTATTTTAAGATGGATTTAGCACACTTTTCAAGCAAAATGTTTTTAACAGTGTGCAGTGTGCAGACAATCTATTTATTCACTGCCTTTTAACTGAAATATACGAGCTTGGTCAAAATTATCATTCTAGAAGAAAATTTCAGATGGCACTTAGAGCCTTTTGCTTCTAAACTCTTCATATAAATAATGGAAAACAGTCTATTTGTTTGTGAATTGGGCTACTACACTGGTTTTGCTGTGTTTTTCTGACTCACCAAAAAGAACCGGTTCATAAGAATCATATCTGATTAAATTAAATTCAAATAATTTGGCTTCAGTGTCAGGATTTGTATGGTACAGACCCTTGACCTAACAGCAACTGGCACACCTAATTTACCCATAAGTGATCAAGTGGGTACTCGTGCAATGAAAGAAATGATGTACACCTGAGTGAACAAGACAGATGGATGTTAGCGAGGGAAGGGAATAAAAAGTGAACTTAAATGCAGCCCCGGGACATTTCCATATGTATGATTAGACAATATGCATCATTAGTCTATCACCTGCTATAGCTGTAAAACTATTGATATTGTACTAAAAATATGACCTTTATCTTTTCTGTAGGCCACAAGTGGATCCCTCAAGGTAAATTACACTCGATTGTTTCCATGAATGCCGGTTAGTGAGTGAGAGAATATATATTTTTGCAGTATTTCCATGAGTAAGTATGAACAAGCAAGAATTATGTTTACAGTCATGCAATCACAATGGAAGTCTAAGGGGCAAGACATTCTTTGTATGTTAAGATTAAAATAGCCAATGTTTCGAAGTTATAGCCGCAAGACTTACAATTGATGATGTGAGACTATCGCAAAGTTATCCAATCTTTCAACTCATGTCATTAACATGTTCAGTCCCCTACTTAGTGTGATTGTTGTTTTCTCTCTGCAGTGGTGATAAGGCTATACTGGTGGAATATGTTGTGTCCCTCCGGACCAACAGTGAAGTAATCAGTAGTGAGACGCTGGACTTCATTAATCTTCAATCCAACATGGTCGAGGGCACCTTTAGTTTCTCAGAGGGGCCCACAGTCCAGTACACCATTACTGACCCCCACCCTGACATCACTGAGGCTCTGCATGGTACTGCTCTGCCTGCTTGTAGCTACAAGTCTTCTACGGTACATCTCGGCAGTCTGTAACGGTGTAATATTTTCTTGTTGTCAGTGGAAATATTTCCAGAGGAAACCCATCCTGCCGAGGAGTCACCAGACTCTGACATCAAGGTGATTTAAGATTTCTGTCAAGATAAATGTGAAGTTTGAAGTATACTATCAAAATATTTGCATATTCTTAAAATCCAAAGTCTGATTCCTACTATTGGAACACATTACTAGGGTTTTTGACAGGAGTTTTTGCTAGGCTAGGTTGCGGTGATCTGGATGGTTTCTAGGGTATTGTAAAGAGATTACCTAAAGTAGGCGTTCTAGGATGTTTACTAGCCGAAGCACACGCAAGTATATGGGATTATTCTGGTCTCATAAAATGTCCTTCAATGTAAGTCTATCATGCTAGACTTTACCTCTACTTAACACAATTTGAGGTATTATTCTTGTCACAGAGAACAAACAATTTGGTGTGAGTTACCTGCCATAGTTTTCAACAAACTCCTAACTCTAAGAATGGAATAGCAGGAACAGTGATAGTAACTTTCACAAAGACTGAGAGCCAGCTGTTTCATTTCGTTTATTTTCTAGGATGACATTTTATCAGTAGAAAAACCATCCGAACTGCCTGGAGAAGTGGCAAAGGAGGTCTTTACAATTAGTGACCATTTGGATCCTACAATGGCAAAAGAGGAAGTTATGGGAGAGCAGGATGTCATACATTTAGATGAGACCACACAACCGCTTATAGACTATCCCAGCATCAGTTTCTCAGAGGGTAAGAACCAACATTCACATGTACAATGATTTACAGCAGGGATGTGAAATAATGCACTTGGAAGGTCAGTATCCTGCAGGGTTTAGCTTCAACCTGCCCAACACCCCTTACTAGCATTTTTCTGAATTCTGCAGGACAATGGCCCTTCAGGAGAATTATTGACACCCCTGATTTAAACCAATATGGTGTTGAAATACTTGTGTCAAGATGCTTGTTTGTTCCTCTTTTCAGGCCTTCAAGACAAGGGCTTGGTGTTACGGTTTTCCCCTAGCCAGACTCCTGCTGTGGACGATGAAGCGGCTGGTCCTGTTATCGATGCCAAGCTAGACAGTGACATCACAATGGATGACCTTGACACCGCCTCTGGATTTGGTGTAATTGAAGAAAATTGGGTAACTGTCCTTACTACTGGAGCTCAAGAGCCAGTTGGAGATACAGAAGTTGATGAAGAGTTTTTGGTTAATGTAGATATGCCACAGAAAGAGGACTATGAATTATCCACAATTACAACAGTGGTTGAAGAGGACCAGATCTTGCCTGAGGAAACCACAGAATTGATTACTGTTGAAGCTGGAGAAGATGAAAACCTACAACGTGGTAGTGATGCCCTGGCAAAGCCACCAGTCAAGGTGGCTGAGGCAGAATCTACCCCACAACCTGAGGAAGACCTCATATTACCTGCTGAAGGAGAGAGGCAAAAGGAAGACGACAAGGAAGAAATTGTTCTAACAGAAACACAAAAGGATGAGGAAACTGAAGCTGCTGTGGTCACCAAGGAGAAATCAGAGGAGGCTGGAGAAGAGGAAGAATATGTTGACAGTACCACAATGGCACATGAGAACAAAGATTTTGTACCAACAGATGTTTCACCTATACAGTTTTCAAAGGAAGTTCTAACACAGGAAGAGATCCTATTGGTCACCATTGAACCAGCAAACCCAGTTCACTCAACACCGCTTTCACCTGAAATAGAACCACCCGTCTCCCTCTTGACCATGAAGACCCCAGAAGAGGTGGAGTTTAATTTAGATTCAGAGGTCATGACTACATCTCTGGATTTGATTGATTACAGAGAGGAAGAGGGTAGTGGTGTCCCTAGTGTCATTCAGGGCGATTCCAGCACTGCCTTGCCAACTAATCCTGGGCGATCTTTGGTAGTGTTTTTCAGTCTTCGTGTAACTAACATGATTTTCTCTGAGGATTTGTTCAATAAGAGCTCTGCAGAGTATAAAGCCTTGGAGCAACGCTTCCTTGAACTGGTAGTGTACTTTCTCTAAATTATACTGTACATATTCTTTTTCCTTTCCTTTTCCTACCACCACTTGTTCATTCTCTTAACCCATATTCCCTGTCAAATTTTCACTTATCAGTCCAAATCAAGAGTGTCCAATCCTGCTCCTGTAGGGCCATCTTCCAGTTCCACCACAGTTTAACTCCAGCCACAATTACAAAGACCTGGGGCCAGTTCCATAAACTGCTAAGATTAGTCTTACAAGTTAGTCATCATTTTTTTTCTTTAAGACTGTTCATAACTTCTTCTTTTTTTGTCAATTGCGTGAAAATGTAGATTGGTCTAATTTGATCCCAAAAAGTTAACTAACTTCTGTTGGTTATACTAGTTCTTAAGACACAGTCTTTACATAATGGCTGTTTATGCAAATGTCCCCTGAACTTGTTAATCAAGGTCTTCCCGGATCTTTAGAAACTTCCAGGCAGGTGTGTTGGAGCTAAACTCTGCAGGATGGTGGCCCTCCAGAAGCACTAATGGACATTCTTAACACAGAATAAATTGTTCACTAATTTATATATACCAAGGCTCTTCAACTCTAGTCCTGGAGTGCCAGCTTTAACCCTAACCAAACACACCCAAACAAGGCTAATTCAGTTTTCAGAATTGCTTGCAAATTACAGACTGGTTAGACTGGGATTGGTACTAAAGTCTGCAGGACACTGGCCCTCCAGGACTGGAGTTGAAAAGGCCTGTTTTATACATTTTATGTTTGTGAGTTCATGAACTTATTATTGGGATTTTATGTCCCTCAGTTGGTGCCATATCTGCAGTCAAACCTCAGTCACTTTGAGAACCTGGAGATTTTGAACTTCAGGAATGGAAGTATTGTGGTGAATAACCGTATGAGGTTTGGGAAGCCTGTTCCACGTGAAGTCAATGCCGCTGTCTACCTCATTCTTGAGGACTTCTGCAACACAGCTTACCAGACCATGAACCTCGCCATTGACAAATATTCTTTGGATGTCGAATCAGGTAAGACAAATTCAGAAAACTCTTACTTTGGAAATGCAGCCTTTATAGAATGTGTTTAGGTACCTCATCACATGCCACCTTTATGCAGCAGCTGAACAATGAGTTTGTATGGTTGTTTATTTTTAGGGGAACATGCCGACCCATGCAAGTTTCAGGCTTGTAATGAGTTTGCAGAATGTACAGTGAACCGCTGGTCAGGTGAGGCTGAATGTGTGTGTAATGCTGGTTACTTCAGTGTGGACGGACTACCCTGCCAGAGCATCTGTGACCTTAAGCATGACTTCTGCCTAAATGATGGGAAATGTGATGTCATTCCAGGCCAAGGGGCCATCTGCAGGTATGTTTATTTAGATTACATAATGCTTAAAGTTTTAATGAATTTTGTTCAAGATCATATACTGTACAGCGAGTCTATACTACCTGGAGAACAGCATTCTCATTCATCTTGAAGTACGTAGATGCTAGGCTGGCATTTTCTTAAGGTGCATTTGGTGGGCCAAACTTGCCCCATTGGCCTCGGTCCATCATCATAGCCACCTAATCATCCCCATATACTGATTGGCTTCATCACTTGGTCTCCTCTCCACCAATAAGCTGGTGTGTGGTGGGTGTTCTGGCGCAATATGACTTACTTTGGTGGTGGTTAAGGAGATTCCCCCATTCTATGTAAAGCACTTTGAGTACCCTGAAAAGCACTATATAAATGTAACAAATTATTATTATTATGTGTTTGTGTCTGCACTGTAGATGCCGTGTGGGGGAAAACTGGTGGTACAGAGGGGAACATTGTGAAGAATATGTTTCTGAGCCACTCGTGGTTGGCATTGCTATAGCATCTGTTGCTGGGTTCCTGATGGTGGCATCAGGAGTCATCTTCTTCTTAGCAAGAACTCTGAGAGACCAGTATGACAGGGATGAGACGGAAGACCAAATACGGTAAGACACATTCTCTATAGTCAATCTGGGGTGTGTTTACTGAACAATGACTTAACTGACTGCTTAACTACCATAGTATGATGCATCATTGAAGATACCAACTAGCTAGTAACGACTGTTTCTCGAAATCATTGTTACAAATTGGTCGTTCAACCACAATGACAGCATTTTCATGACAGCATTACCTTAGAAGTCTGAGCCTTAAGAGCCAATCACCTGAAATGGACCCTTGATAAGAGTTTGATCTTGATTAAAGTAGCCTTGAGGTTCTAGAAAGGTTCTATGTCACAATAAAGCATGCAAGCATGATATTTTAATTTCAAATTTCAATAAAAGATGAGGAAGCCTCTGGAGCTGAGGAAGCCTCTGGAGCTGAAATTCAGATTTACTGTAATAATAGCCGTTTTGTTTCCGTCACACACTATAAGCTGTTGACCAATCACAACAGACTGGGCCATCTGACCAATTAGAGCAGAGTAGGCTATCGGAAAGTAGGGGTTTAGAGAAACTGAATCTTTGAACAAAACATTTTCAGACTCTTATATTATGAGTTTATATTATATTATAATACTCTATATTATGATAATTTAAGTATTTTTATCTTCCCATGTAAATGTATTGTAAAAAAACCTCCAAAACACATTTAGCTTTTTAAAATTAGCATAATTTTAAACTTTTCAAATGGCATAATAGGGGCATGTTAATGTTCTTTTTTCTCTCACTTAAAACTCTTTAATTACTGCATGTGCATTACCTAGGAAGAAGTTCACATCTCCAGTAATGCCATTATGAGATTTGCATTAATTCATCAACAAGGCTGATCTTTGATCCCTTGACCCTCTTTAGGCCATGACTTCTCACCCCTGTGGATTTAACTATGGCTGTTACAACTTTGTGTGTGTGTGTTTGCGTGTGTGTGTGTGTGTATCTGTACATGTTTGTATGAAGGGGAGAGGACCGGCCACCATTTATGGAAACAGCCACTAAGTATAACCCCATGTACGAGAGCGATTTAACGACAGGCTACAGCCATTACTACCAGCGGTACCCAGAGCCCCCAGTCCACAGCAGCGGCAGTGCTGAAGCATCCACTGACTTCAGCAGTGAAGAGATGCGCCATATTTATGAGAACAGCGAACTTACCAAGGAGGTATGGGTCTGTGCGCATAAAAATAGAGTGATATATTAACAACTTATGTTAATGGTATACCCATTTAGGGATCATCGAGTGAATTTTCTTTATCATTTTTTTGTAGTTTTTGGAATTTATCTCTTCCTGTCCATTCCGTAGGAAATTCAAGATCGCATACGCATCCTTGAACTCTACACGAGAGATCGTCAGTTTGCAGATTTTTTGCAGCAGCGTCAAATGTAATTATGTGTTTTAAGTTGTCTTATTCATAGAATATAGATTTGCATATTTTCGCCCCTCATGTTTTGTTTTTGTTTTATTTAATCAGAGCAATGGATAATCGAAGAGAAAGTTCCTCAACATAGAACATGTGTCCAAGATCCTGCTGGGTGCACGACATTGAAGGTGATAGCAATGTTATGAGAACTGCATGTTATGCTTAAACAGTATGTTTTGTTGCATCTAGTGTAAACATAAGTGGAACTTTAATTAATTTATTATTATTTTTTTTTATTCTAAAACATTGTTTGTGTTGATTTGCTGTCATGTTCCACTTCCAGAAACTTGCCTTGTCTTTTGGGAAATGACCTCTCAGTGATTCCTGAGCGAAAGCCTCTCTTTTTCCTGTTAGAGACTTTGGCCATCACAAATAAAAATGTTTAACTATAGATCTTTCTTAAAATAAGCTATTTGGTTGCTTTTATTATTATATTTGCCCTACTGTTATAGACCATTTCACTTTTTTTTCTTTATTAGAACAAGATCGCAGTCACAGACAATGCCATTGGTTGAAATTTTTGTTAGTGCCTTATTGTTATAGTTGTGGTCCATCTCTCAGCCAAACAATCTTAGCCAAACAATCTGGTTTTCAGAGGAAAAGATCCCTGATGCATTATTCTTGAAAGTTACTTGATTCACAGACCATCAATATTCTATTTATTTTTTTTATTCTCTGGGACCTTTTATAGATTAACTGCTTGTCAGAAATTTACAAAATAAACAGCTAATTTTAATGTTTATTTTATTGAATATCAAAAATATTTGAAAATTAACCAAAAACGTACAAAAAAATAAAAAGTGGCCTCTAATAATGTGCCCATTTATGAAAGAAGAAGAAAAAAACGCCACTGTTATTTTGAAAAGTAGATGTGTCTCTTTAAATTTTCGTTTGAGGATTGTGAGTATTAACAGGGGTTACAGTTTTATTATGAAACAATAATGTATATTATCACTGTTTTAACTGCCCTTAACGGAGTGGCTCCTTTAAGCCAAAAGCTCTTTAAGGCAAGTCACTTCACTTGGCAGCCATCTTCGGCAGCTGTTTTCTATGTAGGCTACAGTGTGTAATAGTCATATAAGTACAGTTCCTATATACTTGAATGAAGAAAGACCAAAATCTTCAAACACGTTTGTTTCAGAAACATATTTCAAATCAGCAATAAAATAGAGCAGTGGTATCATAAATCTTGCTTCTTAAGCTCAAATCAAATCATTTGACAAAAAGGCTAGACTTCGATTCCTACTGCTATTTAGTGTGGCAGTTTTTTTTTTTTTTTCAGAATTGTCTGTCACCACTTCTTTGCAATAATTGACATTTGTATGTATTGTTTTACATTATTTATTGTATTTAAATTTGTATCAGTTGGTATAGTTCAGTAACAAATGATATTACTGTCATCTTTTAAATGCATAATTACTCATGTGGGCAAATGATTTGACGACTATGTCATATTTGTGTGGTGGATTATGCCTTTAAGAATTAAATGTTGTTATACTGAAGACTTTTATTTACAAGTTTTATTGTCATTGTTTACAGTCTATGGTTTATTACCATTTTGTTTCTGTGTGTTAATTTAGTGTGAAGTGATGTCTTTTCCTGAGTTGTTCTGCTGGTCTTTCACGTATCACAGCTAATTTAGGAGTACAGCGAGCTCACTACAATTAGTCAAAGCTGAGATTACGGCCCAGATTACGGGGATTTACTGTACCTGCAGTGCAGCCTATGCTGTAAACATGGAGATGTGACTCTTGGTTTTTCTATTATAACATGAAAATGTTTACTTGTAAATGGCTCTAATATATGTATTGCTACACAGTGAGGTCTAGTCTTAGACAGACTGCATATGTGCAATAGTAGGCTATATTATGAGTGTTTGGAAGGCGTTTTTGGATGAAAATGAAAAGATCTCCTGAGTCACATGCTTCATTTTCTTGATTTTATGAGAAACAAATGAACACCAGTATGATAATTTGTACCACTGGAAAGGCATAATTATGCATAATTTATATGCTAGTGTTATTATAACCAATGAGAGCATGAGAAAGGACTACAATAAGAATCAGACTGGGTACTTGAGCTGCAAAGAAATGGGCTCACCCCCCACCCCTCTCTACAATATCGGCAGTGAAAGAGATCTGATGGTCCAGTGATTTTGTAAACATGTCAAGTTTAATTGAATAACTTGCAGTTGCACTTCAGAATTTAATCTCTAGAGGGCGTTGTTTGGGTTTACTATTTCAAAGTGCTCAATGGATCACACACTACATGATCAAGTGGCTGTTATAAAATTCCTATGCTGCTCTATTTTAGGTTCTGCTTTGGATATGAGAGAGTGTTTTACAGTTTACACTATTGATTTTGCAACAGTTCTTGTGTGATGGGAGAAACTAAGCTTTTCGAATCTCTAATTCAAATGAACCAATAGAGTGGTGTCAGAATTGAGGCCAAGTTGTCCTGCTTCCCTACTAAAGACCCAATAGGACTTTTGGATTAGTGCATTAAATAAGGTCTGTGACTAACAAAAGCTTAGAAGCTTACAGTATGTTCATCTTTATAATCTTCACAAATGAAAACAACTTTAATGAATTTTGAAGTATAAATACAATCGGTATCAAAAGCATGACTTCATTGTCACCATCACTAAGGTCCTGACAACTTTTTCAGGTTTTGTTTAAAAACATTTTCCCTGAAAGTTTGACTTCTAATAGTTTGCAAGAGCGTACAGTAATTTATAAACACAACAAGGCTGTAAAAGAGGACTAGTGAGTTGATAAGTTGGTAACGCTTCCTTTTACAGTCCAGTTACCCATGTAAATACTATGTACTTATTTTAGTAACTACAATTACTGG
>JAOTRC010000043.1:14520637-14537973 GCA_027497675.1 Cyprinella lutrensis
AAACGTCCCGTGTCTTCGAATTAAACTATAAATTTCTCCGTATTTGAAAGTTGGTGGAAACTGTCGGGATAATGTAAACACATCTAATAGAAATATATAACATAGATACAGTTATTTTTGTTATTTTTAAAGCCGAAAAAGTACAGATTGTGGCTTTAACTAATCAAGACAACAACAACAACAACAAAAAAAAGAAATAAGCTCAAGTCACATTAAGACACACATTGTGACAACACCAAAGAGCGCGACTAGCGCTCGCTTGTCTGGGCTTGGAGAGCGGAACAACCCTAAACGCCGCAATGTCTCTCTCTTTCCTCAGCGTTCTCTCTGCTGCTTTATTAGACTCATCAGGAATCACGCACCAATCAGTGCGCTGACAACCCTCAGGTTAACGAGCACAGGTGGTAGCCCTTAATCCTATCTCAAAGACACAAGAAAATAGAGAGAGAAAGAAAATATATGCACATAACACTCCTGGTATGATACAGACACACAATGAATACGTCCTTGGACGTAACACCCCACCAATAAAACTTTCCTATATTCCCCTTATTATAGGAAAAGAAAAAAAACAACCTCTCAGATTTAGAACACACTATACCCTGGACAGCGCATCCGCGACGACGTTATCAGTGCCTTAGCTTAAGAGCAATTTGGTACTAATCTGAGAGCAACTCTAAGTAAGGAAAAGATAAACACTTTCATTTTAGTCAGTAGGCGGGGCTGACCCCGTTGCTATGTATGACACAATCTTTTAAAGACTGTGATTGGTTGGTTGTCCATGAAGGGGAAAAAAGAGCAATTTTAAGTATAGAGTTTACTCACAAATATACACACACACATTATATACATTATGTATATCTTCATCACCATTTTCTCCTCTGCTAAAGAAACTCTTAAGCCTCTTAAAAGTCCTCATCCGTACTCCTAACAATTTTGACCTTAAGACCTCTTTTAAGGGTTAAGATTCTTTCTGAATTACTTTTTTCTTTACTAGGATTTTTTCTTTAATTTTAAGAGTAAACGCCCACATTTCTAAGAATTTTCTTAGAATTTTGTCACTAGGAGCTACTTTTTGCATTAAGATTCTTTATGAATACGGGCCCAGATTTTTAAGGTTCCACTGCAGCCAAAATCCCAAAGTAACACCCCACTGATAACCTCACATGGTCAGACAGTCATTATCAGATCAAATGTTGTTCTATTGCACCCTCTGCTGGACCTAAAAGCTCCAGCTGTGTTTCCATTGAAAGAGAAAAAAACGACATCTTCTGGTTGGATGAAATGACCAAGTTCAGCATTTTTTAGATTAAAAGAGCTTAACTCCACAATAATACACCATCCATGCCGACGTGGGATTATGTGCTTAACAGAGAGTCCATTTTAACCCAAAGGTCAAAGGATACAGCTCTGTATAACACTCTGTTTTCTGGGTCACAAAGACACAATGTGGAATCAAAAAGCGTTTCCACATTGGTATGTAAAAAACACCATCCAAAAAGCATAAAAACAACTATGGGGTGCATATGAGCTGCTTGATTCTTATAGTGTTATACACCTATTCTGTCAAGGGACACCATGACTACTGGAGCGTTTTTGGAATATGATCTTCCTGCAGGTAAGATAAAACTACACAAGCTCACTGACCTCAACTCTGAGCATGATTAGCACTGATGCGAACAGTGTTGTTGTGCCTGTATCTGTGGCCTGAAGTTGCTATAAGAATATAACTTGCTCCCAGTTTGTAAAATGAACAAAAAACACATTTACAGATCTAAATGATATACACTTAAAATGGAAGTATAGCAGTCAGGTGGGCTTGATGACTGAACAAAAATACAAGCTTCAAGTTTCAGATTTTAAAGCAATACAAAAAAAATCCTCATTTGATCAATAAAGTTGTTCTACATAGTTATTTTAAGTGGTTGTGCATTACATAATTTATTGTTTTTATTTTTAATTCTGCTATATGTGAACAATGCTTTACAAAAAGTTATATATCATTCCTTTCATGCTCCTTCATGGTGCAGATACCAAGTGAAAGTGACAGTTTATACATGATTTATCCAATACACACGTCACCAGTTTCATACCAATACCCTAGGCTTCACTTTAAGTTTATTACTGTAAACATTTTTCATTCACTCTAGAACAGTCATGTCAGGTTGAGGAAAAAAACCCTAAGAATTGCTGGTTTCTTACCAAAAAGAGTGAGCTTCAATATTCTACTGCACTGGATCGCAAAGGACAAATCAGAACTATCAAAGATGGTGATAAGGTCATCATCTGAAAGAGAACAGACAAATGTAGAGTTTGAGACAGTACAGAGTTTGAGATCTAGACCAAAGTCTATAGTTCAAAACTACTGAGAGGTTTGATATAGGTTTATTTATCTTATAGTATTATAGAACATGACTGATTAAAATCATTGATTAAAAAAGAAAACCCTCTTAAATTGCATTTTTTACATTGTTCTGTAATTAATCGCAATTAATTGCACCAAACATTAAAAGTTTTTAATATATATTTTTATATTGTTAAACTTTCTCATGATTTTCCAAAATAAGAGACATAGTACAGAAATATTTTAAATATTTAATTGCATCTTTTTGCTAATCACTAAAAACAAAGGTCAGTATCACCGATACCAGAACTGATACTGACGTCACAATTACATGGATTTTTATTTAGCCATTAAATGATTGCCACTTAACATTACACACTATAATCGAAAGCTATCAGCTTTAACATTAAATAGGCTTTTTTTTAATATAAGTGAATAATCTTCACATATTTTTTCTACTTGCCCAGTCAGACCGGTTCAGATTTTTACCTGCCCTGTTAAAATGCAGAAAAAAGTAATTGTTTTCATTTCATGGATTATGACCCATATAACCCTGTAAACAGTTATTTTAGTACGTCTAACAGGTAAGTATAGGAGATTATTTTTTTTTAGATTGAAGACTACGAGGGCATGAGTTAAAAATAAATAAATAAGGATGTGCAGGGATCAATCATTTATTAAGCACTGCAACATTCTATAACAAATACGTATATTCCAAATAAATGTTTGATTTCTTGGTGACTTTAAGACACACCTTCATCCTTATATTTGATGGCGACTTCATCGCTGCTCTGTAGCTGCCCACGAAAGACTCGCTGCATCATCAGCAGGAGCTCATCGTAGGTGATGTCTTCATTGTGGATGGGGATACGACGAATATCATCCCCCAGCTGAGCTTTAATGATCAGCTTTCCACTCAGGTCCAGCTGGCCATTCATACTGCTGAAAAAAACAACAACATTTTTTACTGTAAATACTGTATTTTAAATTTGTATATACATTTCAAAATAAGGGTTTCACTGACCAATGCCATTAGCTAACAAGCATGGTATAGAATTTAATACAATCACAATCGAAATTATATGAATCTACTGCAGAATTGTCAAAATGGCCACTTATGCCAGCCGATGAGACACTCTTACAATTACTGGACTATTAGCATTAGAAGTGGGACATTTATCACTAATGCATCACATGCACATCTGATAGTACAACAACAACAAGCTGAAACGAAACACACTATAAGAGCTTGAGCAGAGCTCTACCTACATTAAATGTACGCATGCAGACTTAGGTAAGAGCCCAGAGTAAAACCTCTGGCACGACACACAACAGTTAACTATGAAATATGATAGTTGTAACTCAATGAGTGTCTTCACCCACGACTAACTTTCCAGCTTTTGTTATGGATATGGAACATCAGGGAATCACTCATGTTTTTCCTCAAACCCATACTATGACTCATCCATGAGGTTTTATCTGAACAAGTGCTACTGTCCATTGGTGAGACATACTGTAAGTTCACAGAAGTCTAAGGGTCATGAGATCTAAGATGATTTGGCACATGTAGATGGCTCGCAATCTTTCCCGGTACAGACTTTAGACTCAGACAAAATGATAGGGAGGCACATTTTGGGGTTTTATATCAATACACACGATTTGAGAGTGCGTGTTCAATCAAGAACTATCTGAACCGGACATTCTAACTCTAGCATGAAGACTGTCTGTATCTGACTCGAGGAATTCAACGACAACCACGCTTAAAACTCAGCCAATTCCTAAATGTTACCCGCTGGATCAAGAAAATGACAAAAAACAAGTGGCAAACTGGCAAATGCCGATTTGCTTCTGTTTTACATTACTATTTTAACACGTTGTATGAATTTGTCATGCATAATGAAGGTTTTGTCTGATTGAACATGTTAAATAGGGCAGATGACAGTTTCCAATAACAACAGTACATCAGCTACCTAAGCGCTAACTGAAGATCGTTTAGACGAGAAGATGGTGTGGTTTTGGGAATGTAGGGCGACACCACACATCAGGCCTTTTAAAAGTCAAGCAAAAGAAAGATTCATTTAAAACATCTCATCAGGCCTCATTCACCTGATGATACAGCAACTTCCTGCCAGATAAAGGTCTGAGAGTGACAATTCTCCCGGCGTAAAAAAGAATAATTACAGTTAATAAACCTCAAATAAGTTATTACAACAACCATTTCTGTGTTTTAAATACTGCTATTTAACTGTCCCACATTGATTTTAAAAACACTGTCTATTAAACAAAATGTCCCTGTTTTCTTTAGCTTGCCCTAGTTTCACACAGGCTAAGCTATGCTAATGCTAGTTTGCTTGACAGCCGGCTAACTGCTAATGGTTATTATCCAGGTTATTTTGCACTACCAACCTGTAAAGTTACCAAATAAACGTATCTACATGTTTGTACGAGAAGCCTTTAGTATTTACCTGGTGGTTTGGACGTGTCAATCCCAGCCGCGGCCTGTGTGTCCTGAACTTTAGCTGAACGACGTCTGACTGACTGATGATCGGAAACGCCTCACAGCGACCTGTACGTGGCAAAACCTCAAACGCGCATGCGCGCTACCGGGACACTTTGTACATTTAATTACTAGGCCTAGATATCCATAATAAAGGCTTACTGATGAGGTGGCCTATATGGTGTCTGAATTTTGTTACTAAACCAAAGAAAGTATGAATACATTTTATATTCATATATCATATTGATCTTATAATCTAAATAAAAACTTCCTGGAGTTTAGCTGATTTTATATTTAAAGATGGTAGAAAAAGATGCCTTATATGAGTCACATAGTTGACTTTTATGATGTGATAGGCTATATGACTATATGATATGTTAGACCTTGATAAATAAAAAAATAAAATCAAGCTTAAAATGAAATCATCAGTATAAAATACATTACAAAGAAATATCTAAAGAATAATTGTATTTATTAAGTATTAGAAATTATGTGAATTGCTCTGTTTTCTTGGACATAGAACAGACCCCCTGAAGAAACAGAATTCTAGGTCTTGTGTAAATAAATGTAAGATTTGTTGGCTTGCAAATATACATATTTTAACATTAAAAATAATTGCATGCATTGTAGCAACAAGACAGAAAATGAGCATCAGTGGTCAATACAATAGTGTTTTTATTTCTTCTTCTTTTCTTGTGTTGAGTTGAACCAGGCATCTAAAAGCTTCTTGCTGTAGTAGATTTGCCATGCATGCACCTGAACAGCAATCACCATGAGTAGATACATCACAGAGACGGCCGAGAAGCCAAAGATAAACCGGTAGGCCTTCCCGTGTCGGTACAGCTGCTGGGCCAGTGGAAACATTTCCATTGCACCAAAAATCAAGGGTGCCACAGAAAACAAACCAGCACTGATCATGGAGATCACAAGGTAGCTGATGTTGTTCTTCGGCATGGCCAGGGCTCCAATAAGCGAGGGCAGGAGACTCAAGAGGTAGGGATACTCCCACTGATAGGGCATGGCCACCAAGTCATGCGACACCAGATTGAGGTGACTAACAGCCACTTGAGCCGCCACCAGTATCCATATGAGGAAATGCACGAAGGTGAGCTTTTTTATCTCTGATTTCAACGAAGCACTGAAAGACATTTTCAAAGTTAAAACACATATTCTGATGTAAACAATTTCATTAACAATGTTAACCTATTGCTGTGACAGTTAGAAGGTTATAGTTACCTCATCTGATAGTGAGATGCCACTTTCTCTCTGTGTTTAAAATCACTCCCATCAGTCCCTGCAGCTCTTGGGCCAGCACGTGATGCCATTGCCAAATTCAAGATACCTGTAACACCATACAAATATGTTATTCACAGGCCTGACATATAGCAATTTGCGATTTTTATACAGACAGAGCAATTTGAATTGAAATAGAAATAGATTCATATCCCAAAATTCTTAATAGCCTAATTATTCAGAATGTAATAGGTAGCCTATGTCAAGATAGCCTACATATAGCTACTGAAAAGGACAATATTGCATTACTTTTAGAGGTTTGTACAGACATAGTCCTGTAATATCTCAACATCTAATCAATCTGACAGACAATTGAAAAGAAAGCACCCCAGCACTTACATGAAAGGTGGGGAAAATATTAACCCAATAGCATAAGCTATACTTATGTATGGCCTAATATGAAATTCATATAAGCATGCAAGATGAAGCATAACAAATATAGGCCTATTTCTATTTGGTACAGAAATTCAATAGGCTAAAGGCATTAACTGTAAATGAACTGGAAGGCTATAGCCTATTGAATAATATCTTGCCGGCCGGCTTCCGGATGAAGGATAAATTGACCGTTTCAACTGCGCGCATCATTGAAAATAGAAAGTGGTTGTTTCATGTGATGCGACTTTTAATAAAATAACTTACCGTATGGATTGGTGAAAGGCGAACGAAAGCAGCAGTGACAGGATTAGAAAAGCAAATGTTCACACAAAGGATTTTTATCAATGAAGGCAATAATATGTTGCTCATGCGCACAAAAGAATCTCTCCGCCCCTCCGTTCGATGTGATTTGACAGCCCAGTATTACAGTCTGCGCATCCTCAGCATCACCGAGTATACTGAGCATACTGAGCCAGATGCTTGGCTCATGAATATTTATTAGGTTCATTGAGGTCCAATCTGATTTATTAAAGAAAGAGGAAGAAACAGCTGGCTGCTATATGCCACTGATGTGTAATATTATGTCCATGTGAAAAACGCTTTCCATTGGGTGGAGTATAGGCTGTAGCCTACATGAATATTATTATTCATATATTCGGATATTTCGTGTTTTGTGGGCGTGGCCTTGAGACAAAGTGCAAAGTAGCTCTGTGCTATGTTAAAATGTTTTTTTTTTTTTTTTTTTTTTTTAATTGTTTCTCTTAACAATAAATGGCCAGTAGCATTTAGGCTCAAGTTGAATTGCAACAGATCACATTAGAACTATCATTTTTATAGTATTTATTTTCGTACGTAAAAATTTGTAATAAATCTGATGCTTTAAATGTAAGATAAGTAGGCTACAAAGGCCTATATTTTTTTTCCCCTTTGCATATAGGCTACGGCATGGTTTGCAAATGATCACATGATCATAATTAGGTGATGTTTTTTAGAAGATATATATCAATACAATTCTGGTACAGTAAATTGATTGACATACAATTATGAATGTAAATCATCTTTATTACAAAATTCAAAGAAAAAGTCACCAATAAGTAGGGAGGGGGAATCATTGGATTAGACAATTTTAGCACCGTTGTTCAAAGTGACCAACATATAAAAACAAAGGTAATTACACAATCGATAGTCAAAAAATTAAATAAAAGAGTAATATTTCAGGTGAAAATTCAATTCAGAGTTGGTTGGAAACAAGGGAACTTATGAAATATAATTTGTGATAGTGAGATTTAAATTATTGCATGAAAAACTGTAATTTTTCACAGTTCACTTTAGGAACATAAGTGGTTTTCAGACATTATGAATAGTTTAAAAATAATCTTTTTTGGGGGAGGGGGATAAAATAAAATCTAGCACACATGCTATTTCTCACTCACTCACTCACTCACTCACTCACTCACTCACTCTCTCTCACATACACACACAAACAAATTTGTAATTTTGTTGCAGTTCACACAGCGCATGTGTTACAATATTAGAAGTGTGCAAAAATTTTAACATTTTTTTTAAATCATTGAGAAAGACAGATATTATGTGATATTTTTTGACAAATTGAATGGTGTCTCTCATCTCATTTAAAGCAAATACATTATTTATCATGCAAATGTCCCAATGACATTAAAAATAGTGTTCTAAACATTTTAAAGCATGTATATTCATGTTGGATACCATCAATTAAGCAAATACATAAATACATTACAAAAACAATCTTCTCAAAAAGCTGTTTTAATGTGGTGTTGAATTGATGTTTCTTACTACGTACAATCTGTGAGAGTCTTTGTGCAGGTTGTATCTTTATATACAATGTATTCTGTAATTTAACATTGCATAGTCTGTAGATTGATATTGTTGGATTTGAATTTAAAAGGGCTGTCTCCGAGTCTTCTTTATTCCCTGTGAGAATGTACTTAAAAATACTGACATTTTTAAGTCACACATTTTAATGTCAGTTCTTTCATCCCTCTCCTTCAAATTATCTCACTTATTCTTGCAATCTACATTGGGTACAGTAAAAAGCCAGAGAAGGAGGAATGGACATACTGTCCAGCATAAAATCCAGCTGCCTGGTCAGATGGTAATTGTAAATAAACTGTGTCTCCTGGTTGTAATGGAATCACAGCGCTCCCAGATGCTTGATCAAGGAAACCCTTCTTGTACTCATCATATGTATACATAAGTGGCTCCCCATTCCTGTAGAGCCCAACCCATACATTGGCACCCTTGCAGTGCAAATGATAGGCGAAGTAGTAGATGCCTGGGAGGTCACAGGTGAACACACCGGTCTGAGGGTTGTAATTCTGACGCCCATTATACAGTAGTTTGTCAAGCACTATTGGAGTGCCAACTGGAGGGAATGGTGTGGTCAGCTGGGCAGTGAAAGCAGGCATCTCCAGACTATTGGCACCCATCATGTCACCCCCATATTTCCCTTTCTTGTATCCACCAGCTTTCATACCATCAAGGGCAGGGCCCATCTCAGGAAGAACACCCATCAGGTCAGGGGAAGGAGGGGGGCCTGGGGGTCCAGGAGGTCCGGGTGGACCTGGCCTTCCTGGCTGACCTGGGGTTCCATTTTGGCCAGGTGGACCTGCTGGACCAACGGGACCAGGCATTCCGGGGCTGCCTTCACCGGGTGGACCAGCTTGACCTGATGGACCAACTTCTCCCTTTGCCCCGGGTGGTCCAGGAGGCCCAATGAGTCCTCCAGGCCCTGCAAGACCTGGAATGCCTTTAGGACCCTGTGGTCCTTCTGGGCCAGGCTGACCACGTTCTCCTTTAAGACCAGGTAGGCCAGATGGTCCTGGGGAACCAGGTAGACCATTGCTTCCTCCTTCTCCTTTGGGACCTATGGGTCCTGGTGGTCCTCTTGCCCCAGGTTCTCCATCTTCACCTTGGAGGCCCGGTTGACCAGGAAATCCTGGAGGACCTGGTTGTCCCATAGGCCCCAGATCTCCCTTGGCTCCTTCTAAACCTCCCTCTCCTTTTAGCCCTGGGGAACCAATTCCACCTGGTGCCCCCATTGGTCCAGGAGGGCCTGTAGGACCAGTTTGACCAGGTGGTCCAGTCGGGCCTGGTTGACCACCATAACCTTTGTCACCTTTTGGTCCTTGAGCACCAGGAAGCCCTCCCACTCCTTTATCACCTTTTGGGCCAGGGTATCCAGGTTTGCCAAATCCAGGTAATCCAGGTTTCCCAGGTAACCCTGGTGGTCCTTGTAATCCTTTGTGGCCAGGTGCCCCTGGCTGTCCTGGTAATCCACTTTCTCCTGGACTTCCAATACCAGGGGGGCCTTGTGGTCCTTGTGGGCCCAGTTCACCAGGTGGACCCTCTGGACCTAGCTCCCCAGGCTGTCCAGGTTTCCCTGGCACACCAGGTGGACCAGGTACACCGGGAAGACCAGGCTTACCCACACCTGGTAATCCCGCCTTCCCTGGGAGTCCAGGTGGCCCAGCTGGCCCTTTGGGCCCTAGTGGGCCTGGTTGTCCAATTCCTCTGTCTCCTTTAGGCCCAGGTAACCCTGGAAGACCAGGGAAACCTTTATGTCCTGGATCTCCCTTACCCCCTGGCTGTCCTGGTAATCCTTGTCCACCAGGCTTTCCTATTCCTGACAGGCCTGGGGGTCCAGGAGGGCCCTGTGGCCCAATCATGCCTGGTTGTCCCTCTTCACCTCTGGGTCCCTGTTCACCTTGCTGTCCAGGCGGCCCAATACCTCCTGGCTTCCCGGGCATACCTGGCATTCCTGGCTTACCAACTCCAGGGAATCCTGGAGGACCAGGAGGTCCTGACCTTCCAGGAGGGCCTGGCATTCCATTGCCTGGAGGCCCGGGAGGTCCTTGGGGCCCAGCTGGTCCAGGGGGCCCTTGGGGTCCAGTCTCTCCCTGAGCAACTTGCTCACCTCTGGGAATAGTCTCACCTTTGTAAAGGAAAAGCAGGGATGGGATTAGGTAACAGTGACCATAAGAAGGTATGTCAGCATAAGTAACAAAAAAAGAAAAGAAATTAACCACATTTAAAACAAATAAATTAACCAGTAAATAAAGGGATTTCATAAGGTAGAATGTATATTACAAACTGTATCAACTAATTACTGTATGATCACTACAAACCCTGTTGTTTAACTTGAAATAAGATCAATAATAATGTATACCTACAATGCGACCACAAGTTCTAAGATAAACTAGTGTTCATACCTTTGGTATCTTTGCCTTTGTTTAGGTGCATTGGAAGGTCTTTTTTGTAGTGTGGATATGGCATGTGTGGCATATCCTTTCCCATGACCATATGAGGCATCTGTGGTAAGGGTTGGTGCTGTTGAGGATGTGGCTTGTGTCCATAATATGCACCCCCAAAAACTGATGGCAGTACAGCCATTTCCACCAAAACTACCAGGAAAGCAGCCATGGCCATGGCCTGGGTAAGAACAAACAAGGGAAGATTATGAAATATTCCATTCTTTCAACTAAAAACAAAAGAACCAGTCCTTTTAGTTTAAATTTGTTGAGAGCAAATTCTGAGAACAATATAGGCTTCTTTCAAAAATCTTGCCAACCTAAAACTTTTGAATGATATTAATTCATAATATAATTAATTTCAATGTTAACATCCCCCTCCATAATTCAATCTCCTCATACATTTTTCTAACTTGCTTTGAGATTAGACAACACTACATTCTCAGCCATCTAAATTTAGCCTATACTCTTAAACATGACCTTAAAGCTGACATTTTAAGTGTAAAAGCAAAGGACAGGAAGCAAACCCATTATTGGAATTTCTCACTTCTAAGAATCTCTGTGGAAATTCTCAGTAACTAGAAAGAAATTTCCAGCAATTCACCTTTCACACTGCAGGAATCCCAGACAGTAAACAGTAGATGTTCATGTATGTGTACACTGCTTTATATTTTTGACTGTCTTTTGTTAAATGACCAAATAAGTTTTAATAACACGTTACTGTGATGCTTCAATTTTAATGGGAAAAAAATAACAACTTAGATGTGAATAATAATAAAAAAAGATTGCATCAACATGATGGGAGAGACAGCGTTGACCTTTTGGCTTTTTCTCAGGCTGCCGAGAATCACACAGATATGCCATAGGCCCTCTAGGTTTAATGCTTTTTGAGAGAGATATAGTTTTGGGCCAAAGACCTTGGCCAATTTGAATGTGCTGTACACTATCATAAAACATTTTTCAGTTGATTTAGCTTCATGTAATGCTGATAATAACATCCACTACAAAAGTTGTTAGAAAAGCATTCTCATACATTACCCTTAATTTATTATTTAATTGCGCATACAAATGTTATCATAAGATTTGATAGTGTTTATCAAATGATTTAACAGAAGACATAGTTTCATCCAACAATACTAATTTATTGTTGGCTAAAAAAAAATGATTTAGAGCAAAGTAATCATATCCCACATTCTAAAATGTGTGTTTACACATGTGACATTATGTGAAATTATGAATGTATATTTCTAGATCAGGTCTGCAGGGATGTCACTTTGACAAGTCAAGTATATTGATATAGCACTTTTCACAATATATATTGCATCAAAGCAGCTTCACAGTATCAATCAAAACATAATAACAATGTTTCTTAGTGGAAAAACATCCACGTTTGGTAGAGCTGATCAGGGGTATTACAGATTGGTTAATTAATTTGAATATCCACAACTGAGCAAGCCAAAGGCAACAGTGGCAATGGTGTCCTAAAACTCCATCAGGTGACCCAATGGAGAAAAAAAAACTTCGGAGAACCCAGGTTCAGTCGGGGGCCAGTTGTCGTTTTCTTACCTCATTTTGTGATGAGGAATGTTAATTCCAGATGCCAATTGCATAAGAATTATCTGAAAGAGTAATATATCTAACCTACTTTTCCATGACCAGGTAATAGAAAGGGACGGTGAGTGCAGAAAAGAAAAAGGAGGAATGTAAGCTCAGCTGATGTAAAAGAATAAAGTCTGCAGCTTTTCACCCAATATCAGCAGGTCCCTTTTGCCTCTTTTATGTTTTTTTTTTTAACAAAGGCCAGAAAAAGTCACATTCACCCACAAAAAATAAAGCAATCAAATCAGTAAACAACTACAATGTTACAAGGAGAAAAGTCATTAACACTCATTAGCACTAATATTAGCAATGTGATTAGTTAGGCATCACTACAATGATTACAACAATATACAGTGAACATAACAGTGTTTATTATAACAACATATTACCAATAGTGTCATAACTATATTGGAAAACATAATTAGAAATAAAATAAATAATAATATGTTCACTCTATGGCCCCAATCCTGCCAATAAGTTCAAATATTAATTGCTTTCTATGTTAGAAACATAAATGTAAAAGGTAAAATATCCTGCTGTCCTGAAATCACTTTTACACATAATAATAAATTCTAACGAATTTTAGAGATGCATTATGTCAATGTCCATATTTATCAGCAAAAGGTATAGATATTTCAGTGAGTTACCATGAAATTAAAATTTTCTTTTTAAATGGAATACTGCAGAATTTATTATAAATTATTTGTCCTTGTCTTTTATCCCCATCTCTCTTGCACCAACATCTTTTCACTAATGACGTGTTCACAAGTATGGATCAACCTACCTGTCTGTCACTCACATGAGATCACAGCAATAGCAAACCAGAACCATCAAATCAATTCTCGTCCAACCCTACATTTTTTTTTTTGTTCAACAAGCTGTTTCACTCTGATATACATCACAACAGAGAAGACATGACCGTTGCAACTTCCATTTCACGTGACTTTAATTCACTTTATCATCTGTAAATATCAAAACTTTTGCAATATACTACTGTTTTAAGGGTATAGGATTCAGTATGTTTTTTGTTAACATTTTTATTCAGGCACATTCAAGGCACAACATTGGTCAAAAGTGACAGTTTATAAAGACACTTATAGTGTTACAAAAGATGTCTACTTAAAAAAAGTGCTCTTTTTTAAAAAAGTTCTCAAAAATATTAAGCAGCACAACTGTTTTCAACATCGAAAACAATAGGATTTTTTTCTTGAGCAGCAAATCGGCATTTTAAAATGATTTCTGAAGGATCACGAGACACTGAAGACTGGAGTAGTGATGCTGGAACACAGAAATAAACAGCCTTTTAATATGCTGTATATGTAATATATAATAGAAAACATTTATTTTAAATTGTAATATTTTACAATATCAATGTATTTTATATTAAAAAAACACAGACTTTGTGAGTATGAGGGACTTTGTATAAAAACGTTCAAAAAAGGTGGTGGATTTATAATTATAAAGTCTTTTCAAACCTTTTTCAATCTTTTGATCCCAGACAGCTACATTTAGCCTATACACTCAAACATGACCTTTGACCCTAGTAAAATGAAAGCCCTCCATTTGTGAAATGTTCTTCAAGAATTGCATTGCTTGTATGAACAACACGGCAAATAAGTCTAGTTGAATGCTCACATTCGGCCTCTCACTGAGACACAGATGGCCAACAGTGTTTACAGAAATCCCTTCCTTGCTCTTGTCTGCCTAGTCCCTCATTCTTCCAGTGTGTCTTTTATTTCATTCAGTCTCTCAAACCCTTTTTTCCCATCTTTACAGAGCAGTGTGTTCACAAAGAAACACATAAATCATCAATGACAACACTTTTATTCTGGCTTTCTATGGGGAACAAGGAGGGGGGTGATTCTTTCTGCAAACCAAGGGAGGACTTTAAGAGGCTGTGATCTAGATTGTTAATATCTAAGACATTTCATTTAATTACTCTAACATGTGAGAGGAATAACACTGTGTAATGAGTACTGTAGTTAAATATTTGAGTTAATTCATTTTTAATGTCCATGTAGAATAACCCAATGTTCCGGGACAACTGAATTTTGTGAAACCAGAAAGGGTGGCTGTACTAACATGCTTGTGTTGCAGCAGACCAATCAGAGGATGGTCAAATAATTCATATGCCAGTCAATTTACAGAATATTGTAATGTAACACATCTCCTTTTATCTATTGTACGATGTAGCAGACAGAATGAAGACTGAAGACACCAGCTGAAGGGAAAAAAACAGGCCTTTTTGAGGTAAAACAGGGCCCTCATTCTATTTGAGCATCTGTTGGGTTACTTAGAAGCATTTTAACAGCTGAGCGTTAATAAGAGTGAGAAACACGGCAAGGGTGTGCTAGCCTCAAAGTGCATGTGTGGGGAGAGAGGAAGTGAAGATGTTTGTTCGGAAAGAATCTATCTAGCTATCTATCATCTTTCTAGTAGACAATTTAGATCTGTTTTATCTTTGCTGATAATAAAGATACTGCACTGATACATTTTCTGTATAATTAATGATGAGTTATAAATCTGTCATAATAACCAAAGCAACACTTGTTATTTTAATAAACCAATGGAACAAATCACCAGTTACAGACAATGATTGTTACAAAAAAATTATGATTGAATGCAGTCAGAGCTCCATAACATCTATCATCCACATAATTAATTTATGGTTCTGTTTTTCAGTTTCACTTGTAATGAGATCCTTCATTGACCTGGATTGTATCGATAATTAGATACATTTGAAAGTTTCTTTTCACCTGTAGTCTCAAAAGCAGGTTTGCTGACCCACTAAAGTGATATTGAAAGCTGATTCACTTGAATGCTTACCTCGGACAATGATTGGTTATATGTGAAGAGTTCAGATGCAAAAGTGCCATTTGACATTTTCTTCTAGAGTGATAATTTTTTATCAAGCTAGTACATTTAAGTTCAGTAATTTCACTTAAATGACAATTAATAGGTAATCTTCATTGCCATTTGTGAAATTACTGAACTTAAATATACAAGCTTCATAAAAGTTATCATTCTAGAAAAAAAATTCAAATGGTAGGCCTACCTAGAGGCTTTTTTGCAGATTCTGAACTCTTCATTTTAAAAGTGTTAAACTCCAACAACAATAATATAATATATTTAATATAATAAGATATTGTTATAAGATATGTTCAAAAATGTTTATGTATTTATTTTATTGGAAAAATTTTTTGGAAGTGATGCTAATAATAAATCAAAAGCAAGTACTTTGCAATTAGTTTGTATGAGGAGGCAAAATTGATTTCAGCCACATTGTGGATGGAATCAAACAACGTTTCGCTTTTTGAATAAACATTCTGATCTGTCTGTGCACTAATAATAAAAGACTTTATACTGTCAGACTACTCCAACATCCCTGTAGCGATTAAACTACTGAAAGAAAGAGTGACCTACAAAAAATAGACCTAGCCTACGTAGGACTAGGCCTATATATCAGCTGATTAATTTGCCATCAAATATTGCAACTCAAACGTCTCACTATATGCCATTAATCACTCACTACACTGTAAATTATTATATGATCAATAAGCTATGACACAGCAATGTTTTTTTTTTATGCTGAAACTGCTAGATTGACAACCACACAATTTATTTCTGCAATAAATGTAGAACGTATTGAAACGTTCTTTTAATTAATGAATTGTTGACACAATGACACAAGTCACATCCCATTGTGCCATTAATCTGTTTTGCATCCCTCTCCCAGCTTAAAGTTCATCTAACAGTCTACTATCAGGTACACACTATCACAGTCACGTATGCCTGCAAAGACACCATATAACTGCCACCAGGAGGGGGAGCTAACACATTAACCTACAAACTGCACACCAAACTTGTTGAAGCAACATGATTTTCTATTATTTATAGTATTTCTGTAATAAAATTGAACAGAAAATAAAATCAATTAGACTGTACAGTACAACTGTATACTGTATATATACTAATAATACACTATATACACTTTATAAACCACCCATAATTGATTAACATGCTAAAAGTGAGTTTGCTTTATAATAATCACATTTCTGCAGTAAAATTCATAAGCTTCATTTGTCAGACAGATGAGAGATGAGATAAGAGCCCAAACATAAACAGTGTTTTACAATCTAGTATGAAACGCAAATGCACATCTTTGCCTGATACAATCAATGCAGTATAAGGCAGCTTATAATAAGGTTTCATTTTAGTTTTCACTATTCAGACACACTATCTCAAGCACTGTCATAGAATTATGCCACAAATGCGGGAAACTATTTACCTTATATTTATGATCTACCATTTACTTTTTCATTATGTTTCGTTATTCTTTTTTTCTTCAAATTTTAACATTAGTTTTCACAGTGTATATCAATCAATAAAGACATGCAGTTACAGAATAATAAAACAATTCATATATTTAAGTATATTTTCTTACCTTTCCTTTGTAAGGCTGGAGAAGGAGATAATCTCAAGGATTCTCAGGCTCACACAGAAAGACCCTGAAACACACACCTTGACCAACTGACCAATGCAAACTGGACTTAAACAAGTAACAGTCTACAGATGACCACCTTTTATCCACAGCAGGGTGGAGTCAGAGAGCAGGGGAGGGAGAAGAGAGGACTGATTGAGGAGAGAAAGGTTGCTGTAGTATGGATGAACATGTGACAGTATAAAGGTGCACTGTTTTCAGGATAGACATTGAGATTTGTTTGATTTTCCAAAATCGCTGTCTACTGATGACAGCTACACCCTTACTGTGGTGCATGATGTCTATAGCCTTTCCTGTTCACTGATTAATCATCACATTCTCAGTTGAGGTAGAGCTGCACAGTTAGAGTTATAATTCTATACTTATAAGTTTTCTCTTTAGGTTAAGTTATAATGGGTTCGATATTGAGTTTCCTGTATCGGTATTAGTAATTCATATATT
>JAOTRC010000043.1:14564832-14591584 GCA_027497675.1 Cyprinella lutrensis
TTGTATTGAAGTCTATGGGGAGTCTAGTTTGTTTTCCCCCAAAAGGGGACGGGGACAAAATTGACAGTTAAGTTCCCGGATGTGCCGGTTGTGCGTATTGGACTCATGCTTCCATGTCACCACCATTGCTGTGTTGTTGTTGTTGTTTTTGTTCCATTTTCTGTATCCTCTTTGGATGCTGGGTGTGTAAAAAAAATATTTTATTTTTCATTATTAGTGTTATCAGTGCTAATGTTCAATGTGGCTCCCTTGAGTGCAAAACGAATTCCCCTCGGGGCAATAAAGGTTTCATTCATTCATATTACTTTCTTCTGGGGAACATGACATGCTATTGTGTAATTTTGAAGAATGTTGGTACTAACCGGAATCAGAAAGAGCTGTATTGCCAAATCTTTGCACACTCAAGGCATTTGCTTTGGTGAAAGAAGACCCTTCACACACAAAGGTTACACGGACTTACATTGTATTTCTGGAAGTAAATTGGAACCAAAACTGTTTGGTTACCAAATATCTTTTATGTTCCTCAGGAGAGAAAAAAAAAACTGCATACAGGTTTGAAAAGACATGAGGGCGAGTAAACGATGACAGAATTATTATTTTTGGTTAAAATATCCTTTCAAGTGCACTGCAAAAATGTGAATATATTTATGGAGACCTATATTTCTTGGCCACAAGCATCTAAAATATAATCTTTCCATATACATGACTATAATTTAGAACCTAAAAAAAATCAATTTCCACACCGCTGGATTTAGTATTCACATAAAAACAATGTAAATCAGAGTTCGATCATGAAAAATGATGTGGTTTTAATATATAATATATAAGCCTCTCTAAGAGGAAATTGCTGTAAGTGTATTTCTGAAGTGAAAATGAAAAACGCACGAAGGGGAATCTTGTTCACACTTGAGCAAGTTCAAAAATAAAATAACATATTTCACATGCAATTTAAGGGGGTGAAGCTGTGGGCGGATGCTGTTCATGCCGCCGTATTTTATACATATTTTAACTGACTAGAAGCTTCTAAACGCATTTGAGATGAGGAATATATCCCTGGACTGAGAGGTCGGAGATTCAGCGGCGTGTCCTGCTGCCGCAGTGACATCTACTGGACTTCACACACACAAAAGGTTACACACACAGTCAAAGCAGTTAACATAACCAGGGAGAACATTTCAATCACAAAATGTGTGGTCTTAAAGGAACACTCCCGCTTTTTTGGACTCAAGCTAATTCACCGTATCCTCAGAGTTAGACAAGTCCATACATACCTTTTTCATCTCCGTGCGTGCTGTAACTCTATCATACGCACCCACCGCTAGCCTAGCTTAGCACAAAGACTGGAAGTAAATGGCTACAGCTAGCATAATCCCAATAAGAGACAAATTAGTGATATTTTCCTATTTACATGTACATGATTTGTATAGTCACAGTCTGAGTGTACAAATAACAAGGTAATATGAAACACAGACATCTTTTAACCACATAAATATTGCGGTGCTGCGGTTATCACTCCGCCCATGTAGCAGTGCTTCGCCTTCTGAGAATATAGTTCCCAATAATTATATGGTTAAAAGATGGCTGTCTCATTTGACCTTGTGATTTGTACACTCTGTGACTATACAAATCACAACATGTAAATAGGAAAAAATGTTTGTGTTATTTTGTCACTTATTAGGATTAGTATGCTAGCTGTAGCCATTCACATCCAGTCTTTGTGCTAAGCTAGGCTAGCGGTGGGTGCGTCAGTTAGAGTTACAGCACGCACAGAGATGAAAAAGGTATGTATGGACTTTTCTAACTCTGGGGGATATAGTGGATAAGCTAAAGTCCCAACAAGTCGGCGAGAGTTCCTTTAAGTTACACGGCAGATTTAATATGTTCTGGCCGTTCATAAATGCACAATTATGCACACATCCCTCACCCTTTGTAGTATTGTTGTGTAGATAGTGTTTTTGTTTTGACCAGCTGGTGAAACAGTAAACCCAAGTGCTCCCTAGCGAGGGCGCTGCGCTCCAGCGTCGACTCGATCCCTGTCCGCACGAACACAGACAGCAGAGATGCACAGTCCAGCTCAATGACACACTGCAGCGCCTCCTACAGGACAGGAGGAACGACACCACCGTGAGCTATTAACAGCCAAGGCAAAGCAACACACACTGGTGGCATGAGGTGTGTAAGTGTGTGTACCGTCATGTCATTGATGTGCAGGTACTCCTCTATGATGGCGGTCGATTTCTTCTCCAGTTCCTCCTCTGTCAGCGCCGGTTTGGAGGAAACCGGTGGAGGAGTGGGAACGGTTTCTCTCTTTACTGTAAAAAATAAACACAACAAATCCTATTTAAAAAAAAAAAAAACGCTTTTTGTGTTTAAATTGTTTAAATTTACATAACTGGAACAAGTAACTATAAAGTCAATATTAATGCAATAATAGAAAATAATAATACTGTAATTGTGCAAATTAAAGTTTGCATTTAGACGAAAAACAAAACTTACGAGTTACGGAGATGTTTATAAACATTTTAATATTTCGATCAACTTCTAAATAACATTATTATGTTCCTAGTCCAATTTGATGTTGAAATGTACACATTTGTAACTGGTGGCTGTGATCAAAAAAAAAAAAAAAAAAAAATCATGACAGATTTATTCAAACATTTTTAAATAATTAAGACGCATTAAAATAATTTAATTGAAAATGCAGAAATTTTAGTGCATCACTAGTAATAATAATATTACAATATTAATAGTAATATTAGTAAACATTTTACAATAAGGTTCCAATTGTTAATGAACTAACAATGATTTATTTTTATTTATTTATTTGCGTTAATTTCAACACTTACTAATACATCATTAAAATCATAAAAGTTGTATCTGCTATTACTTAATAAACATGAACTAAAAATAAACGGGTGTATTTTTTTTAACTAGCATGAAAAAAAGATTGAAAGCAAATGTATTGCTCATTGTTAGTTAATGCATTAACCGATGTTAACCAATGGGACCTTACTTTGAAGTATTACCAGCAAATAATAATATAAATATTGAAATTATAATAATTCAAATTTAGGGCTGGATATTGCTACTGACATCTTGAAGAGTCAGATTCTGATTCACAAACTCTCAAATCTATTTGGTTCATCATGATTAGTTAGAAAAAAATCAATAGGGGTGTCACGATATATCGCAATACAAAACTGCAACAATATGTAAAAAATAAAATAAATTACTGCATATGAAAAACAAGTTTACAGAGTTTTAGTGTCTGTACGACATTAAACTACTATATATAATGTTGAATAATGCAATGGGAGAATGTTTTATGTCACCAGTAAAAAGTGGCCTACATTATTTTAAATATATCTAGTTAGTGAAAGAGTGCAAGTATAAAATAATTCTGTTTTCAGCTCCAGAATCATGAATATTTGTATTCTGGTGTCACCAGCACCAAGTCCAAGCCTATTCATTTACAACCACAATGTAATACCAAATTAAATTTTTTGTAAACCTTTTATCATATATCTTGGAGTATCGCAATAATATTGTGTCGTGAGTTCAGTTTAGTGATATGTATTGAATCATGACATTGAGGGTATTGTTACACCCCTACTATTCATAGATAATTTCCTCTTCCAGTGAGCTCTCAATTTGAGAACCACTGTGACCAGATTGAGTCATTGAGTTCACTGAAGATATCTGACTCAGACACCGCTCAGGGACACGGGTGATCTTGCTGCTTTATTATATGGTTTGTTTATCCTCGTTAACTGTGGTAATTCAGTCATTGCTCTTTAAAGTAAAATATTCTCTTTGGATCCACGTTTGAAACGTTCCATCTGAATTCTTTACATTCTTCAGCAATGTTAATAACAATTGTCCTTTATTCAGTAAGGAATGCAAGAGAGAAGCTATTTCTTCAGTGAATTGCATCGTTTTAGAAAACGTTGGTCAGAAAACATTGGTAGCTGCAAAAATGATCTTTCAGGCTCTTGAGGTTGTACAATTGCACAGATAAGCGATTCTATCATGTAATGTTAAACTATTTGTTTGGTCCCACTTTATATTATTGGCTTTAAGTACTATGTAATTACATTTAAAAATAAGTACAATGTACTTATTGTGCTCGTGTTGTATTGTAAATCACTTTTGCTGCTATTGAGGTGTGATACGGGTAAGGTTAGGGACAGGCGTGGTAGTAGGTTTAAGGATGGGTTTAAGTGTAAGGATTGGGTCAGCTATGTAATTACATATTCTAATTACAGCTGCAATTACATGCTGGTATTTTTAAAATATAAGTGCAATGTAAAAACATGTATGGACACAATAAGTCCATTGTATCAAAATATTCATTTCAATGCAAGTACATAGTACTTAAAGCCACTTAATATAAAGTGGGACCATTTGTTTATACTTCAAAGCAATACCATATTTTCAACACGTATTTAATTTAGTGTTTCCGCCTGCTTTCTTATCAGGCTTCCATTGTAAGTGCATCGCCTATGTTTTTACAAATTAAGTTAAAATTATTGTCAGTGGTAAGCAAAAGCATGCTGAAGATGCTTTCAGTTTCTAAGAGTGACCACACACTGTTTTATCAGTAGGGTAATGACCTCATCCTTGCTTTAATGCTTCCTGCTTGCTTTAAACTGGATGATTTTACATGTGAATTTGTCAATTTGAACACAATAGGCAGTTGTCTTCTGAGAGCGAGTATTTAAGCTTGAACGTGGTTGAGTTTGAGGGAAAGACAGCGAGAAGCAAGTTTTTTTTTTTTTTCAAGTTGAGTCATTGTAAATGATTCTTTGTGTCATTTTCAGAGCTCTTGGTCTCCTAGGGGCGTGTTGGTATTCGCGCCTGTGTGTTTGGATGTATGTGCGGCGTGTTTTTGTGCGTGTATGACAGCGTGTTTCTCAGGGAGATGTTAGATCAGGTTTGGCTGAATGGTTTTCTAATGCAGACCAGCTGACAGCAGTCTTGTTTCTCAGCTCAGATACACCCTCAGAATAAGTGTGGGGCCCATATGACGCCTTGTGAACGTGTGTGTGTATGTGTGTGCCATGTTTTTTGTGGCCATAGCACTGTTTTATTTTGCCCAGAGGAAGTGGTGTATGTTTGCGGTGTCATTGTGTGTGGGTGTTGAGAGTTTGTGGTCTCTTATTGGTTTGGAGTCCCAACTGTGTGTGTATATATATATATTCCTTTTTAAACTAGCAATTTTACTATTATCCCATTGCCGGGCAGTATGTGGCTCTGGCCATGTACACGCTGCAGATAGATGCAGTTGTCATTTCTCTAATGAGTGCTTTAACTCCTCCTGCTTATGAGTTTCGGAAGTCGTGATTTCACTATGATGTGCATTCGAGTGTCACCCTGAATGTAAGTGAAACATAAAACGCGCATCTGTGGATCAGATTGTTTTAAAGTGTTTATTAGGAGTATTTTTCTTTCTGACAGGCTTATAAAACTGATTTAAATGCCTCTGATTCTATTGCTTTCACATGCACTACAGACATTTCACCCTTAACTGAAGTGTGCAGTCTTGATTATTTGTTTGATTAATTGTGCATCCATTGGACACAAACAACTTAAGAAAGACATGAAGCTTTCAAAGCTCTAATTCAACAAAATTGAGGGAAGGATGCACATTAGGTGTGTAAATGATACTTACATTTTGTCCTTTATGTGCTGCCACAGCAGATGGCAAATGTGGTATATTTCCTGTCACCTCATAAGCTGCTAAATGAGTTGTATTTCCTGCCAAGCTTTATTGTTATTCGTCTTCAATAGTCCCCAAAATGCATGCAGAATTGCACTGTATTGTCAACATTCACAATTGAAACCTCATCCCAATACCAAGTTGCGTCTGACATGATTCTATTTAGGTTTAGAATTCACAAATTCATGTCGACAACCAATTCAGATGCAACTCCACAAAGTAGATGAATTATGAGAGCAGAAGAAAGAAAATTGTCGTCATTTATTCATCCTAATGTCATTCCTAACATGTTTGACTAACTTTCTTCTGTGGAAATTTTCTTCTTGTTTGAACAGTTGAAACATTCTTCGAAACATCATATTTATCTTATTTTGTGTTCCACATGCAGAACAACATGAGGATGAGTAAATGATGACACAATTTTAAGGTTTGTGTTGACTAATTGGTACATTTTTGACATTTTCGCTAAGGTCAGTTTGTTGATCGGCCCAATGAAGGCATCCAATCAACAAGTGAAGGTCTCTGGGCGTTACTGTCTTTCCTCATGGCAAAGCAATTTGATTTGAATAAAATATTTTTTTTTGATGGGTGAAAGGAATGATGTGTAAATTGGTGATGGTAATATAGCAAGAGAGTTCAAATATTAATTTCCTTTGTTTTCTCAGAGGGTAGCCCTCTCTTCCAGTTTTTCCAGTCTTGCACATCATTTATTCTGTACACAGCACACACTGAAAGTTAATTGAATGAGGTTTTTTTTCTTTTCCTGTAAATACATTACCAATCAAATGTTTGAGGTTGGTAAGTGTAAAATATGTTTTAAAGAAATTTCTTATGCTCACCAAAGGCTTCATTTATTTGATCAAACAGTAATGTGAAATATTATTACAATTTAAATGTAAGTTTTTCCTGTGATGGTAAAACTGAATTTTAATACTCCATCCTTCAGAAATCATTCTAATATGCAAATGTTACTAAAGTCCCAAGAAGCATTATTATTATTATTATTATTATTATTATTGTCCAGTTGTGCTGCTTATCTTTGTGAAAACTGCAATACATTTGTTTTTCCAGAATTCTTTGATGAATGGAAACGTCAAAAATACAGTATTTATTTGAAATGGGAAATCTTATCTAACATTATAAATGTCTTTACAGTCACTTTTGATCAATTTAATGCATCCTTGCTGAATAAAAACATTAATTTCTTAAAAAAAAAATCATACTGACCCCAGACCTTTGAGCAGCATTGTGTACACATTTGTCATTCCCCAAACTTTACAGTGTGTACGTGGCCTGTGAGAACTGTAAACTCTGGAAGATGTTCCTCTCATGATTCATCCATCATTCTTTATCATAGTGGCATAAATGATACCACTGCAATTCTGCTTCAAGGATGTGACCTCATCATGCCAAGTCACAGCTTGTGCGTTTTAGGTGAGTGAATCAGCGTCAGCTGTCTTAATGTCTCACCGTCTCTTTCCACAGTCTTCTCCACTCTGTCTGGCTGGTATTCATGCGGGTGTGGTCTCCAACACTCTGGGGGGGCAAATCAGTGTGGTCAGCAGCAAAGGCATCCCACACTATGAAAGCTCACTGGCTAACAATGTGACATCTGTGCCGTGAGTAACCAATTTGCATTCTTGCTTTCTTTCTTCATGGGAAAATCTATTTAATTTGATTATTGGGCTTGCAAGGCATTGCCATTTTGAAATGTCTCAAATTCATTCTGTTGAACTGCTTCCTGCTGGGGTTCTGAATTAGGGAACATTATTATGAAAATATTAGTATAATAGTGTTTTTTTTTTTTACAATTATGGAATTAGTATAATTGCAAGTTTTATAACTAGTAAAAACCATCTGTCTTTCTTGAACTTGTACTTTCAAGTTGGAAAGCATTTTATGAAAGCTATAGTCATAATTGCACTCTTATTTTGCAACAGCGTATAGAGGTGAATTTATGATCAAGTACTGTCATAAACATCAAAGCAGCACATGGATTCATCTTGGCTTTATGAATCGTTTGTCGCCATGGAAACAAATACTTTGATTCAGAGGACCCAAACTGCTCTAAATTGTAATTTGGTAATTATGGTAATTCCGACATGACGTGAACACGCATAAGAGACGGCTTAACATTTGCATATTGGATGCATTTGTTTGCAACCTTCTATAGCCGTCTACACTGCAAAAATCGTGTTATTCATGATGCAGCATTTCATTTAAACCACAACCTAGACTTACTAAAGCATTTTGCTGCCTTGCAAGCACTGGTATTTCTTTCTGGAAATGCAAACCTAGTTTGATTCCTCTTGTTGGTTGAGTTTTTTATCATCTGTGTAATTTATTGATTGATTGGTAGACAGAATGATAGCTCTGTGTCTTTCTCCCTCTTACAGTGGAAATCTCTCCCCCAGCCTTTTTACATTCAAGACTAGCGGTGAGTGAGTGTATCAAACTCTTTGTTTTCTCTATTTTTTGGGTGTGCAGTACTCTCCAGAAACCAAAAAACAAGTTTATATAACTTGATTTAATAAAGAAGTTTGTTCTTTATTCCTGTCACTTCTATAGAAATGACCTATACCTTGATGATCTAATAATAGAAACTTTAATTTTCTCTCTCTGTAAGGTTGCTATGGCACTTTGGGTTTGGAGTCGGGGGTGGTCAGCGACTCTCAGATCACGGCCTCATCGGAGTGGGAATGGGGCGGTCACGGAAAGGAGCCCACCGTCTGGGCCCCCACAGGGGCCCGCCTCAAAACACCGGGACGCCCGTGGGCAGCAGCGAACAGCGACACAAAAGAATGGATTCAAGTGGACTTGAAGAAAGAGAAAAAAATAACAGGTAGAGCTTGTGTATGAGGGAGAAAAGATCCGTGTTTTCATCTACTGCATGTCTTGATTGATCATTCATTCGAATGTACTTCTCAGGTATTATGACCACTGGCTCCACCCTCCCAGAATATCAGTTTTACATTTCGTCCTATGAGGTGTTATATAGCCATAATGGACTGCAATGGAAACCCTACCAAGAAGTGGAATCAGATAAAAACAAGGTATGGAGGATTTCCTTAGCACTCTGGAGGATATAGTACTGTAAGACACATAAAAAATATAAATATCTAGACATTAATGTCGTATTCTAGCTGCTGCAGAATGACATCACTGTTTGTATATTTCCTGGAAAAGGGGTTTTACATTCCTGTGGTTTAAGGACCCTGAAATTAAAGTGCACTCTGTGGTCATTAATAATGAATGTCCATCGACTGTCAGGGAGCTTAACGAGAAGTGCATTGATTAGGCGTAAATAAGATGGACCTTGGTCCGAGGCCAAATGTTCTTTGTTGCCAAGACGATGTGTCCTTGTGTGTCTGTAACAGATTTTCCAAGGCAACACCAACTATTTCCAGGAAGTACGGAACAACTTTATTCCTCCAATTGAAGCACGGTTTATAAGAATATGTCCCTTCCAGTGGCACCAGAGGATTGCTCTCAAAATGGAGCTGCTGGGCTGCCAGCCGCATGCAGGTGAGACTAATCTGAGAAATCTGTCTCCGATTTGGCCAAGTAGCTGTGCTAAACATGATTGGATGTCTTTCTGTTGGTCAGCGAGGCCAAGAATCTTCCATCCAGACCCTCCTCCCACTCGCAGAAAAAGCACAGTGCCCCCCCTGCAGGAGAGGACGACACACACACCCAACATCCGAAACACCACCATGCCTCCGCACTCTCACGATGGTAAAAGCATTAAGTTAATTAACATTGGTGCTAGTGAGCTGCCTTGCCCTATATTTAGGCTCTGACATCGACTTTCTGAGGGGTCATTTGTTTAAAAATGCAGGGCTGTGAAATTAAAAAAGGTAATGTTTTTTTTATAGTTGAACTACTTCGAACTTGAGCTTCAGGTTTTTAGAACGCTGTTATACATGTTCATCTAGCCTAGCGCATGTTTACATTGGAAAAAACAATGGAAAAGCAGCACAGTGAATGCAAAACGTGTTTTGTGTGAACGGCCTCTCAGGCAGTGTTCTTAGTAAAATGGAACATCATAAATTAATGATTTAAGATGTTTTACATAGACCGCAAACTCGCTTTTCATATGAAGTGCACTGATTTATGTTTTACAGTTGATTCCAGTACTCTCATTTTAGTAGTAAAAAATGCAAACCATGTGCAAAAATTGGGTGAAATTGTCCCTTTTTAATTTCTTGAATCAATCTATCAATACTGTTTAATACTGAATACAATATTAATAATCAATATAATCATTCCTTAAATCGATGTCATCTTGCATGAAAATTTCTGAATTGTTTTCTGGGATTCCCTTATCCACAAAGGGCACAAGCTGTAGTGATGCACAATATATTGGCACTACTACTATGGGCCTATATAATTTGTCTCATTTAATTTTTCAGTATCATTTGATATTTAATTGTGCATGCGTATTTACCAATTTAACATTTAGATCAGCTTTGCCATTAACTTAGGCACTTAATATTTTAAACATTTAATAATTTGATAACACTGTTAAATTTAATCTTTAACAAATCTCCATTTCAATCCAATTTGTATGAATATACTGTTTTTTATACTGTGCATTGTAATGTTGCGATGTGTATGTTTTTTTTATTTTTTTTTTTTTTGACAATATTTAACTGCAATAGCCTTAGTCAGGAGCATGCTTATGATGCCTAAAAATATTGTCTAGGTAGAAAGCTCACTTGGGTTTTGGACAGTTCTAACACTAGATTAATGTTATTAATGTGCTGTGTAAATGTTGCAGAGGTGGCACTGGTGGCAGTGTTGGTCCCTGTATTAGTTTTGGTTCTGACAACCCCGGTGTTAGTGATGGTGTGCTCATGGCTGTGGAAGAACAGGTCAGTAAAAAAACTAAATGTTTAGGTATCTGAAAAATTTAAAATTTAACTTGATGCGAGTAGGCCTAAAAAACTGCTGGTTTCAGATAATATGTTCATCTGCATTCAAACCTACAGAAAAAGCCCAGAGGTGACTTATGAACTTCCGCACTGGGAACGCACAGGTGCGTATCTTCTCACTTGTTTCCTCTAATGCATTTTCCCCTACGTTAATTATTAAATGTGTGTTTTAGAGTGGTGGAAGAGTATGAAACAGCTGTTGCCCTCTAAGCTGGATGGAGATGAGTGTGTTCGTTACAGTTCCACAGCCCGAGTGGACCACCAGAGACCCCGAGTGGAGCCTGCAGGTAAACATACAAACAAACTTGTAGATTTATGTTCCCCGACGAACCATTTGACAGTCTATTTTCTGCCTTTCCCATCTGCTTAGAATACGCCCAACCGCTCGTCACCGGTACCATGGCCTCTCTCGGACAAAGGTCAACGTTTAAACCTGAAGAGGGCGACGCCCCCGAGTATGACGCACCTATTCCACCGGAACATTACCATGCTTACGCTGAGCCCCTTCCTGCTTCTGGCACTGAATATGCCACGCCAATCATGATCGACAGGGCAAGCCACTTATCCGGAGGCACTCTACCATTCAGGGGGCGTGGTTTAGTGGCTCGGACAGACAGCGGCCAATCAGCAAGCTCCGCCTATGACACACCCAAGAGCACACCTGATCAAGCCACACCCACAGAAGGACAGTTGTACCAAGTACCACAGAATACCCACAATGCGCCGTGTCAGAAAATAGACTGAACAATCACAGAAGAGTGGACCCTTTCGGAAACCCTCGGCTGAACGCTACCTTTCCTAGAAATCTGCAGATCAGAATGTGCGCAAACGTTCCGCTCCTAGCCATCTCAAATTGTATGCCGCGCAAGTCCTATCACTGAAATAACACAAAGGAATGTCAGGAGAGAGAGTACAGCAGAGATCTCGTTACACTACTGTGTTTGGTGGGTGTTTTGTGTGTTCATGCGTCTAAATGTGTGTGTACGAGTGCATATATGTGACTATGCTCTGCTATCAAACTGTGAGTCTTTAGATATCTGTGCATTTTTCTGAGAGCGGAGATGTATTCATCTCGATCGCTCATTGTAAGGCACATTTGTTCCCCCTTAGGCAAAGATATTTTCATCAAAACCGCCCTTGTGCAGAATAACAAATGATCAAATTTCAAATTAATCGACAAACGCTCTCATAACACTGTGATTCACTGTCATTTTGCACTGTTGTATTGTATTCTGTATTGACATAGCAACACATACTGGTTTCTCTACTTCTGTTCCATAACCTAGTGAGTTAACTTGCTTTGTACTGCCTTAATAGACAGCTGCCTTAATAGTGCAGTATACAAACTTATTGGGAGTAAATTAGACATTTCATCATGATACAATTTGATGATGATTCTCCTAGCTAGCAATACGATATGTATGATTATACCTCATAACACGCTGCAATAAATTTACAGTTTTATTAGATGAAGGGGCCTGCGATTAATATTGATATTATATGCCTATTTTAGACAACCAGTTACATATTTTTGATTAACTTACAAATGCAACCAAACATTTTATTTAACGCTCTAGTCTAAAATATGAAAATTCTACATCCCAATTGGGACGTCCACAACAAAAATACTTAATTTTTAAATAATATAGAAAAATAAATAATGAAAATTATAGTTTGCTTATGCAAAGAGATGAGCAATGACAACAGTCAAAGTCTCTCAGTTTTCTGTGCTCCCATTAGGACAAAAACAACACAATTAGGTACTGAAAAAAATATATATATATATACTTTTTAGCTTTTAGTCACACAGATTTTTGTTAGCTTTAGACTTTTTAATTGCATACAGTCAGAGGATATCAAACATGTTTGATATTTTGCACTGATTTTTGTTTTTATTTGTCACGCAGTTCCTTTCAATGAGGCAACTGCTCTTTGAGTTTGTGTTTGGAATGACTCCGTCAATAATTATATGATGCCTACAATTTTAATTTGAAAAACATGTAAGGTATTACAGCCTTTAGTTGTCATGCTTTATGTAGGCAGAAACTTGCCTGCTCACAAATTTATAGTTTGATGTTAGCATGTTGCTAAGCTAACACCTCAGTATTGTACACACAAATATTGATTTGATCAGTTTTACTTATATTTAACTAGTTTTTATGAATAGATTTCAGTATTGAAAGACATATTTGATTATTTAAAATTATCAGAACATTTGTTTTCACTCGTTTGCCATATTGGGTACATTTTTTTCATTGACTGCACTCACTGCAGTAAGACCTGCCACATGGATCATGATGACTGTGATGCCTTAAAATGTTGACTTGGTTGACACCTCACAAGGTTTTGGAACAGATTTTTGTTGATTTTGAATCATTTAGTTAAGTCTGAATTAATTAAAGAAGGACTAACGGACAAACATTATTCAGCACAGGAAGTAGCAATGCCTTTGTTTTAAAAAAAATTGCATTTTCAAAGTTCTCTGTGCATGACTTTGCATACACATTTATGAAGATATATCTTTAGTCATGCACGTGAAAAACTGTGCCATGCTAATATCCATTTTTTTCCTGCTGATGTGTCTTGTTTTATTATTCCCAAACCACTAACAGGTCAGGTTTATATATAATTAATTTTTTGTTGTTGTTGTTGTGGTTGACTTGAAGACCAAACAACTTAATGGATAATCAGTCCAAACATATTATCCATTTGATTTAATGTTATCAGACCAAACGTTGCCTCACGCTATGGATTTTGGATACTAGGATGTTGCATTTTCAAACTCAGATTTGTACACTGTTACGTTTGTCATTTACTACAATATCTGACAAGTCATATTTCGGTACTTGCATTAGTTTACTGGCTTAAAGCAATGAAATGTCCACAGTGGTGGCACAATGGACAATGTAGGCCTATGTGTGTTTCAATGTATTTGTGAGTTTAAAAGTATACCAGATTCAGTCTTGTTTGTGCATGTTTGCTTATAGTTTTTGAAATCTTATCAGAGTTGTATGTAATGTGTTTCTGTGCACTGTATCCACAAGCCTGTGTGTGTTCATGTTTGTCTGCCGTTCACTGTGTACATCTGTCTAAATGATGATTGGTACTGTAGATTGATTGTATAGAAAAACAATTTAAAATTTTTAAATTTAAGTTTTATTAAAAAATAAAATGTTATTACAAGACATTAATTTTGACTGCTGAATTTATGAATCGCCTCTCGTCCTCTGGAGTTTGTTCTCGAAACTCCAGCAACTTGGCAAGTCCGAACTACAGCAGTACAGAAGCGAACAACTGAGTGAAAGTACGAAGTACTACTAGTTTGTAGTTCTTATAACAAATTAAAATAATATTCCATGTAGTCCCTCAATTAATATGTTGTCAAAATACATATGTAATAATTATAAAACACTTCGAAAACCCTTATTACAAAGCTCCTGTGATACAAATTTCCAGCAAATATTAGCGTCTGACTGAACGACGAATGCGTTATGCCCAACTTTCATACTGACAAAAAAGTCACTTTGTAAACTATTTGGAGTGTATAAATACATACACTAAATTCTAATAAATTGAGGCATTCTTATTCAAAAATAGCACATTGTATGTTTGCATTATAACAATATAGTGCTGAGAAAACACAGGTGGTTTGGTCGTGTTGTCACAGACGCCCCCTGTTGGTAGTTTCCTGATATACTGCGTACTCATTGAGTATGTACTGTATCCCTTTTTTAATGGTATGGTAAACATTATGCAATTTCTTTTGGTTAATTAATCACATTGGAAATGGACAATCAAGTCAAGTGTCCCCTTTGTAAACTGCACTTTTACAAATATTGAGAGACATGTATGTACTCACATGCCACACAATATTTACCTAGAAAGTAAATGTGCATACTATGCACAATATAGTCATTACATAAAGCATAGAGAAGTTAGTAGTATGCTATTCCAAACTAATTATGTCAGATGTGCAGCTGAGTGCAATAATTTTAGACAGCTGGAAATTATAATTATCCATTACTCATCTCCTGTCTGGAAATACAGGCCATCATAATGATACAGTGGGGTTCAAAAGTCCACTTGCAAAAATGTTTGTATTTTGCAATTTTCTACTTTAATACAGATTCAATTGTTTCAAATTGTAACCAATTACAACTTGCATGAAAAGTTTAATTGAAAAATTTGCACAGATCACGCATTTTTTATTCTCTATTATTTATCTCTATTTTTTATTCCCAGATTTTCAATGTGTATTTTTGAATGCCACTGTATATAAAACTATTAATATTATTATTAAACCATGCAAAATGGGTTTTGGCCACAATTTTTTTTTCTCATAATTAGAGAGGATGATATGTACATTGCATATGTTTGTCATTCGTTTCTGATGTACATTTCCATCTTACTTTGGCTTATTCCTCCATGTTCTTGCCCTCTTTGCCCACTTTCACAAACACCACTGTGAGTACAATAGCTGCCACCAAGATCATTCCACCGGTCACCAGGTACGCAATGGGCAGGAAGTAATTCTGCCCACCAAACCAGGTCACCATGGAGATCACCAGCTCCTTCTGACCTTGAAAGGGCTCAACTGGAAAATCTGAAGGTATTAGTCAAGGCTAAATCTAAGATAGAAATGAAATGGATACATATAGGCCCGGTTTCATAAACAGGTCTTAGATTAAACCAGGATTAGGCCTTAGTTCAATTGGGACATTTAAGTAGCTTTTATAAATGTGCCTTAGAATAAAAAAAAACATGGTGTCAAAACAATGGCACTGACCTATTTAAGCTATGTCAGATAAAATCTTAAACCTTGTCAACCAAACCAGGGGATACTGTCTTAAAGGGATAGTTGGCCAAAAAAGTATTTACTTATCCTTATGTTGTTCCAAGCCTATATGACTGACTTTCTTATGTGGATCGAAAAGGAAAGTAAAGGTATATTTCCCCCCCAAAAATGAAAAGTCTGTCATTATTTATTTACCCCTATATTGTTCCAAACCTGTAGGAGTTTCTTGTTGAACACAAAAGATATTTGCTTGATTACCAACTTTCTTTAAAATATCTTCTTTTGTGTCAGCAGAAAAAAAGACACCCAGTACAGGATTGGAATATCAAGAAGGGTTTTATTTTTGTGTGAACTATCCCTTAAGTCATGGAGGTTTGGAACGACATGAGAGTGAGTAAATGATGACAAAATTTTCATTTGGGGTGAATTATCCCTTAAAATGAACTAATTAAGGTAAAAACAAATTAACAAAAGCAGACTTCCCATTGTGACCATCCAATTTTGTCAGGGGTGAAATAAGATGTCACCAAAACAAAAGCCTGGCTACTGCCGAACCCTTTCCGTCCATTTACAACCAATTCTGTCCTCCGTGAGCAAAGGATACTGTAAATTATTGAGAGGCTGTAGTTGCCACTGGGTAGGCCTTGTTTGAAAGGCCCTTGAGCACGATTGAGAACCCCATAAAGCTTTTTGAAATTAGGGAAGGCCGCCTCTCTCATCCAAACAATCAGGTCGTCATTTATGAAGCCATTGTTGTTGGAGTCTGTGTCATCGAGCTCATAAACCGGACGCTGCCAGTACAAGGGCCGAATCGTGCCTGAGAACAAACAGAGACAATGAGAATAACAGACACATGCTCATAATAACACATGCAGCATATGGTGCGTACCTTCAAAGGCTTGTCGGAGTGTGAATGTGTTGTTGGTCGGAGGGTTACGGAACTTGACATTTTTGTCCGTGTACCAAGCGATACCCTTCCTGTAGAGTGGAACTGGTTGCCCTACTCCTGGCTCATTCGTTGGATGATAAAACACTGTAAATGAATCTAAAATAAAAATAAAATGGTATAAACAAACTACAAGCAGCAAGCAAACTGGCTTATTAGCATAATACTAACATGTGTCTCACCGTTGAACATGCTGTTGGCCACAGCACCACATGGGGCGATGGGTCTGTTTGCATCGTAATCGAACGGAGCACAGTACGAACTCGGTGCCTACGTGAGCAATGGTAAATGGACTGCATTTTTATAGCGCTTTCACAGACCCAAAGTCCACCAAATTCACCCATTCATACACTCATTCATACACCGACGGCGGTGTCAGCCATACAAGGCGCACAAGGGAGCAGCTGGGGTTAGGTGTCTTGCTCATGACACTTGGTACGGTGGAACTGGGGACTGAACTAACAACCTACTGGTTTGTAGACAACCTACATGAGCCACTGCCGCAATAACAACATCTTGGATGTGATAACAGCACTACTAATGTGAAGCATAGTGAGAGATCAAATAAAGACAGACGTTACTTTAATCAGCGAGTGGGAGGGATGAGGAAAGAGTGTGAAAAAGGAGCGCAAACAGAAGGGGAGTAAAAGAGACGTCCAGCACCTTCAGGTTGTTCTTCCTCCCCACCATCTGTGCATCATCACGGGAGTCCATGTACCTCCGCAGATTCTGATGAAAGTTCCTCAGACCGTAGTAAAAGAATACATCGCCCTGAGGGAAACAGCATGCCATCAGACATAGCACTACATCATGTTGAAAGGAAACACGCTGATGACAAATTATGAGGTTCATATGGTGTCTCGTTTGAATTAGACATTTGTAATATGAATTTAATTTAGGATGTCTTCTCTCTCTCGCTCTCTTTTTTAAAGTACGGGTTAAATACAGGAAATAATTTGAAAAATTAGACAATGAATTATGTTATTTGAGTTTATGTAAATGACGTTTTAACAGTGGGACTGCTCTAGGCAGAAAATGCTCTTATTCTGCTGGAAACAGCGCATGCAAAGTTAGGTTTACAGGTTTTAAATCATGCCAGGAGTCCAAAAAATGACATATTATTTATAAAATTGGATATAACTTTGTGCAGGCAAGGCAAGTGACAGATTTTAACACGCTGGTGGTATCATGTTTGCATGAATAAAAACTAGTATTGTATTGTGCACACAATTTTTCTTTATTGTTGAAAACAGTTGTGCTCCTTAATATTTATTTCAAAGCCATAATACATGTTTTTTTTCAGGTTTCTCTAATGAATAGACAGTTCAGAAGAACATCTTTTGTAACATTTGACATCAGTTTAATGTATCCTTGCGGTATAAAAGCATTACTTTCCTTAACAATTTTTTTGAACTGTCAAATCATTTCTTGAACTGACCCACCGAAAAGTTTTTGGGTATGTAGAAGCTGACTGAGCATGTGCAGGCCGTTCTGGTGTGGATGGCATGCTTCTGCATCTCGAAGCATTTTTGACATGTTCCAGCATTAGTGTAATCCACCTACAACATACGACATGCGTGTAAAATGTAACTGTGGTTGGAGTTATTGCAGAACATGCTCCATTCACCCCTTTTCTTTCCATCATTTATCAATGTGACCATACAAGCAATTTTTTTATAGAGATACCATAATGTAGCAAACCAGATTTTTATGCATAATAAAACCAGATTGATGCCCATGCAAATGCTGCTGTCATTTTGTTATATGGTTGCTAAGATGTTCAGGGTGGTTGTTTACTGGCCCAATTTAAAATAGCGCACCCCCAAGGCTATGGTATTCTGGTCTGTAGATATGGCTGCCTTAGCAAGCCATGCTAATAACAAGACAGACAACAATCGTGGGTCATATGAAGTTAGTCAGCTACTTTAATTAAACAACAAAATTGAACGGTTTAGAAGTGCTAATGTAATGACTTTGAATTAAAAAAAGTCTAACAATTTGTCTTTTGACCACCAACCTTGAGGAAAAGTTTAATAATAGCGAAACCAATATTTAGAATTGGCCAAATGACAAATGTTACGTCTATATTATAAGTAAAAATAGCAAAAGGAATTGATTAATACATGAAGGTACACTATAATAACACAGCAGATTAATTTGTGGGTTGTGTTGATCTTGTTTTCAGAGGAACACATCCTTCTGGTCACTTCCTGTAGTCTTGTACATTGGCACTTGATAACAATAAATAAATAAATAAAATAAAAAACCCCTCTAACCTTCAGTTCGTGTGTTTTCTGAACAGTGATGAGGAGCCAGATGCCTAGAAACAAGCACACAAGAGAGAGGATGTAGAAAGTTGGCAGCACGGTCTGTGCCGTGAGAGATGGAGACCAGGCGGGTAACCTCTGCTGTTTAAATGCGGAGTTATCCGGACGCCTCGAAAATGGCCCTGTAGCTGCCGGCTTCTTTCCCATCTCAGATTCTCTACAACTTCACAAAAATAGTAATTGTAACACAACTTCAAATAAGAAAGTGTTTTCTTTAACTGCCACCGGAGCAAGTTTTCTCAGTTCCCACTCCCAGTATGACTGAACCTTTGAACCTTAAGTGACTGTTACTTATTAACTTCAACCATGAACCACCCCACCTTATACACACAGAGCAGTTCTCCCTGTCTTTAGCTCTGACTGTAAACCTCCCCAGTGCTCCACACATTCTTTTCTATCAGAACTGAGTCTCTCCTCATTCCTGGACTCTGCCGTAATGTGTGGGAGCTGCATTTGAAAAAATGTGTGTGCGCTTGGTGCCTGAGCAAGTGTGTTGTAACAGGATATTGCATTAAGCAAAATATTCAGAATAAAGTAGAGACAATCTAAAATGGGAGGGGCTCCTGATGCACATGACAAAAAACTGGAGAGATTTTCTTTGTCCAATCAGATATTTTTATTTTTAATTGTAAAAAACAACACTCACATGTATTTTTTTTTTTCGCTTGGAGCAGACATATTTCACTAAAATACATTATAGTTGTATCAAATACATACCGAAGTAAATGAATACTTGTAAATACAGAGAACAGGCTGCTCAAAAGAGTCCTATTTTAAATTTTCCTTCCCTGCAGCTATGAATTAGACCACGGTCCATCATTTTCAGAAAGTCTTTTTTCACCTGAAACACACAACAAAATATTTTAAGCTATTTTCCCCACAGTTATTCGAATATAGCTAAGTCAGTTAAACCCAAATAAATCCAAAAAAGCAACGTTTTCTTTATCAGATATGCACATTTAAAATTTAGTCTCTTTCCGGGAAAATGGAGCAAAAATTTTGATGTTCTTGTTCAAACAACTCACAACAGTAAGTAGCAAAATATATTTTTTAATGGCTGTGATGTAAACGAATCCCTTTTTGATTGTGTACTGTCGATATGTACCATTTTTACAGGAAATATGTTGGCAGTAAATAATCTGTATTAAAGGGTTAGTTCACCCAAAAATAAAATTCCTGTCAATATTACTCACCCACATGTCATTCCAAACCGGTAGGACCTTTGTTCATCTTCAGAACACAAGTTATGATTTTTTTGATGAAATCTGACAGCCCCCATAGACTGCAACATTATTACCACTTTCAAGGCCCCAAAAGACAGCAAAGACATTGTTAAAATAGTCTATGTGACTACAGTGGTTCAACCTTAATGTTATGAAGTGACGAGAATAACAAAAAAACAAAAATAATGACTTTTCTCTGACACCATTCACGTGAGCAGTGCACCAGTACCTTTCTGGGCTTTGAAAGTGGAAATGAAGTTGCAGTCTATGGAAGGACGAAAGCTCTCGTATTTCATCAAAAATATCTTAATTTGTGTTCCAATTATAAACGAACACTTACGGGTTTGGAACGACATGAGCGTGAGAAATTTATAACAGAAATTTCATTTTTGAGTGAACTATCCCTTAAGTGTGTATCAAAATCATCCACAATTTTGGCTAGTAACATTAGATATCAATATTTTATGTATATTTCATCTTTATCTATATTATAATTCTTTAAAAAGTATCTTTGAAATGTTGTAACAAACTTGTCTGTCCTTTCTGAAAACAGCATATCAGTTCTACCTCTGGTATATCCACCATTCTCCTGAGCTTCTGGTCTCGGTAGTTCCAGTCCAGTACCAGATACCTCAGTCCTTGGACAGTCAAACCCTCTAAAGCACAAAAATCAAGGGGGAAAAAAGACGTTTTCAAAAAACTGAAAGCCATGCAAGTTGGTTAAAATAACATTTACAAGATGTACAAGACATAGACGTGCTTCAAAACAAACCTTTTTCTAACAAAGAAGCAATTCTCCCAGGAGTTCCAACAGCAATATGGGTCACACCTTTACTCAATGCCTTTATCTGGTCATCCACTTTGATGTGTTTCGCGAACAGCTTTAGTACTTTAGCTTGGCCTTTAAATGCTATCAGCTGTCTTAAATCCAAAGAGAGAAAAAAAGTCTAACACTTGGGAAAACAAACTCTGTATTATTTAAAACAGAACAACTGAAACTCACTTAATGAGATCAATAGTTCTAAGAGCGGATCCACAAACGATAAGAAACACCACCGACTGGGTCTGGGTGTGCTGCTTCTGGATTTTAGCCCACTTTGGACAAACTGAAATTAAAATATTTAATATGAAATGTGTTAATACTATAAAAAACTATTTACATGTATTCATAAAGAAATTAACACAAAGGAGACAATTAATAAATCCACCTGACTTGCCATTAAAACGTTTGGTGTCAGTAAGAGTTGTTTTGAAAGAAATACTTTTATTCAGGGAGGATAAAAGTAGCATTATATTGATCAAAGGTGACAATAAACACATTATAATGTTACAAGATTGTATTTACGAGATTAATATTTAAAATAAAGTATGTTCTTTAATGATGTACTTTTTATTAATAAAAAATTCTGGTAGTCAAAATTGATGATAATAATAATAATAAATGTTTCTTGAGCAGCAAATCAGCACATTAGAATAATTTCTGAAGGATCATGTGACACTAAAGACTGCTGTAATAATGCTGGAAATTCAGCTTTGCCATCACAGGAAAAAATTACACTTACAATATATTACATTTATACATTTTTTTCACAATATAATTTTATCTTTGATCAGATAAACGCACTTGTGGCGAGCATAACAGACTTCGTTTAAAATCATTAAAAATACCAAATTTTGAATGGTAATTTCTTTTCTGTAAAGGGTAAATATTTGCTTATAACAAAATGAGAGTGTCAGATGCTCCTGGTTTGAGGTCAATATTTATTTTTGGGTGAACCATGCTTTTATTCTTTCGTTGAACACAACAGAAAATATCTTAAATAATGTTGATAATCAAACAGTTGATGATAGCCATTAAGTTACATAGAAGCAAAAACAAACAAACAAAAAAAAAAAAAACTATGGAAGTCAATGGCTACCATCAACTGTCTGGTTACCAAATATCTTCTTTTGAGTTCAGAAGAACAGAAGAATAAAAGGATTTTTCACCCAAAATCAATATTGACCTCAAATTAGGAGCATCTGACACACTCATTTTTTTGAATAAGCAAAGATTTACCCATTACAGAATATAAATTACCATCAACAGTTTGGATTTTAATGATTTTAAAAGAGGTCTATGACAGAAACTTGAGGGTGAGTGAACGATGACAAAATTTTAATTTTTGGGTGAACTATCCTTTAAAGAAATTAACATATTTCATAAATAGCACAAATATATGGTGTTTTACCTTCTTTGAGGTAAGAAGACAAGCTATGTGTAAGGTCATTACTGTTGAGGAAACAAGAGTCTGAAACAGAAAAGACAAACAAAATTAACCTCCTCATCCAATATCGAGATTCAAACGAAAGCAGACACAAATGTGCATTAATCGACTCACCGTTTAGCGTCAGGTCCTCCTGCTCAATAACAGAGCGGGTCAGGCTGAAGTGAGTCTTCAGAAGGCTCATAAGGTCAGCTGGAGAGCCCGGCGCAGGTTCAGAGCTTGTAAGGACATCTGTGATAGTTTTCTTCTTCTAAATACAAAGGAGAATTATGCAACAAAAACATGTTTTAACACGGCAGAGACAGTGACAAGAAACGGAATGAATGAATTCAGATAAGCTCCGTCCCCTACTATAAATTAAGACGCAATTATCTTAATTATCATACTAATAATAACCAAGACCTATGAAAACTGAGAAATGAGCTGTCAAATTATGGTCCGTAAAATCAAAGCATCTCCGGGGTGATTTTGTACTTTTTGTCACTTTTATGTCGAGCATGAAGTGATCAAAAATATTCTGAAGCATGCATATTGAACTGGGCAAAAGAGTTTGACATCTACAGTAACATTAATAGACATGTGAATTATAATTCTTACCTTTCTTCTCTTCTTGTTTTTGTTGGACTCCTTATCATCCTTTTCCTCTGATCTCTCCTCTGTGATGAAACATTCTTTCTGCAGGGAAAGACAGTCTTTACTTAAAGATGCCCTGCTTCTGTTTTTGCTCATAAGACCTTTTGTCTCAAAGACATCTCTTTGATGAAAGACTTAAATGCCTGAACCCAAGAAAAAAAAGATTTGCAAAGTCGAGGTTTCTCAATTTTTCTAAAGTGCCCATATTATGCTCATGTACAAGTTCATAATTGTATTTTTGAAGAAATCTTCAAAAATAGAATTCTGCTAGAATAAATTTACATGACTTAAAGTTCAAAAAACATTATTTTTCTCATATTATACATAACTGTAATAGCACCTCTTCAGTCTGAAAAGCTCTCTTTTAATTCCTTTAAAGCCTGCCTTTCCAAAAAGCCCAGTCTGCAATAGTCTATAATATGAGCCCTTTAAAGTTGCTATATGTAACTTGAATGCTTTTTTATTGCCTGTGTGTGAAGGGGTTGTAATCACACATTACAATGACTCACTTGTCAGTTTTTAATATTACCTCTGAAGGCCATATTCCTATTTCTATGTGAAGTCTCCGGGTCAGATTTTCTGCGAAATCCATCGAATGTGATGTGCATGCGCACTCCCGAGCCTCTCTCCATTTTATATACAGTCTATGCAACGGCACTGCAGCTAACAACATGGAGTCTCATAACACCAAAAAAACGACCAGCCTCCAGCACAACATAGACTCCGACACAAACTCCACATAAATATAAAAAAACAAATCAAAACAATAATGTATCTGCTGAAGCTCGTCATGCCAAACGTGAATCGGATCGACTTAAGACGAAAAAACACGGATGAACGTCGGCAGGGCGTTTGAATTGTGGAGAGACCTCTGCTATTTTTATTGTGATAAATTACAAGTTTTCAGATATACGGAAATAATTGTAAACTGTAATGAAATATCAAGATAAACTACAATAAACATGAGACGTGAAATGAACACAAAGGACTGTTCCAGGATAACAAAAAGTAGGTGCTAGGATGTAACTTATTTTATATACTAGACTGTCTGACGTCACTCATCCCACTACTATCATATTGTTTGTAATACACATTTCCAGACACGTTCAGTACAGTAATGTTGCTTACTACGATCTTACTGTTACTGAAATTCAGTCTGGTTCACTAACCGTTTTTGTTATCATATTATACATTCAACTATGTTGACATTGCTGCCTGATTGTAAAAGATACACAAATAGTAGTGATGTAACGGTATCATGGTACGAGCATGAAGCACTAGTTCAACGTCAATCTGATAGTAGTCTATTATTGTGACGTTGCAGTGGGTGTTTACATGAGTTTCCATCATGTTGTGTAATGCTTTCTCCGGTGTGTTGAAAGTCTCAGTGTGGCCGTGTAGCCTACCATGAGTGCTCACTCTTGTGTTCAAGTACACTCAAGAGCATGAGCGCTCTTGTAAAAAAAAAAAAAAACTGGTTGCAATCTGAAACATCAACGATAGAGGCCATTAAAAAATACATATAGCACCTTTAAATAGAAGTTAAATATTTTTAACAATTTTCTAAAGGAACCCCCGGCCCCACCACAAAGCCTCACCCAAAACCCACAGCATTGGTTGAGACACACTTGAGCTTTAACAGAGTACAACAGTGGCCTGGCCACACACTTTTTCAACGTGACAATAAAAAAATCTCTGTTCTCATAGGGAGATTACATCATTAGCAGTGCTTCATGGATGTGGGTGGTCGCTGCAGAGCTGCTTGCTGCGATTATGATTGTAGCTTTCTTTGCTGAATCATGGGTAACGTAATGTTTTTCACCAGGAATTCAGCTTGAACGCAAATAATGACGGTATAAGGATGTGTTAAAATATGTGAAATGATGGCTCCAACAAAAGCATTTTCCATCGATTACATCTCAGTAGATATGTCTTTAATGTTTTATAAGTTATTTTTATAAATCAGTTTCCCTATGAACTGAAAGGGCTTTTTATTTCCGGGACCTGACTGTTGCACACTATTAAGTTAGATTTTTTTTTTTTTTTTTTGCCTCACAATCTTCACTTTTGTGTGTGTATTACCTTAGTTTTCTTCTTTTTCTTGGTGCCATCTTGAATCTGTGTTTCACCCTTCCTTTTCTTTGATGTGGATTTATTTGATTGTTCTTCTGTGAGTGGCTGTGTTCCCTCCTCTTGAATCTGTTTATCACCCTTCCTTTTCTTTGATATAGATTTAATCGGTTGTTCTTCTGTAAGTGGCTGTGTGTCCTCCTCTGCCTCTGACACACCTCAATGGGACAAAGTTTGCACATAAACGAAATGTCATGATGAACGTTAAATAACCGAACTAACAATAATTTAAAAAAGCTTAAATACAAACAGTACTACATAGTACAATTGTTTACATGGGATAAAACTACAAATCCCAAGATGCACCGAAGAGAGGGCAAACACGTGTTTTGCGCAGTCTGAATCTAGTAAGAAATGTTAAGCCGTAGTGCCGTAGATCCGCCAATATGAGGCTAACCAAGTTCCAACTGGTGCTCGTTTATTGACAGAAGTTTCATGTAAGTTACAAAATAATTATTAACGGTAAAACAGAATCTTGTTATGCAGAAGTTTCTTGAGCACTAGTGCGCCCTGGCACATCAGGATGTTTAAAACCGACACGAGTAGAGCATAAATACACGACTTAAACACACTTCAGCGCGAAGTATAGTTCAAATAAACCAAAATACCTACGTGTTTTACCTAAATTATCTCCCTGGGTCCACCACTCGTCTCCCAAATCATCAGCCATGTTTCAAACAAACCGCAAAGGCATATCTGGAGTTTGCGCACGGCAGATTCGCATAGAACAACATTGCGCGAATCTACCCGGTAAAAAAAACCAAGACTACCTTATCAAAAACAAATAATACTAAAATAAATTTATTTTACAATAATGCTTATATAATTGTAAGCAGAAGACCATTCTAGTATACAAAAATGCATGTTGTTTTCTATTGTTCTTTAGTTTCTTGTTTGATTATTGAGGTTTATTTGTAATCTAAAAATCATGCTAAAAATATATACATATTGTAACCTAAAATATATTTAGGTTTTCATGTGGTTTGGGTTGATTATGCGGTATTCGGATTAACTAAGTCTGAACCACTAGGCGGCGCTGAGTCCTATACAATTATGTAATTATCACTCTGCAGGGTGTTTACCGTGTGAATGTAGGACCAGGATGGAGAATTTGAGATTAGTGTGTGTGTGCTCGTTTGTTCCACTTTCCACCGCACTTGTTTGACTGGTCATAACTCTGATAATTCATCCTTCCTCATACTGAGCTCGCGCCTCTCCACCCCTCCATGCGCGCACGCATAGAACACACAAGAACGCGCAAGCAATTATTTATTCATCACAAACATGAATTAAAAATCTCTGTTTCCCTTCAGCGTACAGCACTGAAGGAAACTTCACAGGCTGTTCATCTAACACAGAGAGCACTTGTGGTTATCTAAAGATGGAAAAGATTTTGTAGAGAAATTCTCTAAAGCCATATCTAATTATTCAAGAGCAGTTGGCAACTGAGAGAAGGATGCCTAGTTTACTTTAATGCTGTTGTCCCAAATACTGGTGAAAATTCCCAGAATTTTACAGTCAAGACCAAGTTCATTTTATGAACTGATTTTCAGCTTTTTTAATGTTATAAAATTAAGATTGCAATTCCAACAAGAGGAGGAATGTCTTACACTTATAAGCAACATTTAAACACACACACCTACACACACACACAAAGGAAGAGAGAAATAGGCTCAACTGTAATTTCTGCCTAATTGCAGCCATTTTCTTTCTTTCTTTCTTTCTTTCTTTCTTTCTTTCTTTCTTTCTTTCTTTCTTTCTTTCTTTCTTTCTTTCTT
>JAOTRC010000043.1:14591684-14602560 GCA_027497675.1 Cyprinella lutrensis
TTCTTTCTTTCTTTCTTTCTTTCTTTCTTTCTTTCTTTCTTTCTTTCTTTCTTTCTTTCTTTCTTTCTTTCTTTCGATCCTTAGTAACAAGTAGGTTCTCGTCATGGCAACATGCCCTGAAATAGACTGTGAAGCTGCATTGCTTTCAAGCCGCGGTGGTCAAAAGACTGATGGAGTGTGGAATGCGTTCTCTGCATTATGGGATTCATTGTTTCAGTAGATTTTCTGTGTTATTAAGAGCTCTCCTTTGGGTAACAACACTTTAGACCCACGGGGATGCAATGGAGTAATGCAGCAATCAAATAAATTCTTAAAACAGAGTGCAGATTATATAGTCACTGGCATGTTACATTTTGTAATTTAGCTAACGCTTTGATCCAAACTGACTGTGTACCTAACCTTATTACAGGCCAGTCCCTCTGGAGTTACCTGAGGTTAAGTGCTTTGATCAAGAGCACAATGGTTATACTGTAGTTCATAGATCCCCCTGTTGTGGATTCTGAACGTTCATGACTCATTTAAACACTGGTTTTTGGTAACCTGCTCTTGCTTATGTGATGCTGCTTTCCCTACAACAGTTTCAGACATAAAATGGCCAGTTGTATATTTTTTAGGTTTGCTCCCCTAATGAAAACAGTCTCACTCTCAAACTCTAACAGTGCTGCTGATCTGCTATCAAACTCGATGCAAAAGATTACGGAATTGGTAAATCACAAATGCCTTCAGCTGAATGTATCCAAAACTGAATATTTTTAGTAAATCTAAAAGCTGCTGTGCAGAACCAGATGTAGAATTTTAGAATCTGAATTTTCAGATTTTAAATACCTTGGAGTATATAAATTGATAACAATCTTACTTTTAAATTGCACATGAAGGTTTTTAATCACATGAAGTACAACCTGGCAAACTTTAGATCCGTAGCTGCATGTCAAAGAGGGCCGCTATGATGTTCATGCACTCAAAGATTTTTTTTTTTTCCCCATGTCACCTATTGGTCAGCTAGTAAGCGTGTAACACTTTTCTCAAACCACTACTCTCCCTATAACTCTTAAAAGTACTTGATAGGAAATCCATATACTGTTTTAAAAAATGTCTGCGCCTGCTGAGAAAGTGCCGTTGAGATGAATGGGAAAGCAGATAACTTTTCATAGGTATTATATTGATTTACTTAATTGTAACTTAATTCAAAACCTTATATGATCATAAAATAAGTTGGCCTTTATATTGATGTACAACCTGTTGTCCCGTTGCCTTAATGAAACTTAACCTCATTTAGCAGTTAAAACAAAAATTTACCTGAATAAATGCACGTTTATGCAAGTTAGTCAGTGCTCTAATGATGTTTGGTTCCCAACGTTCTGCAGCATTTCTTCATTTTTGTTCCAAAGGTTTGGAAACATGAGAAAATGATGACAAAATTGCCTTAAATTAATGCATTGTTTAAATGAATATATTGTTAGCTAACTGCTTGAATTTTGCACATTTCTGAAATGCATAACTTGGACACAGTCACCTCTGATAACAGATCACTATAAATTGCAATGTAGACACGTCGTCCAAAAACTGAAACTTTTAATGCATTTTTGGCCATTCATTTACACAGCATTTTGGGGGCCTGAAAATGCAAACTTTTAAAAACTGGTTTCATAGAGCAATTTTTCGGAAACGATACCATTATTGTCTTTCTGAAAACAAAAACACGAATTTGTGAAAACGGTGATGTTTTTTTTTTAATTTAAGTTACATCGGCAACTACTGGTTTTACTTACATATTACCACGTTATTAGTCGTTTACACAGATCCGTGTGAATGGGGATTGTTTTGGCAACATTGTTGTCTGAACGTGAAAAATCCTTTAGTATAATATGAGACTACCCTATACCCCACACCTAAACCTACCCATCACAGCACGTGTCATTGTTGGAAAAACACAAAGGAAAAACTTTTCTGTTTTTAGTTGTATAACCGTACCCTAAGAATCCAATGAATTGTCCAGCTCCATTCCTCTAATATTGACTATTCTGTGCCCCAAGCAGGCCCTTCCCTCAATCCAGGCATATCATTCAGTACCTCCCATACGGCACCAATCTGTGGTTGAGTATGGGTTCAGTAGGCCTATGCATTACAAATAAGACTCCCAGTGTGGATGCGAACTTTACATTGCAGTGGCCTATTTAAAATCAGCATGGCATATGATGCATCTCTTATATATGTGCACCATATGTAACATAACAAGAGACAGGGCTGTTAGGTTGGCTGGAAGTTGCAAGAGGTTGAGAAATAACAGGAATAGGTCATGCCAGAGTTTCTAACAGAGCTTTGAGAGCCCCAATTTAAGCAGCACAAAAGAATGCGGTTTATGTTCAGAACTGAGAGTCCTTACTCAAACGCACTGCTGACAAATCCAGGTCAGAGCTTCTCTCTTGAAAATGATAAGAGTTTACTGTGGCTGGAGATTTAAATGCTGCAGAGAAGTACGAAACGACGAGGTGCAGAATCTCTTTTGCATTTTTTGAATCGTCGTTGTCACCGTTTGCCCTCCTTCCTATGATGATGATTTGAAGATTAGAGGGCAATTTGGCGGATCCCCATCTGAAAGAAGAAAGGTGATTTTTTTTCGGCTTTGAAAGGCAACAATCTAATCTCTCTCTTTCTAATCATTCTCGCTTATTTTGCTCTTCCTTTTTTCTGAGAATTTGACCTCTCTATTGTGTCGAGGCAGTGTGCACCGATACACACGCAAACACACACTCAAACACATCTGCAATATAGACTGTGTGGGAGCTCAAATGGTGGCAATTTGTGCGGCTATAAGCGATTGGTTGACATGGAGGTGCTGATTAGGGGGTATAAGTGTTAGGTTCCGATGGACCCATCCACATTGATGCCCTGATTATGGATAATTTACCCCTACTGTGGCAGCATGGGACTCTACCCACGCTCCCATTCTCTCTCTTTCTCTCTCTCTCTCTCTCTCTCTTTCCTTCGCTTATGTCTCGTCTGATATCAGAGATAGAAAGAAAGGTTGTCATTGATGCTTTAGATGCCACTACCAGGCCAGTCGTTTCTACGGCAATGCAGAAACTCATAAAGTCACTATTGAATTGAATATCTGCAGTTTAATATTCTTTGACAGACCCATGAGGTTTTTCTCTATTCTACCAACCTTATGACTCAGAATAGCGAATAACCGCAAATGACGATAGTCAAATCTGTCTGGTATGCTAGATGGCATGCTGGGCCTTTTTTCTTTTGCCTTTTCTGCATCTAATATTGGGCCCAAAGTACCATCTATAAATTACAGTGTGTGTAATATATAATCTAGTGCAAGTGTGTAAGAAACGGCCTGCGGATCAAGCACAGAGTGTAGTGCTCCACTTTAAATCATTTATGGAGCCTGCATTCTAGGCCGTGTGCATATAATGCATTCATCATTTAGCGAAGCTTCGCACACATGGAGTAGTGACAACTTCTTTATATGTGCGTTTGAACACATCTTGAACTCTATTCAAATATAACGTATAGTATTTTGCCGAGAAAGGCCAACGAATACACCCACGTCGCCTTGCTTGTTACTCGCACGGGAACGAACCACCCACAGTGACACATGCTGCCGTTAGTGTGTGGTCGAACGCAAGGACACAGATTTCTGCCATATGGATTGTGAGGCTTGAGCTACAACTGGGTTAAAGATGATTCTTGATGTCCTGGAAGAAATGACTGTGTGATGAAAAGACCAGCTTAAACCAGAATGAATTCCCAAGGCTGGTTTGGTGCTGGTTTGGCCGGTGAACATCAGCCCACCAGCATAAAAAACAACAGCAAGGCTGGGTTATTTTTCTCCCCCTCCATTTCGCCTCTCCCTTTATCTTTTTATCTCTCCCTCGAGCGTTCCCAGCATCATTCAATAAAATTTGTCAGTCCTGCATTCTCCCAGACGCAATAAGTCTTTGATACTGCAACCATTCCTTTCCATTAGAGTGGATTCCTCTTTATCAATACTGCATTTAAATGCTGCAATCAATAAACAAATTATTCACTGAGTGTGGCATCTTTTCCCTGCTTTCACGCTGAATAGTTCATTAGCCCATGCCGATGCACTCCGTGGAGTGGAAATATTCATACGTGCACATGTATTCAAGGTATTGACAATACGTGAGGCCAAAAGTGAACTGCTATTTTTGACATTAGTACTAGTAATTGCACATAATAGTTGAATAGTATTCATCACTCTAAATTAAATACTACCAGAGTTTACAAAACAGATGTAGTAGCTATGCAAGAGTGATATCAGGAACTGTCTTATTTAAATTATACACAATAAAAATAATCTTACTGCTATTTAATTAAAAAAAAATGGTAACAATATATTATAACTATAAGAGTAGTTTCAATGAAATCATGGAATCTACCTGAATAAATCATGTAAAGTCCCCTTAATTATTTAGTCTATGATACAATAAATTTAATACTTTTAGTGAAATATGCTTTTTTGAAATTAAAGCTGCAGTCTGTAGCTTTTTTGGGTTAAAAATTATCCAAAATACATGAGAAAATACATGACCAGCCAGTGTTCAAAACTATCTGCTTGCCTTAGCGCGATTCAAAGCGGTAAGCTTGTAATAATGTTTTAAATTCCAGTGGGACTGGTGGATTTCTGCGGGAGATTTGAGCATGTCTTTGCGTCATTACGTCACATCTATACACATAAAGGAGGAGTCTCGGCTAGTATAAGCTATATTGTGTGTGTGAGGATGTTGAAGGTGGAGATTTATAGCCTTTTCTCACAGTACTTGATATAATAAAACGTATCAATTTGATGGCGGATCAAGAAAAGTTCAAACAACACTCACCAGTGACAACTAGAGATTCACCCGTTGCAAATGCAAAAGACCTCGTTCAGATTTTTCGTTGGGGCTACAGATAAAAAAGAGACTACATCCGGACCATGCAAAAACAAGGATACATATCGGAAGGACATTACATGTCACACAATGCTAACAGTTTAATTTGCACAGTTTTGCATGATATGATAACTTATAAGCGATTGTTAGATTTAATCAGCACGATTTACTGCAATGTCAGATCCAGAACAAAGGTGGATGTTTCTTACTAGTTCAGATGACATTTTCCGGTGAAAATTCTTATGTTGGTCATACTTCCAAAAAAGAATAATCTGTGATTCTGAATGCCAGTATCCACACTGGCGTGGGGATTGACAGCTGCACACTCTCCTCAAACATTGTGTATCCGGGCAGTGCTGTGTCGAGGGTGTTGAAGTACAACTCATGTAATGTTGATAATTCCGCGAATGACTGCAATTACAGATTTCGAACAGAGATGGCGATAAGGAGGAAAAACTCCGGACTGCAGCTTTCAGTTGACACTCAAAAACCTGTGAATTAGAGTAAATGGAACTAACCTGCATTTGAATTTGAGTTATATTGCATTATTAAAAGACTGTGTCGCTAGCACAGCACATAATCGAACTTGTTTCTGTACAAGCATTATAACAAAGTTTTTGCTCAACGAACAAAGCCAAAGCTTCAGAGAAACAAATAATGCAGTTATTCACAACCTTAGCCCTACTCTTCTGCACAAAGGTAACAATCAAAACTTCATCATAATAGAAACTAAATGTCAAACATAATTGAACATTAAACTTTAACAGATGTTTCCCTTTACTCAAAAACACATAAAATAACACTTAATTTCAATGTTTCCTTTCCATTACCAGCCATGTGCAAAGCATGCTGGGAACTAACAATGGTGTCTCTAAACAAAACTGCACAATACGCTGATTTCACGCAGCCGCCATTTTGAAATGGCCGTACCCTAGACTGAAACAGAACTGAAGAAAAATGATGGTGATTGATGAGTCCACAGCTGAAAATCAACAGTGTCCATGACAACAAATGAGTGATTAAGGCAGATGATGACAAAACACAGAGTCCAAACAAATGTGATTGTGACGATATGACTGTTAAAGAAGTTAATACCAATCTTTGTAAGAAATTATTATTATTATCATTATTATTTTAAAAAAAGCACAGTTGGCATGGTTATTGATTAATGTGGATTTTACAACTCAGTTAATTTGATCTTGGGCAAGTTTGATGAGAAGTATTTGAGTTAATATTAAAATCTCAGACTTTTGATTGCAGACTTTGAGACAGTTTGAGGTGTCATAGAGATCTCTAGAGGACATGTGAGATTACCTGGTTCCTTTCACCTAGCAGATGATTCTGAGAAGCAGAAGACCTCTCAAAACCTCTCGATTTAATTTGCACAGCTGTTTAAACAAATGAGAAGTTAAATAGATCCCATTTGTGATATTTCTTTACTTACGGTAGGCCTGCAGTGTGTGATTTCTTCACATACTGCAGGCCTAGTGTAGGTATAGTTTCAGTTTGGCTACAGAACAGAAATGGAAACTATATCCATATCCTGTACAAAATGTCCTCAATATGCTAAATGGCTGCAAATGCTCACCATGCTGTAAAATTGAGTGACAGTATGGTACAGTTATGTATTCCCAGGTGATGCCTGCACAGATTTTACATACCCAACAGCTCAGCAGAACCCGGGAAGAGCATGACTCAGAGGAGCGCTCATACTGCCAAATGAGGATGAAAGAGACACTGGTTTAATCCACCCAGTAGATATAAGGAGGGGTTGGGAAAGAGAGAGAGAGAGAGGTAAGTCCTCACAAACTGTGTCCTATTCTCCCTTGAAAAGCTGCAGGGTAATTCACTCCTCTGAATAGTGAACTGTCCACTCAAATAACTCAAGACTCATAGTGATGTATCAAGATCCTCTCTCTGGAGGATTAGGGGCAATATGATGTGCATTTTTCTGTGAAGGTGGATTTGTGCGTGCGCGCATGTGTGTGTGTGTAGGTGCGTTGTGCTGTGTTTAAACGTGTGTGCATAGCAGATCTGGTCTTAGTCTTGAGGCGAGCCGAGTGTGACCCACTTTCCCTCTGAGCTTCTCTGTTAGAGATGCACTCAGGCAGGCAGGCAGGCAGGCAAGCACACACTCTCTCTCACACACACACACACACACACACGCTAAACGCCAACATCAGAAGACCGAAAGGAGGGGAGATAGAGAGAGGGAAGGAGCAGGGAGATGATGATACATAGCCGCTGCTGCACTCTTCAATTCAAAAATCAATCCCTGTTCCAAACCCGCCCCTCCAGCACTTTGTCATGTGCAAAAACACAGCACCCATTTTGCTGGGGGATTTTCATCCAACAAGTAAGCACAGCTGCACCCCTGTGTGTGTGTATTTGTGTGTGGGCGTGCATACATTGCATATGCGTGCGCAGAGAGTCGTCAACCTCGGCTACATGCCAGCGTGCAAGTCCTCCATATAAAACAACCTATATATGTTAATAGTTCATTTAATATTAATGGGTCCCAAGTGTAATTGTATCACTGGGAAGACCTGCATGGAGATTACCCATCGAACACTAACCGCAGAGCACTGCAGGCCGCTAATGTGTATTTATTATCAGGTCAGTGCTCGTAATGTTGCACACTAATAATGTTTGGTCCACGAATGCTGTCACAACAGCACTATTAAAATGATATTATTCAAGAAACATCACATTTAATCAAATTTAAAGTCACCATGAAATCGAAAAAGACAATTTTTATTTTTTTCATGGAATATTGTGGTGTTGTTTATCCATGCAGCCTCATAATCTTTAATAAAAAAAAAACATTAATATTAATGGTAACACTTTACAATAACGTCTCATTTGTTAACTTTAGATAACATAAACAACGAAGTAGCTATTTAATTTTACAGCATTTTTTTGTTAGGTAATAAAAAACTAATTTTCATTGTTTGCTCATGTCAGTTCACAGTGCATTAACTAACTTATTGGTAGGTCATGTCATAGGTGACGCTTTTGAAATTGCGTCTACATCCGACACACATCCCCCTTTAGTATTAATATGAAGTGCAGATATATATGAGCCAGAAGGCGCCTCCTAGTGGTCTAACCATAACACTACCACAGACCTAAACCTACCCATAACCGAAACCTTATATTGTGTATAGTGTATGGAGCCCCCCTGGTCCCACTTTTTCAGTAACTTGTGATAGTAGATAGTAAGATACTACCTTGAGGCCACAAGTTACTATCTTGAGGCCACAATATACTATTTTGAGGCCACGAGATACTACCTTGAGGCCACAAGTTAACTATCTTGAGGCCACGAGTTATCTTGTGGCCACAAGTTACTATCTTGTCTTCTTTTGCGTTCCACAGGTTGAACTACATGAGGGTGTAGCCTAAAAAAATATTTGCAGGAAGTCCAAAATATTTGCAGGATTTCTAATTGTGACTGTATAGAATTACACCTATGTTCATTCACATTTCAGAAGAAATCTTCAGGGTTTTCGAAGACTTTAATCCAGTTACTATTTGACTTAATGTAATCCCATCAGTGAAAGCCTAAAAAGGTGTTTTTGCCACCGCACTAGATGATTATACATTATTGGAAATTACTACTTGTAAATAAGGGCTGGGTTAAAAAAAGCACATGAAACCTATAATTTAAATGTCATAGATGTTATTATCAGTTTTTCCGTGTGAATGTATTTTAGAGTTGAACATGCATTTTGGTTTGCATATGAAAGCTATTCCTGACCTTAAGAATCTACCCTTAACAGCATCATAACTTTTCAGAAAGTATTTGGACACTGAAGCCACGCTTAAAAATCTATCAATGTCATTGCATAAGGTGAAATGTGAAACCAAGAGACATTTATTGAAAAGAATGATAGCAGAAGCACACCCTTTTGAAGCAAAGCGTTTCACAAATTAACAGTTTTAATAAATTTTTATGTTTTAAGATTCCACTAGGTTTGATATGTTGCTATCTAAAGCAAATGGCATCTGTATTTTTTGAGTGTGGCTTAAGTGTCAAAATACTTTTTGGGCCATTACATTCTTTACTCCTCAAGAAAGACTATCAACATCCCTTTGAAGTAAATAATTATCCTGGCGTGACTAGCTCCTTTTTATGTAGCCTACTCCTCTTGTGATTCGTTTTCTGATGCAGGTCTTTGTGAGTGCCACCTTAACGTAAACAAAGCTAATTAGCGGAAAAGCAGATGTGAGCTTGTGAAGAAGAAAAAAATCAGAAATGAGCAACTCATCGTGCGGCGTCAACTCATGTCAGCGGATAAAGAGAGGGAGCACAGGAAGCAGTCTCTAAGCTCTTTTTGGAGCGCATTAGCAGTACTTGATGAGTGGTAAAATGCTGCATTTGTCATTGTGACACACTCCTGGCCCCCACAGAGACAGACTGCAGTTAAAACTCAGCCCTGATAGATTACAGAGACGACTGCATTCATAACCCAGCTGTATACCTCCACGTTGAGACGTTGCATACGTACGTCCCGCCTGCAGATGTTCAGGTGTCTATTGATGGATCTGCATGGAAATTGCCTGTTATAGCTTTGTTTGTTTATTTATTGTATCTGTCTTTTTGACAGCAATCCATCTTGGTCTCACACCAGGGTCATTGTGGGAAGGGAGGAGAAAGAGAAATTGCATGTCTTTCAAAGTGTATTTCATCTTGTCACCAAGGAACAGATTTATCATAATGATGTGTCACTGTTCACAAAGCACCATAACAAAAGCATAATGTCTGTAATGCAGGTCAAACTAAAAATACATGCATGCATGCAAACAAGGCATTTAACGCATTTGGCTTAGCAGGGACCATCAATAACAGTGATCTGAGCTTCTATTGCAGTCATAAACAAGCTTTTTATTCCATTCTCATTCTACGTCTCTCTCACAAGTATCAATATGCCTAATGAAGAAGATTACAGGACATGCATACTTGATGTCCCAAATGATCTACTGAAATTACCATTTCCAAGAAACCCCTAAGCAGTGCAAAATACTCAATGCCGACATGAGCAAATCTCGTTTACCAGGGGCCTTTACTGTGAAGCCTGTATTGTGATTCTGTGAAAGACATGTAGTATTTTGTAAAGATCAGTTTAAATCACTTTTATATTGCACAGTGTTCTGCTCTGATTATGAAGTCACTGCTCTTCAGTAATAAGGAAATGTATTCATTTTCTGTGCATTTAATACACATTTATTAAAAAATGTCTACCCTGACTATGCAGAGGTTTTTTGTGCTGCAGATGTTGCTCTTTCATATCTCAGATTAATGGAGTTATGTTTTATTTAAGCATCAATTCTGTCTCAAATCGTTTTTTTTTTTTTTTTTCATTTCACTTTCTCATTTGGACAAAAAAAAAGAAAGAAAAGAAAAGAAAAAAAGATACCGCTGTTGACATAAGAATATAGATTCTTGAATAATATAAATTCCTTTAATAGGATTAATAATTGAAAAATTATAACATAATTCATAAATAATTTTAAATAATTTAAAAATATTTAATAATTATTTACGAATGCTTATTTTAAATATAATTTGGTCTTGAGAGCTAAAAAAATGAAAAGCCAAATACAAATAATGTGATGCTACCTACCATTTAATCATGTAAGGATAGCAAAATATGCTGGGCTTATAAACTTTTAAAATGAGGAGAAAACCCTTATTTTGTTGCTCATGTCAAATGTTGTGCGTCTGATCATCTGTCTCTTGATAGAACCGAAATAAATAGGTAGATGCCAGCATAATCAGGTTACTTGATATCCACTGATCCTTGAAAACCATGAACAAAATGTACTCAGTTACTAATGTAACCTCGGTTCTCTCTAGAATTGGGAACGAGTACTGCGTAATTCTTACGCTAAGGGAAAACCTCTTTTCCACGAGATATTGAAGCCAAAAATGATCCTTAATTTTGAATTGATGTAAAAAGCGTTGCAGC
>JAOTRC010000043.1:14615516-14630362 GCA_027497675.1 Cyprinella lutrensis
ATTATGGTATTCTATTCACATTGTAAAACTGATCGTAAATGTGTATAACTTCAGTAATTTCAACTGTAAAAAAAAATCAGGTGAATAGTATTAGATCAACTAATATTCACACTATTAAATAAATAAAACAGAGGGCGCTACTCACTATTGTTACTATAATAAACTATATACTCAGTCCTGTTACTTTTTATATGAGTAACAGGACTGAGTTTTTTAGCACAGAATTTGCAAATACATGACATATTGTCAGTGTACTTAGCATGAGGACACTGAGCAAATTCTATTGACTTCTTTTGCCCTTTTAATATTAATGGAATGCAACTGTCTAAGGATTTTGTGTTTTATTTTATAAAAAGTAATGATGTAGCATAATTTAACTACTTTTTATAATTAGTTACACAATAATGTAATCCATTGCTCCCCAACAATGGTTTCCATTGAGAAAATGAAGTCTCTCAGATGCTGTGACATCTCAGCGTTCCCATGGTTACACTGTCACAGCCACATCATTAAGTGCCCACTTTCACAACAACAACAGTAACAACCCTCATTTATGACCTCAGTATATAGCTGAATGGGCACAAAATCAGCACCTTTTGATGGTTTGATAACTAAAACACCATCATAATACCCATCAGACAGGATGACATGGTGTCTTATTTTAGTCCTCAAATAAGCAAGTGACTTCAAACACATGAGGTGTTGTGCATTTCAAATGGAATATGCTATCGTGAGCTTACAGTGAAGAACATCACCTCTCATCTCGGATGCTGCAGTACGGTATAGATCTTTACGCATAAAGTGTAGATGAGTATATCTCAATTTATGCGCATTCTTTTTAGTACTTAATCCTTATTAAGATATAGCATATATGTTGGTGAACTCATTATGCAGTAAATGATCTGTCATTTTAACGCTTCACAAAGCACTTAAAAATCTACTACTACTCACTGAAACAGAAACTGAACCCATTCCATCAGTGTGAATCTGACAGCTGTTATTGAGCTGACAGACCGCACTTGTAACTGGGTTATTCACTGGACTTCACAGATGTGATAAATGCATTTTGATCTATTATTTAGTTTGCTGCAACATTAGCATTATTTGAATGTTAAATGGGCACTAGCGCTCTCTTTGATTGGAGCTATCAAAGCTTCTGGAACAATCTGTGGAAATGAGTTTGAGAGCAACAGCTGATTTGTCACGCCTCTTCCAGTGTCCCTCCTCAGTAAATCACGCCAATTAAACTCCCATGTGTCAATTATTGTGTTTAGCTGGAGTTGGTTACTGATGAATTATGGGTATATTTGTGTGGAAGTAACCTCAGCTGATACTTCATTGGCAGAGTAGCAAAAAATGCCCTTCTGCATTAAAACAGATTCTCCCTAATACATTGTTAATGGGTTTATCTGAATATTCAATTTCTTGCCATAATGATCTCATTGCAATTTGTACGAAAAAAAAAAAAAAAACATATGCAGTTTGAATGCTTTGAAATGTCGCAGGTAAACTGGTCTAGCAGTCAGTGAGTGCCTCCATACTTCATGTGGTCTGAAGAAAATATAAATGTGGAAAATTTGATTTTCTGACAGAAGTTATGTTAAAATACTTTGCATGTAGGCCTGCAACTTTTTAAACTCTGTAGAATCCAAAGGGAGAAAGTAGCTCCTCTAGCTAAACAGATGCTGTATTGTTAATATTCATGCAATGGAAAGATTAACCGTTCGGCACTTTGTAGAAGTATAAGCTATGTTTAAAAATTCACCAAATATTCAAAATGCAGGAAGTTCTTTTGTAAGCCTCGCTGTTTTGTGCTTAAAATGAGCACTCAGTACTTTTATTTATTATTTATTTTTAAATATCACTCTGACAGAATGTTCCAACTAACCAGTTTTATTTATTTTTTAAAATATACTTCCCATCATGAATGTAAATGTCACGTTAAAGCAAACTTGGCTAGTCATATAACAGCATGCCTCTCATTAAGCTGACCTTTGTCGTCAGGTTCTCTATTAAACTCAGCTTGATTCTCTACAGATTCGGCCATTCTAGCAGAAAATTAAATTAACATAAAATCAATTAATACATTAATTAGTCTGGTTTAATCACATCTTTCCGAGTCTACTTTGGAGACTAATTATTTATTTCATAATTAATGGAGGGTGATTAATTGTGAGGTTTAGAACGAGTACATGCCTTATGCTGGTCCAGCGCTAAAGGTTTATAGTAAATGAAGGCCAGATGCTTCTGTTTTCCATTTTATTTTCATGCAGATCCATGTTAATGTATGGAGAATAGTCTATATATGCCATGTGACCAGAATGTGTGAGACTTAGAGAACACTGCCACACAAGTGATGGCTTTTTTTTATGGGACACTATTAGGGACAGTCCCTCTGGACTGTAACATGAGGATTAAGCATCTTTAATAAGGACACAATGGTGGACCTTTTTTCTTAGCATGTAGCCTAGTCTCACATGACAATATGATTAAATTAAATGAATTATTCAGATTTTCATCCTGAAAAAAAAAAAGACCTAAATAACCTCATAAGGTCAAATACTGCCTCAATGTCTAATCAAGTTTGCCAATACATCAAAATTTGCAATCAAAAGTCAGAGATTTCGACGTGAGCGTGAATATTTTTCATTAAATTCTTCCAAGACCTAGTATCTGGGCTATGCTGTAAAAATGAAAATGTATTTGAGAAACCATTTGGAGTTCCTTGGATCACACTTTCATATTCACAGTACAAGTACCCTTGCATTTACATTTATTCATTTAGCAGAGGCTTTTATCCTAAGCGACTTGCATTTGAGGAATACAACATAACCGAGGCAGTGACGAGTGCTGCAATATTCCATAGCTGTTCAGATAAGTAGAACAGAGATGACAGTAAGAAGTATAAGTTGAATTTTTTATTTATTTCTTTTTTTTTAAGCAAGTGCATTACCAGGATTTCAGTCAAGTGCTCACTGAACAGATGTGTCTCTTCTGGAGGTGCCTCAAATGTTCTGTATTGTACTTGAGAAAATTCTACTTTGTCTCAAAGCATATCCCTAATGCTATGCAATCTTTAGGGTTTAGGCCTAGTTGTTGCAGGTACTTATGGATTTTGTTTTGTTTGTAATGGTGCAATCCTTTAATTTTTACGGTAGTGTTATTCTTGTTATTTTTATAAGTGCACTCTTACTTTGTCAACATGTATCATTTTGTCTTTTTTTCTTTTCTACAAAGGACGTGAAGAGACATCTCAGACAAAGTTGATTGTTAATGTTGCGAAGAAATGGAAACAGTGCCAGTTCTTCCACATTGTAAACGGAGTATCAAACATTAATTATTATTATTTTTTAAGTAGGTTGTCTATTGGATGGAGGTCAAAATTCAGGTCTGAATGTAAGCTTGCAGACAGTTGTGAGGCTGAAATAGATGGGGTTTAATTAGACTCAATCATTTGAGAAAAACCTGTCATTTAATCGGAAGGTTGTTCTAAATTAAAATTACTTTTTCAAAAAAGTGAAACTTGAATGGATGAACTGTTCGTGAAAAGTTAACAATAAAACGATAACATCCATTTAGAAAATTGAATTTTCATTTTAATGCTGACAGTAAATTATACAAACATAACACAAAAAGAGCTTCACTAAGTCTCACAAGTTGAGGATTTTTAAACATTATAAAATTAAGTACACATAATTTTTAATGAAGTGATTTATTAAACGAATATACCACATTTGGTATGAACAGCCAACTACTGATTTTTTTTTATTCTTACTTGTAAACCAAAATATATATTTTAAATCAAATTACAGGGCCTAGTTTATGCTAAATATTACATTCTCATACACATCGTTATATAATTGCAGTGATATAGGCTACTGTTGGACAAATGTCCTGTTCTCTGAGCTTAAATCGCTTCTACATCCTAACGAGACTGCCATCCGATAGCTTAGCAGTCAGACACCTGCTTATCTGAGAGTGTGTGTGTGCGCGGGTGAACTTCCTCCTAATTAGCTGTCATTTGCTCAGGGCCCATATCAGGAGGTCATGTTATCATTGGGGCTGATGTATTCTCTGTAAAACCACACCACTCCTCCAAAGGGTACGTTTGAGGAGGTGGAGGGAGGCGACGTGAACTTGGTGAGTTAATGAGGAATCAGACATAATTTAAATGCAGATGTGTGTCATTAATCTTGGTGTCCTCCCTCACTCTTACGGCGTTTTATTCACTCACACTTCGAGTCTTCTGAAGCTTGCCTGATGTAATTTGGGGGGGATAAAAGAATATTGCACAATACATGATGCATTTACAATGCCTTTCAGACCACCGGGGAGCTCTGCTGAAATGCAGCGTGTGTAACATTACCACTACTTTCTGTTTAGCTCCTGTGCAAACTTTTTGTCTGTTCTGTTTCTCGTCCAAGCTCGCGAACTTCTCTGTGCCCACCTACACAAGGCTGTATGGCTCGCAGATGAGAGTCGAGATAAATGTGCAGTCAGCTGGGCTCACATCCCAGAATAGACCGGTAACTACGGCGACTGTAAGTTGGAGCGAGCGTACAGGAGTTAATGTATCCACCCCTCCTGTGCTCCACTCTCTCTTTGACGCTCTCTCGGAGTAATTGCACGTAATTGCCGTTCCACTGAGAAGGACTTTCCACGGTGTGTCCGTCCCTTGTCTTTCTTTGATTGTGAAGTGATTTGCTCAGGTTGTGTCACCGATAAGGCATGTGTTTAATCGATGTTGAGAGGTAGCCGTGGTGATGACATGACCCTCTCGATGGCGTACCATAATTATGCCCACCCCCAGCATGCGGCGCTTGATCGCAAACAATGTTTGATTTTTTTCCCCCCACCTCTTAATTATTTTTTAATTAGCAGCCTCTACACAAGAGAGAGTTGGAAACACTAAGCACCAGAGATCATTTCGCAGTTAATTACCACACACACACATACCTACACCCACATAATATAGATTTTCTGCATATTGTGTTAAATATCAATATGATATGCATTACTTTGCATATGTCATCTTGTTTGTCGGTTGCAGTAACACAACCATTCCTTTATTAGAGTGAATCAACGGAGTGAAAGCACATATTCTCAGTCTTTAATCAGGCATTTTAAAATCAGAGCAAGAAATGAAAGGAATAACAGGCTTGTCTGCAAAGATTGTATCTTATGATTCTGATAACACTCTTTATGAGGCTCTTGTTGGGTGATGGTTTCTGTCCTTCTGTAGGTGTTTGTGTGGTGATTTAAGATCACCATGACAACAACGAGCAGCTGGGCCAGTGCTTAGAGCCTGCTATGTATTACCTGTTTCATATCCAAACGTATTTCAATAAAAATTGATGAACAATTATTAAAACCCTCTGAGTTATCTAATAGCAAACGCTAGGCATATATCATGTCTGATGTAATGGCAAACATCAGAATCACAAATATATCAAACATGCCTGTTATTTGTATCACAGTTCTGATTAGTAATATCTGAAGTGCTATTGTCCCTCTAAACATTTTATAGATATAGGTATAGGTAGATTATAGATATATATATTTTATCCAGCTCATTGGAAAAATGTGTCCGTAGCATAATTTCTGCAAAATTATATTACAATGCTTCTTGCACATTTCTCAACACTTTTGAAGTGAAATGACCACTAAAACATGTTCAGTTCATGTAAAACAGATGAACATGAGTATGTCACTGTTTTTATACATTGGTTTAAGCTTTGGTTTAAGTTTTTATACAATTGGTTTAAGGCCAAACCTTTCAATAAACCTAAACAATAGTGTTAATAAAGGAAACGTGAAATGAAAACATATTTGTCAAAGCAACCATGCCATTTTAGCTTTGCCTGTTTGATGGCTAAGAGAATCGAAGCTATACGAGCAGGAGACAGACGTGCCTGCATCGTCGTCGAATCCCAAACCACTCCCAGAAAAGTGGTAGCCTTTAAGTGAACTACTCCTTTAAGGGGATTTCCAATGCCTGATTGCGCTGGTCAATGGATTGATCTCTATGAAGTGAAACATCAGATGTTTCACTATATATATACATCATATATAAACATCATATATATGTAATTTGAGTAAAAATAAAATAAAAATAAAAACGATAATAAAGACATCCAGAAATATTAGAATATACCTTAGTTTTCTGAGTAAATATTCTGGCTGACACTGGTCTGTTCCATGATCTCGACACCTCGGTGTGGAGATCAGGAAAGAAACGGAAGACAGGGCAGAAATCTCTCATCTAACTTGCTTTTTGAACGACACTCCTGTCTGTCAGCTGTCCATTCAATGCTTAACTTCTATACAGCACAAGTGAGCACCTCCATAAGCTCCTCACTAGCAGGAGACTGAAGTGACGAGCCCCCAGTCTCTGCTGTATCCACACTTTCAACATCCAATTCCTCAGAACTGGATAGCTGAAGTGATTTCAAGCGTGCTTCCAAACCCCGTATCTGAGGTGCTGGATCTACCAGGTAATTGCTGAGATAGGGCAGAGCCTGTCTCAGTCGCCGCTGATAGATCCATTTGCAAACCCCACGATTTAAGCCTCCGCTGTGCCTCGGCAGCAGCGGGACCCGAACCGCGGGGAGCACACACCGGAAGTGGAGCATTTTCATGGACAAACGCCTGGTATGCTCACAATCAGCTCCCTTGAGAGCTAACTGGGCATGCTGGACTCCCATACAAACAACACACAGATCGTGTCCCCACCCGTGATGTAACGTGGGCAGGGATTAATACACTTTCTGAACTGCTGTTCACTCGCCATAATATATAGTCTCTTTTATAGTTTTTTATATGTAAAAAACTTCTGCCTAGCAAATACTAAGGACAGACAAAAACACTTTGAGACACAGACTGATATAGTTCACACACAGAGCGCTTGCTGAAGACTCAGAAGCGGATGCGCTTGTGTTTTTGGGGTGCTTTATAATTTCCCGGTCGATGACTTCACCCGCTTATGACGTTCTGTCTCGCCATTGGACTGATTTCATACGTGCTTCATGACGCACTCACGCATGGGCGTTCCCACAGCGTTTTCATGCAGCTCGAAGTTCCCTGATAGGGAACCTCTGTAAGAGAGCAATAGTTGAATGATACTTAGCGCGCAATATATATAATATATATTCTCGTCGCTTCTTAAAATTAAGGTTGAAACACTGAAGTCACATGGACTATTTTAAAGATATCTTTAATACCTTTCTGGGCCTTGAAAGTGGTAAAAATGTTCAGATTTCAAAAAGCTCTTAGATTTCATCAAAAATACCTTCATTTGTGTTCCAAAGATGAACGGTCTTGCGTGTTTGGAACGACATGAGGGTGAGTAATTAATGACTGAAATTTAATTTTTAGTTGAACTAACCCTAAAAGAGTGCAAACCAGTAACAATGCTTAAAATTTTGATTTGATTACAGTATATTTTTAAAGTGTTTTTAGCACTATAATGTAAAAAAACAAAAATCTTTTTTGGCCATATATTTATTTTTTGGTGAATTATATTTTAATGACATGTCATGACAACAATGCGGCACACTACTGTTTGAAATGTTCATTGTTTCATAATACATATTGATGCATTTTTAAATAGCATGTACTGTATACAGTAAATAATGTGCAGTGTGTATTGAGTATACTAGTATTTCATTTTGAACGTAGACTTTGTTTTCTAGATTTAAGTCTCCAATATTTGGTGCTTGTGCGGTTGTTTTCCACTTCAGGATCTGTTTTTCTTTGGAGCAGCTGTTGATTTCATTGTTTTAGCATTCACATATTAGAGAACATGAGCCAGGCCATATGGTGGCAAGTCACTGAGCCAGAACTAGAGCGATAGATAAAGATGGGGAAAACCACACAAAAATCCTTTACTTGCCCTTTTTCTTTCTTTTTCTTTTATAATTAGCACTGTTATTAGTCATGCTGTTGTTATGGATGTTTAAGGTGAAGGCTGATTGCTTCCGGAGTGTATTTATGCTCTGCGATGCCAAAGGTGTAGGCAGGATTGAGTGTGTGTGGACAGGCACATTTTTCACCTGTTCACCTCCTCTTATCCAGGCTGCCGTTCAAGGTCTCAGGTCCTCACAATGGCTCAGACACAAATGCAGCCACCCAAAGAGTGAAGTGACACAGACAATTTCGAAATCTATCTCGCTGCATTTATTGACTATATACTGCTCGAGAGAAGAGCTCCCGCTAGAAAGCTATTTATATGCTGTGAAATCCAGAATGGTTAACAATGGCCATATTTGTTCTGCAAAAAGTCGGTTTGAGGAATGATAGCAAGCTGTGAACCTTGGGTTCTGTTAAAAAGAGGCCTCCTCAACCATAAATCAATAGGTGTGTGTGTGTGTGTGTGTGTGTGTGTGTGTGTGTGTGTTTGCATGTATTTGTGTGCGTTTATAGTGGTTTATTGCTCTTAAATGACAATACACCTCCATCTTTGATAGAAGGAAGACTGGCAAACTTTGACAAAAGAGTAACTATAGCAACCTTACTCCTTTGCTTCATTGACGGTTTTAATGTTTCTGAATGAAATGCGGCCAGTGAACATTCTGAATAAATCTAGATGCGAGTTATGAGCCAAATCTGGGCTTGAGGACAGAGTTATGGAGCCCTAACCAAGGGCATGGATCAGAGGGGTCATCTATCTCCGGGGCAGACAGGCCCTTGCCTCCGGTGTGTTTATTATAGCCTGTATATTATCAGATGCTGTGGATTCTACTGGTTGTCCCTGAAAAACTTTGAGTTCCCTTTATGGAACACTTGGAGAAATTCATAGGATGCCACACCATTGTCTAAATGAGACAAAAATAAAAGAAAAACAGAATAAATCTAACAGAATATTGTGGAAAGACTCAAATAACCTAAGAATGTAATAACAGTAAATAAACTTTTATTCAAGTCACATGTAGCCAACACACACGGAGAAGAACGGGGCATTCCAAAATATAAGCTACTCTTTATTTACAAAATAAACTCAAACATATTAATTATTATGATTAAATCACCTCATTATTGCTCAAACTTTGTTTGTTCACTTCTTTTCTAAATTATTTATTTGTTTTAAATTATTATTATTAATAATTAATTTATATATTGTATTTGTATGGGGCCAGTACCAAAACATTTTTAGCTGAAACAGTTAAAAAGTTATAAAATGATTGTTAAAAAATATAGCACATGTTCATTTGCTTTTTAGGTCCCTGGAAAGTCTTTTTTGAGGAAAGGAATAAAATGCAGAAGGAAATTACCACTTTTTGCTGTGGGGGTTATTTTATGAAAGTGGTTATTATAGGCTGTGTAGTAAGATAATTACATCATAATGTTTTAGTATCATATTTGTGATATTCTGACCAGATTTCCCCACATGTGACTTGGCTGTTTAATACATAAAGCTATACAGGAAGAGATCTGTGTGAGTTGTATAGTTTTTGGACTATATGAGAATTACAAAAATGAAGTGATAAATCTAACGAGTGTATTCTACAAACTGATTTAGTTTTAGAGGCACGTTGTAGGCAGTGTTTAGACAGTAGCATCTGGGTTCCAATTTATCAAAAGTGGTAGATTGCCTTCTAGAATCATAATACTTGATCCAGTAGCTACTAACACTTTCTCTTCTATTCTATTTAAAAAAAAAAGTACTAAAATTAAACTGAGAGGGGTTATAACACTTAGGCCTACGTATTATTGTCCTACTGTTTGTTTAACTGCTTCTATTGTTCTCATTTGTAAGTCACTTTGGATAAAAGCATCTGGTAAATGAATTGTAAATAATGAAAAAAAGCTTGTTATTTATTTAATTTGATAACTTGCAAATAATTTGTAACATGCTCTTTTTTCTCCAAAAAAAGTCCCATATTACATTTTTGAGCAGTAATGATGGCATGCTGCTTGATTATAAGTTTCATACATAAATACACACTTACCTACTTACTTACTTATTTGTCCTCAGTGGAATAGCTAAACCTAATTAGCAGAGAGTGTCAACATACATTTGGCCAATTGTGTTTGGCTTCTCTGTTTCTTGTCGGCAGTACTTACTTGTGTCTGGGTTTAAATGCCGTGTGTCATCAGGGCAGCTAGTATTGTCGAATGTTGAGTGATTGATTCCCCTCTTTTCCTGAGAGATTGCCTGTAATGCAGATTTAAAATAGCCCACCTTTCCTTATTGGCTTTTTTATGCCAATTCTGAGCATGCAACAGTCGAGAGTTACACTTATCTTCCCCCGACTGAAATGCATAATGTATTGTTTTTATGGATTGCTATGACAGCGCTCGTGAGAGAGCAACGACAGAGTCTGCATTCATTAGTACCTTGAGGATGTGACAATCGAAATTAGATCCCTGTGATGTACCGGTCCATATTTCATCTCAATACCTGGAGGCCTTTCACTGCTTACATCCCGTGTTAGGTAAGCCATGCTTCATGCAAAATGCCACTGTCAGAGTGTTCTAGCATGGATTAATGTCATATTCTGCACATTCGATTTGTGCTTCTGCTGTTTTCTTGGCTTTATCAAGGTTTTTACCTCACCCTGTCCCTGCTCTCCGTTCTGGGTCAGGGAGCATGTGTTGGTGTGAAAGCAGGGCTTGTACATTTGGTGTCACCCTGCTGTTAACTAGATACAGTTACTGAGGTTAAACCTTGTCATCTACCACTGCCATGATCTAAGAGAGCCAAGCCTGTGGTTTGTGCACAGGAGTGCTGTTAAACTAAAGGACGTGCCAAAAACGGCACATACGCGCACACACTGGGCATCAATGGTAAAGACTCATCTGGAAGAAAAACAGACTGTGAGTGTAGCCAAGCGAGTCTTCACCAGCTGATCGGTGTGTGTGTGTGTGTGTGTGTGTGTGTGTGTGCTTGGAGATAAAGACGAGAAACAGTCAATTTACTCATCATGCCAAAATGTCGAAACTTTGAATCCTTTGTCCACTAATGTGACTCAAATCAATAACGACGCATGATGTCGATAGAACGAGTGCTGTTCTGAAACTCATCTCACAGCTTGCAGCTTCATTTCTAAATGTACAGCTTTAAACGGCCAATAGTAAGCCACTAGGCATGCATTTTTCTGCACAGTAGTAGTTATGCATACATATGGCTGTCTAAACACCACCTGCAATGTTCTGAGAGGTTGGAAATGCTGCAGGAATGCAAAAATAACAACAAATGAATAGAGATACCTTTGATTTTTTTTCTTACATTGATTCACTTTCAGAAAGACAGACAGGCAATGTTTAAACATTTAGAAACTTATTTCCAAAATGATGAATTTTGAATGCTAGTTCAAGTATAAAATTCTGTGAGTCGTACATATGTGTTATTAAAAAAAGTAATCTCTCTTCTCTGCACGGTTATTGACTTTACTTGCTTATGCTTTTGATTTTAATCAAATTCATCCCAATTATTGAACCACATTAAGCACAGTTAATCACATATATCAGTGTTTAGGAGAATCCCCCATGAAGAAGATGATTCAAGGACATTATTGTGGCAGACGAGTAACTTAATAAATAGACATTAACAAGTGGCTTTAAACGATGATACATAGTTTTATTTCTATATAATTTCACTGCAGTCCATGTAGCAATCACATTGACAATGAGTCTGAAGTAGCTATTTTTTTTTTTTTCCTTTTTGTCTGTGTGCATTAGTGCATGAAAATTGATGTCTTTGGTCGTTGTGTTTCATCTCGCTGGTTTTCGGCATCTCATGCCACGTTTTTAAGATGCAGTGTCAAGTTCAATTTTAAAAAAGGGTGTCTCAAGACCCAGTTTTCAGACCCGTTCCACTGTGCTCCAGCTGTTTTCAGACAAAAGCTCTGCTTGGTAAGTGTATTTTGTTGAGACTGAATAATGTTGTAGCAGTTATATGGTCTCTGCTATTGAAGCCTGTTCTCAGAATTGCTTTGCTGCATACCTCGGTTGTAAAGAGTGGTCATTTCAGTCAAAGTTGCTCTTCTATCAGCTTGAATCAGTCGGCCCATTCTCCTCTGACCTCTAGCATCAACAAGGTATTTTCGCCCACAGGACTGCCACATACTTGATGTTTTTCCCTTTTTATACTATTCTTTGTAAACCCTAGAAATGGTTGTGCGTGAAAATCCTGGTAACTGAGGAGATTGTGGAAAAACTCAGACTCGAATCCAACAACCAACCATGCCAGGCTCAAAATTGCTTAAATCATCTTTATTTCCCATTCTTACATTCAGTTTGGAGATTAGAAGATTGTCTTGACCAGGACAACACCACTAAATGCATTGAAGCAATTGCCATGTGATTGGTTGATTAGATAATTAGGCACAAAAATAGGCACAAATGTCAGAGCATGTCAGAACACCTCCAGGGCCCAAAAAACACATCAGACCCCCGAGGGTTAAGTGTGCTGTTTTGTATTGTTTTTTTTTAACATGTTTTTATAATTCATGACTTTGTAGATTTTTTTTAAAGTTAAATTGGCAGCCCTAAAGCTCATACAGTAAAAAATGGTAAATTGCGTTAATTGCTTTTATGCATTAAGTTTGCTTTGTAATTAAGTATTGAATACATTATTATTTTTTTGTACATATTTTACATGTTTTAATAATTAATGATTGTTTTCCTTTCAAAAAAATGTTTTATATTTGATGACTAACTTTGCACATTTAAAGTGTATTTTTATAATTAACCATACTAAGTTACCATGTTAAATTGACTGCCCTACAAACATAAATAAATAAATAAATAAAATAACAATAGCATTAACAATTAATTAATGATGTTTCAGTCATGATTCACTGAAAATTGTCCCCTCTGCAGTATCACTGTAATGTGATTATGATTCACACATAAACCAGTGATTTTGAAGACATTAGATGTTCTTAATAACATCTTTTGTGCTCCATGGATAATTTTCTTTATATTTGGTGAACTGTTCCTTTAAAAGGCTCTTCTTTGACACACGCATAATTACATTAACTCAGTGCTATCCCTGGATTCTGGAATCAAACGGACACTCAAGTTTGGCAAGAGCTGAGGAGTTTTATATAGACTCACATTAATCTTGTGGCCTTCAGAAAAAAAGGCCTTATTAACCCACATAACCAGAATAAGATAATTACCTTTGTTACTCTTCTTCAGTGTTTAATTCTCAGCGGGGATTGAGATGTGTGTGTGTGCGTGTGTGTATAGGATGGATATATAATCTATGAATTATTAATACATTATACATCTTGATTAAGACACCATATTCTGACATTTTAATATCGCAGATGCCAAAGAACTGTTGTTTCTTTTTCTTTTTTAAGCCTGAGGGGTGTCAAGTCAGTGAAAACAAAATGTGGTGCAAGAAAGTTCATCTGCAAACTGCACATATTGGATATATTGGACAATATACACAATATTTATTGGAATTTCTGTTTACACATGTCCATGAACTCTGTTTTAAGCTTGGAGTTCAACACCGAGAACATTGTCCTTTACTACAAATGAAGGAATTGCAAAGTGGGAAGTGCTAAGATTCAGCCAATCAATGCAGATTACAGCAGTGAAGGGATGGAATCAAACGATGACACATATTCCACTTTAGGAGCCCACGTGCTAACACGTAACACACATCAAAGTGGCTTTGATCACTGCAAACACAAACACACTGTTGCAGTTAAGCAGGGCAGAGAAAGAGAATAGCTCTTCAGAATGGATCACAAACATAGGCTGCTGCTTAGTGCATACTGTGCAGTACATCATGTAAACTAGCCTACGTACTAATAAATTAAAAAAAACTGTATTAATATGCAATGATAAATATTTCAAATGACAAATAGTTCATTGCATGTTTAAAAAGTGGACTTTGCCGAATTTTCCCTTATCATGAAAATCCCTTTTAATCATTAAGGGTGTGTTTGTGTCTACAAAGACATTGCTCTGCTTATAATTTCTTGTTTTCTTTCCTGAATTGCTGTGCTCAGGATGACTTAGGCTGCAACCTTTGGCCAGTTAGTGTGTCATTCCAGCCAATAAGGACGGGCAGTGCATGTGAGGGTGGGACTTTAACTTCTGTAACGTTTTGAAGTCTGGGAAGCCTTGCTAAGTTCTCCTGCCTCGACACAACAATTCGTTAATATTGCTATTGCCTTATTAACAGCTAACTTGACAGATTACTTGACAATGTAATTACATTTAATTGATGACACATAGTTATTATTTGTTAGCATGCACCTCAGTTTTCCACCCACAATGTGGGGCCAAGTTTAAATGTATTAAATGCATTAGTGCACCTTTATTTCAAGTGCCCTCTAGTTATGTCAAAAATAAATGTGGTTGTTTTGCACATTGAATACAGGTCAGGTTTGGGTAAATATGTCATTGTAGCAGCTCAAAATATGTTTTTGGAACCGAGTGCCCTTGGAGGAGGAAAGAGGTTGCAGGTTGTTCAGGAGCTGAATACCCCAGCTGAGCGTCTGCTATTGAGATTAATGGAAACGCTAACGCTCTCTCCAGGTATTCAGACCTCCCTTGGTGTAACTTATGTGTTGAGTATCAGAGACGAGATTGCATTTAAACATCAAATCACATTATTGTGTTCACTGTATCTTACCCCCATGGACAAACATGACACAATTACATTAAAATGATTGGCACCAGTCAGAACATGCATATCTCCACTTTAGTATCTTCATTTCCTTTCAGTCACATTTATCTTTTCAGATAGGGATATCATTTGAAGAATTTTCATACATAAGAAATGTTCAATTCTTCATCTGTCGCGAATTGTGCACCTGTCAGCTTAAAGGTCATTTTAACAGATATTTTTCTTGTACTTTTTCCATATTGTCCTATTGTAG
>JAOTRC010000043.1:14656392-14672681 GCA_027497675.1 Cyprinella lutrensis
CTCTACATGGTTCCTGTCGGCAACACTCATTGGGTTGGGTTGGGTACGATACATACATTACTTGAATAACAATTAAAAGAACATCCCCATCAGTTCACTTAACTCAAATAAACATGACAAAATTTGTGACTATCATGTCCAGTTTAAAATAAATAAATAAATAAATAAAATATCGGCCGATATATATCGGAATACCGGATTTTAAAACCCAAAAATATTTGTATCGGTATTGGTCTTTAAAATCCTTTATCAGTCGGGGCTGAGTAAAGCCCCGACTGATAAAGGTAAAAATAAAAAAACGAAGAGAAAATAAAAAAAAAGTCAAAGGTACAAGACTGTGTACATATTTTTATTTCCGAGCGAAGGAACTACTCATCCCATAAACCACTGCGCCTCACTAAAGCCGACTGAAGTAACTTTTTTTCCAGTAAATTTTATATCGTGAATGTGCAGGGAAACTCCTTTTCCTCAATTTACTGAAACTTTTGTAAAATGCATGCGATCAATGAACTAGCCCAACGTCAATACACAATCTTCAGTCTTTACGGACCTTTGGGGAGTTTACCAGACAGTTACACGAATTCCACCAATCAGATGCATCACTGTGAGATTGTTCAGGATTGTGGGCAATGAAGTACTTATCCAAGACAGCGAAAAAATCTTAAAACAAAACAAGGTTAGTGCCTCATGAAATTTCGGCGTTTATATGAGCATATGCAATCGCTTAGTACAGCCGTAGCTGATTTTAAGTCTACCATGCATGGTTACGTTTTTATGGCTTATACCCCAACTGTCAATGGAGAAATTGTATTGAATTCTTACTTCCGGCACCGGCTGTGGGCGGGACTGTGACGCTCTATTTGTTTTGTGTTCATACTTACGTCATTCCAGCCCCTGGATCTGCAGTCATCTGGTTGGTAACAAACACTGCCACGTTGTACTCTACAAACGATAGATATTATTGATGAAGTGAAGTTCAGAAAAATTAACTTTATAAGTTAAAATCATGAGCTTACTTCACTGAAGATAAGACCGACTACTATCAAGTTCTATGTCAGGTCCATTATACCAGAAGTGTCTTATTCCCATTCATTTATGTAAAAGAAGATGATTTTTAAAGACCTTCAGAGATCTTCTGCAGTCTGGAGAGCATTTGTGCAAGCTTCTGCTGTCTCTCAGCCAGCTCGCCTCTTCCAGAGAAGTCCACCCGGAACAGAGCCATGATTGAGTCTATTATCTGTTTAAATTTAATAGTCGAAGGCCACAAGATCAAGCAAAATCGCTTCCTAGAAATATAAATCTCAGAACGTTTACAATGATAGGATCGAGTTTTTTTTTCTTACCAGAAGCTTGAAAACACCTCCTTCCTCATGAAACTTGGCTGCAACGAAGTCTAATAATTCCATCTGATGCTCGCCTACGAATAAAAAAATATAAAAAATTAAAATTATTAAGAGTCTGTTAAACTCCAAAGTAAAGCGACATTTCAAAACTTAAAGTAAAAAAGTTCAACTTTTAAAAAAATAAGGAAGTTCTTACTGGTATATGCACGTGCGTATAGCACATTATCCAGTACAGCTTCATGATCCACATTGAATCTGTCAGCTATGTCCTTCAGCCTCTCAGGCCGGCTGGAGTTCACAATTATTAAGGAGAAAAGGGATTCTCCATATTGTATACGTTTAGAAAAATCAATTTGACAAAAAGAAATCAAATGCAGAAATGATACAAGGTGTTTTCAGAATCAATGAAGATGACCTTCCCTCCTGAGTAGCCATATTCACCGGGAAGCTGAGCGGTTACTTGGGATAAAGAGAAAGAGAGTGACATTAATGGGCTGAAATGATAATTAAATTGGAAATATACCATTTAGACAAAATACATTATTGTTCTTACCACACAGTGTGTGAGCGAGTTGAGTCTTTCCAGTTCTGAATTCTGAAGTTACGGGAAAGGATTCAAACAGACAAAAACATAATTTTGGTAGAACGGATGTATGGGAAAATGCATTTAATTCTGGTTGATAATCATAACACCACCCTACCACCAAAAGCCTCAGTAATGGCCATACTCTCCACACCTCCTCCAAGGAGTTTGCTAAACAAAATATGAATAAAGCATTTCTCCATTAATGTGTAAAATAATGACTTCTATCAGACAAAATGTTCAACCCTGCGTAAAACAACAGGTAGGCCTAGGTTTTAGTACGGAGCCCTGGCATTTCATGAGGGGAAATAGATATAGTGGCCACAAATAAGAATTTGTTCCCACAACTTATAAATTTGTGTCCATATTTTTGTCATGGCCAAGAAATATATATTTTTCCCCTCCATGTTATTGGCAAGCCTCAGTATTTTAGAGCTATTAAAATATTATTTCTTACTCAAACTCCAAACTGCCAGTTGTGACGTGAAACACTTGCTTCCTTTTTATAATGTACTCAGATGCTGTCTGAAATCCACATGTCTACAAGAAAAATTGGATACATTTACTTTAAAATTAACTCTATACAATTGAAAAATATGCATTATGCCAATAAATTACGGGAATACACATCAAATTACCAACAACTTTCCAGCAGCTTCCTTTATTTTGTCCACTTTAGCCTCAGACAGTCCCTTTACATTACAGAGAGCACGGCGTGTGGTCATCTGGATGCCTTTCACAGTACATATCCCTACAGACTTCAGTTTCTTAATGTCAGCCATGTTCTTAAGAGAAAGGGTTATGAATCAGTCACTGTCATGATGAGATTTTCATAACTTTCATAATAACATTAGTTTACTTACAATGCCATGCTTCTGTAAGAGCTCGATGTCTTGAAAAAAGGATTCCTAAGGGAGTTTTACAGGAAATAAATTCAGCATTAATTTGTGCTATACACACTAGTAAAAGACAAATGGATATGTCTAATTTAAGTTGTATATTTTCATTAAAAGCATTTTGAAACATGCAGGCTATAAAACTCAAGACCTCACGACTAAAATTGTATTGTCTGGTTCATAGAAATGAATTTGAATTACCTCATCTTCTTGGTACCCGGACTCATCCTCCAAAGCCTGCTCTTCCAAAACTTTCATTCTATGGATGATTTAAAAAGAAAGTTTAAAGTCATTCGGTAATTATCTAGATACATATTTATCATACATATCTAGATACAGTGGCGGCTACACTTAATTAACATTAGCTGACGTTAGTATTAAATGTTAGCAGCCTGTTTCAAAAGAACTTAATTCTCGCTGAGGATGTCATTGCCACCTAAACAGTTATAGTGTCATATTCCTCGTCATAAGGGTCCAAAATAACTTATTTTGGCAAAACAAAATGAATGTAAATTACATTTTACCTCAACTTTTATTCCTCAGAGAAAGCTGACAGAAACTGCTCGGGTGATCTCGCGCTGAGTGAGTGACACAATCAGCGCGTGCCCCGCATTTTTTCCCGCGCTCTGATAGTCATGAATGCCACACACGCACATTAAAGTTTCAAGGTTTTGTTAAACTACAACTACTACTTATAATACACACAATGGTACTGTTTTCTCTATTTTACCAAATCAACCTGAAATGTAAAAGTTTTATATGATACTGGTGGCAGTCTAACAGACTACTAGCACACTTATTAGCTGATTTTGAATTCAATCTAAACCAAAAACTGTTTTAAAAGTCTTAACATGCCTTTTATTTTATAAAATATATTTTTTTCTACGTTCACATTAATGTATCCTATTTTATTCTCTTAGATCATAAATCTTTTCTTTATTTCTGTGTAAGTGATTAATGTAGTTTTTTAACGAACTAGGGGACTTTTAAATTGACGTCAAGCCACGTTGTTGCGTCATTTCCACCTATTGGACAATCAGGAAGAAATATGTTGCACTAAAAAAAAAGAAAGAAATATGTTGCACTAGAAACAGCATACTAGTATACTACTCGTACTCATAGCTCGTACTACATTAATTTTGATTTTATGAGGAAAACATTTGATGATTAATAATCTGTGGGAATATTTTATTCCTTGTTAAATGTTGTTAGTTTGACGTAACCTATGCTATTTTGCTCAATCATCACTGAAGTTTCCAAATGAAATTTGAGACACTTACACAAATTAGCGAGACTCACGTCAGCTTCCCATCTATGTCTATATAATTTAAAGTAAGAACTACACAAAAGAAGGACAGAGGAGCACTTGTTTTTATTCCCATCAGGTGGAGCAAACAGGACCACTCACTATTGAAAGTATTATTTTGAAACATTATTTGTCAAATATTTCACAATGATTCTACACAGAGTATGGCTTTTTTTCTGTGGAAAAACACTGCAGAAGCTTTGCATGATGTTAGTTCTACCTGTAAAAGACACTGTTGGTAGAGAACCACTTCTTAAGTTTTGAACATTTCTGAACCAAACACAAGAAACCATAATTTTTAGATAGAGAAAATTTCACAATCAACATTGGCTTTGCGTGCCCTCATAAATATTACAGATCTTTTACATGCTGTTATAGATTCTCTACAACGTCAGTGTTGATCCGGCATTACAATGGCCAACATTGCACCGTAAACACTCTTAGAAATATAATGCACCTAAAACACAGTCAAAATATTCCCAACAGATGCCATAGACTCTCTCTGAAAGACACGTTATTAGATAGCTATAATAAAAAAGTAAAAGGTCAGAGCTTGGAGATCAGTCTATGTAGAATGTTTTTTGTGAGAAAGGCAGAGAGAGAAGGACGTTCATAAAAAGTCATTAAGATCTCCATTGTACAGAATCTATACAGGGTAATGACTTCTTGATGTTGACCAACCACAGTCTCTTCTTTTCTCCAGTTCCTGCTCCCTCTCTCTTTCCCCTTCTTCTACAACTCATGGATATTACATTATATACATCATCACAGCTTTCCAGGAGCAGGAGGCATCATTCCAGGCATTCCTCCAGACATGCCAGCATTTGGACCCAACAAAATCTATTAAAAGCAGGAAAATGACAAAACAAATGAGAAACTAATTCTCACTTTAATGAAAAAAAAAACAACACATTCATTAAAATAAAAAAGGCTTAATTACTTTTTTTACAAAAGGCATTTCAATAAAAAGATACTTGGTCACCATGAAATCAAAATTTACAGTTCTTATTTTTTAGGGCTGGACCAGAATATTCGAATGTTCGTTCGGTGGGTTGGTATTCGATTTTAAAATGTGACATTTGAATAATTGTTTTTTGTTTTTTTTTGTTTTGTTTTTTGGGGGGGGTTTTGCACACCTGGCATCCCATTCAAAACGGTTCTCATTCGGGCTTAAATAGCCTATGTTTTACAGTATAAAATCTGGTGAAATATAATACTTAACATAAAACTTTGTTACAGATATTAATAAATATATTTGCTTCTTCTTGGACTACAAAAAGTGTTCCTGCAACTGGACTATTCTCTTGCTAGAGAACAGAAAACAGCGGAGTTTGTATGGACAGAAGCGCATGCCTGCGCTTGTACGTATTTTGGGTTAAGATGCATTGCTTTGACTTTGTGGAAAATAGAATAATACAAACAAAACATATTATCCTTTTTGCTCACCCCGAGTTAGGTGGATATGATATTACAAGTAAGGTTTATATACAGGACTTTGGTGCAACTTACCTGTCTCTGTTGTTGCAACTGCTGTTGTTCCAGCTGTAACCTCTCAGTCTCAAAGACAACCGGCAGAACCAGAATCATAAAGGAAGTGGTGCCGACCCATAACGCTGAGCGGGAGAAACTACAAGAGAGCACAATATGGATAAAAAGATGCTGAAATGTATTGCCTAAAAAAATCATCATGTGTAGAATTGACTGTTTTAACTGTAAGGTCAACTCCCAGCACCCCACCTGTAAAGTTTTTTGGCTACAGATAGCGAACACTGCGCGGATACTTCAGCTGCAGATCGCAGTGATTCTGGGAACATCTCTGTGAGACCCCACAACCTCTCCAAAATGGTTTCATCCAGCTGAGAGAGAATAGATCAAAGCTGGATTATTACATATAAAAATGAAGTCACTCAAAAGCATGGACACACTGAAAAAGCTTATTATTCCTCATGAGCACATGGTTTCAAAGTGTGCAATAGTATAATTTCTGTATGTGAAATAGTAACATTGACATTAAAAGGGCAAACGCTATAATTTATCATTTATTTATAATTAATTATGTGTGTATGTGTCTATATATATATATATATATATATATATGAAGAGTTCAGATGCAAATGCCTCTAAATGTCATTTGAAATTTTCTTATAAAATGACCATTTTTATCAAGCTTGTAAATTTAAGTTCAGTAATTTCACTTAAATGACAATTAATAGAGAATCTTCATTGCAATTTAAGTGATATTACTGAATTTAAATATACAAGCTTGATAAAAATGATCATTTTAGAAGAAAATTTCAAATGGCACATAGAGGCTTTTGCATCTAAACTCTGCAATTGTTTTAAATGTTTCTAGCAATCTATTCCAAGCAACTGCACTCGAGTAAAAAAAAAAGAATTCTTCCCGACTACACCTTTAAACCGGTACAAATATAAATTATTTATCCGTGCCCTTGTAGAAATACAGTGAACATCTCTCACAAAAACATAGTCATACAAGTATTTAGGAACATCAAGTTCGTTCAAATCTCTTTGGTCAGAATACCACTTCTACAAAAAAAAAAAAAAAAAAGTACAACAAGGTTTTTAACTCTACTTCCACAAAATTAAAGTGTAAATTGCAGGTTAACTAACACAACCAATTAACGTGTAAATTAAAGTGCTCATAAAAAAATCTGTCTTAAAATGTGTTAAAATAAAATTGGGGTTTCTTCAAAGATAGCATGTTTTTTACAGTAAGTGGGTGATGGTGTCATAATAGGGAGCGTGGGCGGTGACCGTGTGTTCGTGTTGAGGGACTGGGAGAATAAAACAATTCATGGGACTCCCGCAATCTAGAACTATCTATGAATAAAACATAAAAACGAATACATTTTTATTCATCTGTTGCAGAAAAGCAACAAGAACAACTAAAACAAAAACGATTTACAGGCCAGAGTTTCTATTTATAACATGCTTACGGCTTGTAGTGATGTAGCCAATTACGGACATATGTGTTGATTTCTAGGAACGCAATGGCCAATCAGAAGCATTTACGATAGACTCCCCTCATCTCTCAAAACTGACTTTTTGTTCAGTGGTGAATTCTGTATGCTGGCAAATCCTTGAATTATAACAGACAAAGTGCAGATAAATTGAAATATTCATTGGTAATAACAGAGAAATCGCAATGTGTGAAATCGCAATGAACCGATGTCAGCTTTTTAGGAATTATTATGGGAGCGGACTTTGCGTGCATGCCAGGCCAAACCATGCATAAATGTAGGTCAGCATGCTTGTTTTTATGGTATAACAGTGTGGTTTGTGTGTTAATGCAACAAATAATTTAATAACAAATAATTTATCAGGAGCATTTATGCTGATGAGTATGGTGGCGACACGTAGGCTAACTTGAAAGTATTGCGACCAAAAGGTAATTTTCATAACTTTGCTACTCCTTTGTTTTGTTGCGCCAGTCACTCCTTATACTGACATCTAGTGGTGTGGATGTACCATCACACAAAATGCAAATGTTGTCAGTTTATGCCAGTGTGTAAATGCATTCAAAATCAGCCTTTTATGGAGACTACCGAGATGAGGCTTGTAGTATCTCAGCATGGCGTCCCCCATGAGGCGACCTGCGCCATGTCGAATAAAACAGCTTTAATTTACCTACTGATAAGACTTGATTCCAGGGTTGCCAACTCCTCACGCATTCGGTGTGAGACACATACTTTTCAGGCTCTGTCTCATGCTCTCATGCTGCCCAAGTAAATTTCACAAGAAGCTAACGTGCTGCGCCAATGTCTTTCCTTAGGCTTATGGCATCAATTCGAAAGATGTGCTTTTGAGTCACTCTCAAGGTATTTTGATGTCATACGCCACTCGTTCTGCGCAGTGCTGCATAAAGCTGAACACAAATATTGACAAGGTATGGGTTTTAATTTAACCAATGAAGACCTGCAACCTCACCATTTGACCAGTCTGTACCAATCACATTTTCGTTGTATTTGTGTGCACAAAAATCACATGAATTGTATTCCAAGCTTATCAATTGAAAACACGAAATTTATGTCAAGCACTAACAAAACAGTAGGCTACCAGTTAATATGTGTGTAAACATTGTAACGTGTTGTCTCTAAACTTAATGAAATTCTGTTTAGTTACCTAATGTTTTGTCAATCACAATACACTTCCAACAATGCAGCATAATACAACCCCTCCTCCCACCTTCCGTAATTCTCATTCCTAGCTAAACTCAAAAGTTGGCAACCCTGCTTGATGTAAAGAAAAAGTTATTTTGATGTACTGCATATGTAAAACTTTTTTTAATGAAGGAAACTTTAAGGGTAAAGTGTTGATATAGCATTATGAGGGAAACTTTAAGGATGAAGGGGTGATATAGTATGTGTGAGCGAGAGATGTTTGTAAATCTAATGATGGAGATCTGTGTGTTTAAGCAGGGAATGTTAAAGTTTGACATTATAAATGACAGAAATTCCAAAAGAACAAACCAACGCAGCTCTGACATGCACAAACACATGCAAGCACACTCAAAGTGTCAGTTCGTCCTGTCTCATTAAGCACACCATAGTTCCATTCGCTCTCTCTCTCAATGTCTCTATGTCTGTTTTTTAAATCTCTCTATGTCTGTTTTTTAAATGCTAATGATGGATTAGCCCGTGCTCTGGCCTCAGGATTTTCTCTCTTTATTCCCATGTTTGTTTCACTTCTCTCTCTCAGGTCTCTCTCTTTTCTCCTGCTGTCTTGTTACTGCGACCCGTGAGCCCTCTCTCATAATGAGAGGCCCAAATGAAAGAGTTCTAACGACAGAAAAGACTTCAATCCCTCTTTTCTCCATCTTAGTCGACTGAATTTTTCCATTATTCCCCTCCGAGCTGTGAGAAAATCGCTCTCCCATTGGTTAAAAGGCCACCTGCTCGCCCAGCGAACCTGCTCGACCTCCGTCGCCATGGCGAGCCAGAGGCAGAGGTGAGATGGGAGGTATGGGAAAAGATCAGGGACGAACAGTCGTGCTATTGTCCAACAGAGACCTGCTCGAGGTTAGCGGAAACTCGGAAAGGTCAGTGTGCGGTCGAGGAAAGGTCAAAACATGGGGCGGGGAAGAGGACGCCCGGTCGGCATGCTGCGTCGTCATGGAAATATCCTCAATTTGCCTGTTGCATTCTGACTAAGACAAATTAGAGGCGGACAAAGCGTTTTGTTGCGATCGTTGATCCGAGAGAGTGGCTAAGACTCCATGGGAACAGTAAATAAGAGCTGCAGTGCATTATGGGAGATTAAAATCACTTGTTTGGCCCAAAACACACCAGCTTAGAAATATGGGGTACATAATGATTTTATATGAATATACCTACTCAAAACAGCTATAACCATAAAGCACTGCGAAGCAAAGGAGCCCCGTTCCACCCCTTCCTCTCACTCTCTCTCTTTCTGTCTCTACAGAGAGCAGTAGGAAATGGAAATGCACACTTTATGGGTCTGGGTGATTGGATTTGCATGGCGTCAAGCCAGCACAAACACACACACACACACGCAAATACACACACACACACAAAGACACAAAGTGTCTGAGAGAGCAGTGGTAACTCAAAGTCAACATGACAGCTTTACTGGGGTGCAGTTGCTCTCAGTGTCTAAAGCAAACAGCCATTTACTGTTGCACTAAATACCGACTTGCATTTGCCCTCAATATCAGAGAGAGAAATTACCGGCTCAAATTCAAGCAGGGAATGGGAAATTAGAAACCAACATTTCGAGTTTCCTCTTAAAAGAATGGCTGTTAATGGGCCTTTGCGAGGAAAGAACCAATCAAGATTGTCAAAATGAATTTTAGATCCCTCCAAGCATGATTATATACCCTATCTCTCAATTACAAATAACTGTTTCATCTTTGATATTCTCATTCTCCCGTTTAATGGAAAACAGGACTTTTGTTCAGACCTCTTGGTTTTTCCATCCAAACTCTTGTATTTATTTCCGAATGCGGTGAATTGATCGTAATTAAGGCTGAAAAGCCATTTTTACAGAAGTATGTCATGTTCAGAAGCTCTTTTTGTTTTACTGCGCTGCTCCAAATTGCCTTTTTAGACTCATTTCAAGGTTTCTTTTGATTGTGCATGAGAGCGTTTGGAATCCTGCACGAGTCTATCGAATTCAGCGCTAGCCCACCTGTGGCAGGATGACAGCACGTAGCGTGCTTCTGCTTTATTGCGTTTGATCAGAGGCCTTTGCCAAGTCTTATTAAGATGTTCCAGTTTAAGTAAGCGCAAGATATACTCCGTATACTTAAATCGCTCTTTGTTAAAGCAGAACATTTGAATTAAATGAGATACAATGGTAAATTTAATATTACTGTAATTGACTCCAGTGGTCGGGCATTCCATGCTAATATCACAGAGGAGGACTGCCTTCTGGTTGAAAGAGAGTGAGAGAGACAGGAGGAGAGAGTAAGAGTGACAAAGACCGTGAGTGAACGTTAGGAGACCTCCGGGGATGAGGTGACCTACAATTAGTGACAGTAACATGATAACTCAAGGCCAACAGCAGTCGATTAGCATATTTCATAATTGATTACAGAATATCTTCGGAGGACGAATATTTATTCAGACCTAGTTAGGGCCAATTTGGGGGCGAATTAATGAGGAAACGAGGCTTAAGACTAGACCTGTGCTTTCTTTTTCTTTTCTGTTAGATGTTGAATTATGTAAATTCATAGATTATGGCTGCAGAGGAAAACAAACTCCATGACAAATATTAATTCCAAGTCACCATGATGGAGGAGATTTGTTCACTCCAGTTAGATGATTGTTCTTATTCTTAACTCTTATGATAGTAGAAAAAATAACTTTGGTCATACATGCATTTCTTATTTGTACAAATACATCTCTCTACATTTTTTTTTCTTTCCATGATTCTGACATTTCAAATAGATGGAGCTCAAAGGCAATATCAATATTTTGAATATAATTATAGCACCACGAATATTATCCTAAACCACTTTTTTGTGTCATATATGTAATAATCATATAGGTTTGGAAAGACATTATGGTGAGTAAATGATTTTTCAGAATTATTCTTTTTACGTGAAATATTCCTTTAAGAATACATTTTGTTGCATTCGATTTTCTTACATGTAGCCATTTTATTCTAGTGCGAAACACCAATCTGATGTGCTAATCATGACCTCTCTCTGCTTGAAAATGTGTCTGTAGTTATGGAAACTCTGTTGTGAAGCATTTTAACAAGGTTCTTATCTAAGCAACAGAAACCCACTTAAACTAATTCTCCACCTCCAACTACCCAACCACACACACACACACACACACACACACACACACACATACAGTACAGCTCCCTTGAAGATGAGTGATTACCTCAAATTCAAGAAAAAAGTGCACAGAAAGAAAATTGCAAGTATGATTATCAAGTAAGATTATCTCTCTTTATCTACTCCTATATTTATTCTCAGTGCATTTAATTCATTTGCTCTCATGCATCATTTCAACAACAGATTTAATAATATAAAGAACTAGATTTTCCCTCCATGCTGGAAACTGTATGCCAGAATATCACTATTCAGTTTGCTAGGTGTTAAATCAAAAGTCTCTATAACATTCTGGTCTCTAGATATAGCTTAGTGTTTTCCTTTATTGTAAATCAGTTTTTTATGAATCCATTTATTCATATTCATAAAGTCTAGTAGCTTAGAAGAAACAATTTTAGGTAGTAGCACACCTCAATAATCTGCACAATTCATGCAGCAAAGATGGTGCAGGATGATTTGCGTGCCAAAGTTGAATGGTTATAAAGTTGCTAATGCTATGTTTGAGCATTATTAATAGTGATTCAAGCTAAAACCATTAAAACCATATAGCATTATCAGTAACAGCAACATCAACATGTTTTATTTTCTCCTTCACATTTGTTTTCATCTTCCCCCTTTAATCTTTCCTCACAGGTAAATGCAGTCATGCATTGTTGTGACCAGGGAATACCACTGTCATAGGGTTCTGTATGCGCTTTCATTTGTGTGTGTGTGTGTGTGTGTGTGTGTGTGTGTGTGTGTGTGTGCGCATGTGCATTATATTTCCCATAGGGACTGTAGAGGGGAGAGAAGGAAAGGGAGTTGTTTGATCTTTAACAGGATTATTCATCCTCTTTCCCTTTTATTTATTTAATATCCCTCCTTTATGCGCAAAGCATCTGGGCAGCATTTTAAACATTAAGCCACACACATCTCACTAGAGGCCCATGTGCTTTGTTTGTGTCTTGTGCATTTGTGGTGTGTGTGGAGGCGGAATTCCTTGACCTGACAGTCCTGTAGCATGATCAATACTGCGTTAAATTACACACATGTCTGCAAGCCACACATTTTCAAATCCCCCTCTTTCTTTAAAATCTCTCACTCTCCCTCGGACACATGCTCACGCACATGAACGTACATGCACAGGTCACCTCTAGAACTGCAATTTCAACTGACTAGATGTTTGCACAGTACATGCTGCACATCATCATGATTTAATTTGTAGAAATATCAGCAGTTCTTTTTTTATTTTAAAGGAAAGGGGAATCTTACGGATTCAATAGAAGTTAAGCACTTTAGACAGAATCCCTGAAATGCTGTTGATACCACAGACATTTATTTAGACTCAAAAATTTAGTAATGCATTACAATGTAATTCTATGGAGAAGGATATTTTAGAAGGTCAAAATATGAAGTGCTTCTATGCATTTTTTAACATTAATTTTGTTATTTGAGTTTTAAAATAGTTTAAATCAGCCTACAGCTAGTCATTGACAGCTTTAGACAGTCATTGACAGTCATTGACTAGTCATTGACAACTGGAAACAATTGTTTAAAAGTCCAAATCTGAATTTTATTGCTTTATATCATTTTTTTACAATGCTATAATGATTGTTATTTGAGCTTTAAAATAGTTTAAATCAGCATTTTCACCCAGTTTTAGGAGATGAACTGGTTATGGTCTGCCGATATAAGGCCTGCAGTTGGATTTTTTTTTTTTTTTACTATATGCAAACAGTCTCTTTCTTGTAGTGTTGGATGTATGTTAACATGTTTAATATTTAATTATTGTGGCTTGTGCTGCCACTAACGACTAATTTTCTAATGACTAATTTAATTATTTATTTATTTTTTGCATTTTGTTGTCCATTTTATTTTGTACTCAAATGACGGCTTGTATGGTGGCTGAGAGAGCTCAATGCAAGTGCAAACACAAACGCAAATAGAAAAAAATACCTGCAAATTAAAAAACAAAACAAAACAAACAAAAAAAAAACATCATCATCAGTTTCACCCAAGCAGCAACATTCTAATCTGAAAGATGAAGCCTACCCGGAAGTGCGAAAAACTACAATACATCTCAAATCCACTAGAGGCCTGTCCCAAAAGGGAGCAAATATGCATAGACGTGATGTTAAAATATCTGTTTTCACAGCATAAATTCATATGTTTACAGTTTGGTCCCGTGGACTTGTATTGTAATCTTCAATATGTTCCGCATGCCTGACAACTATGAGGGGGGTGAATTTTTTTCTAACTCGTTAGTTAAGATCATATTTAGATAAAAAAAAAAAAGTATGACGAATAAGGGCGGTTAACTTTGATTGACAGCTGACAACGGGCTGTGCCGAGTGAATTTAACGACTCGGCCATGAAACAACACATCACACCACCTCTGTATCCTTTCTGAAACTTTTGTATTTTGTATTTCCTAAGATTTTCCAGTATGGCGCCGCCCATACCCCCCATAAACAGCCTCAAACCTGTTCTTCAGAAAGTCTATGGGTGACGTCACAGACGCTTTACAGTCTATGGTTTCACCACACACGTGTGCTCATACAGATACGTGCTGCAAATTAACACAGACCACAACAGAAATGTTTCCAGGGGAACCAAATAAGTGACGAACCTGGCTGGGCCGTGCATACAGTACGTCTCAACAGTCGTTTTGCTGTATTCATAAAAAAAATGAAAATATTATAAACTAATGTAAAAGTCTGCTCTGCTCATCCCGCACGAGTAGGCGTCAGTGCTGTAAGAATCACAGTTCACTGATTTTGTGACGATGGTGGAGGTTCTGTTTCATCATCTCGTTTTTGAGATTCACTTATGGGAAGGGCATTTGCACCTGACCTCTGCAGAAGCATCCAATTGCACCAAGTCTGGCAAGACAGAAGCACGCAGCCAAGGCCAGGCAAGGCCCCCACCCCCTTACCTGAGGGCATGTAAAGCCTGAATGCGCTACTGTTCTCCAGGTGACATTTGCTTTTTTTTTTTTACCAATTTACCAGTAAAGACTACATGTGTAAAAGGGGCTAATGTGTAAGTGTTCAAGGGTCTTCTGCAGAGCGAGGTGATTGTTGTTGGTGTGTATGCATAGAGACGTTATTGTTGGTGTGTGTGTCGAGGCATTGGATCATGGTGGATTAGCAGTAATCTTGGCCTGTGACAGTCCCCGGTGGTCGGATCACTAAGCACACAGCCTCCCAGTCTTTCTGCTGTACACATCTCACACAGAAAGAAGCCAAACAACCTTTTTGCAGCAGCTACAAGCTTTAAACTCATTGAGGTTTGGGTGATTGACTCACATTTGTATGCACAAAGTCATGGGATTGTTCAAGACAGTTGGAGTCTTAAACTGTCAAATGATCATTAGTACCTTACTTGGGGGACACACACAAACAAATAAAAAAAACTCTTAGAGAAAGCACACAGTGAGGGAACACTAATCTCTTTGTATTTTAAAGTGTTTTAATGTTTGAATTCCTCATCTCAAATGGCTCATTTTTTTCTAATGACCAAAACCATGATTTACTACTCACAGTAGCTAGATGATGACAGGTGGTATTAGAGAAAGGAGACATCAATCTAGAGAACATTTTATTGTACAAACAATTTTAAACACCAGAAAACAATAGAATTGGGTCATTAATATTATTATGATTAAATTATTTTGAAGTGAACCGTGACTCTTGAACCTTTACCCTCTCACCCTCTTCTCTCGCCAGGAAAAAGTAAAATCAGCCTGAAACAAATCAGCCTAAAAAGCCAACTTACCGTGTCGTTTTCTCGTCATGCATAAGTTACCTTGCAATAAGCAGTCAACACAGTGACTTTAAGAGTTGTCACCAAAATAATACAAAATGTAATAAATCCTCATTATCCTCAGTAAAATAATATCATCATCACACAATCGATGTCACACAATCACCCAAATATGTTGATAACTAGCCGGGTTGCAAAATGCACGACACTCAAAACCTTTACAGATTGAACAGTAATTCTGTTTAATAACTGTTTTCTTAAATAAAGATCATAAAGGGGTGGACATGGTCAGCAACGAAACGCAGGTAGGCTATGGTCTTTAAAGTTAAAGCTCAGTTGGTAGTACTACGCGGCCCAAAGTGTGCCAAGAAAATACCCCGCACACCATTACACCACCACAACCAGCCTGAACCATTAATACAACGCAGGATGGATCCATGCTTTTATGTTGTTTACTCCAAAATGCTGACCCAACCACCTGAATGTTGCTGCAGAAATCAAGACTCATCAGACCAGGCAACGTTTTTCCAATCATCTGTTGTCCAATTTTGGTGAGCCTGTGTGAATTATAGCCTCAGTCCTGTTCTTAGCTGACAGAAGTGGCACTCATTGTGGTCTTCTGCTGCTGCTTCTGCTTCAAGGTTCGACATGTTGTGCATTTAGTAGTAAAGATTGGTTATTTGAGTTACTGTTGCCTCTCCATCAGCTCGATACAGTCTGGCCATTCTCCTTTGACCTCTGGTCTCAACAAGGCATTTTTTGCCCACAGAACTGCCGCTCACTGGATATTTTCTCATTTTCAGATCGTTCTCTGTAATCCCTAGAGATGGTAGATCAGCAGTTTCTGAAATACTCAGAGTAGCCTGTCTAGCACAACAACCAGGCCACATTCAAAGTCACTTAAATTACCTAGCTTTCTTTTCCATTCTGATGCTCAGTTTGAGCATCAGAATGGAACTTATGCCCTGTTTACACGACAACGCTCGCAGGTGAAAACGTAAAAATATTTTATCGGTTGTGCCTTTCGTTTACACGGCGACGGCGTTTTTGAGGCTTAAAAACGCAAAAAAGTGAAACCACCCTCCAGAGTGGA
>JAOTRC010000043.1:14677651-14690292 GCA_027497675.1 Cyprinella lutrensis
CTATTGTTCACTTGGCTAGCTTTCAATAAAAAAAAAAAACCCAGAAGATATAGGTTCTGGTCAAATAGAAATGGAAATAGGAAACCTTTTTACGGTTTAGTGATTTTCCTCCATGTTTTTACTGTTCAATTATTAATTAATCTCAACATCAATATAGGGCTTGAAAGATTTAATACTCATACACCCAATATATAAAGTGTATTGCTTTTGAATTGCTATAGCAGTAGTATTTATCACAACGGCATTTTTTTTACTTAGAAAACCAGACAGAAAATCAGACAGAGGCAGATCAATCTTCGCTGTTCAAGGCCACCAGTGCTGTCTCAAATGATGTAATGCACATAAATAAAAATGTTGGTCTTGTTAGTGGCACTTTGCAAAATCACATTATGTAAAATGGGGGGACGTTTAGATCTTGAATATGAACGCTACAGTAGATTGTTTGACTGTCTTATCAGATTTTAATAGCTCTATTTTCTTCATCTCCAGAGTTTAAAAAAGCAATTAACTGCTTTTATTACAAGCTCATGCCATCTCCTGTGTGCACACACACACACATGCGCACAGCGATCCTCCAACACACACACTTGCATATGCAAACATTATAAAACACAGCATTTAATTACAACAATGAAACATAATTAAAGTATAATTAGTTGCACAAGTTAACTTCTCTATAGCATCCAAGCTTTAAAATGAACTCCGACTCATTTTGACTTAACATCTCAATAATTATATGATTTTCTGTCAAAATCTGCATTTTAATAGCTCAAAGGACTGGACTTTTATGTGTTTGTTTGTATCTAAAGCTTTATCTGCAAAATTTAATGATTTTTTTTTTCCAACAGGATCCTTTGTTTATGGATGAAATAATTTAGCTCAATGAAATATAATGTAACTTAAAGAGATATTGCAACTGATAAAGACTGAAAATTCTGTCATGTTTTACTTACATTGCAGGATTTATATTTTGCTGGATGGCCAGTGACAAAAAATGGTGTTTAAAGTGCCCCTATTATGCTCTTTTAAAGGTTCCTAATTTTTTTTTTTTTTTGGAAGTCAAAAACACTTTCATTTTCTCATAATATACATTGCACATCACCACATTGTTCAATGATTCTCAAATGACTCGTCGGATGAATCATGGTGCGTTCTGTTATTTATCTGTGTAGAAAGACAGATGTTGCCTAGCAACACGCACTAACGCGCCCCCTTTCCTCGGATTACTCAGATCGGAAGTTAGACAACCGCTAGGACACCGAGAAAGAATTCCAATACGGAATCCAAGATGGCTGTGCCGTGTGTGAATTGTAAGAATTGATTTCATTGTTTTTGGACCGCTTTGGTTGTTTAAATGACGATTTTAATCCCTCGTATTACTGCAATACCATCCGTATCACTGCCTGCGGTTTTAGGAATAGGTCTTGTTGTGAGTGCTATATTGAATGAAACCTTGTTTCAAACAGGTGTTAACAGAAGATAAACTAAAACATGAAATAAAGCGAACATTTTAGAAGTTCAAATAGCTGCGTTATGATAAGTGCCTGGTATTCAGCCAGTGCTACCTTTGCAACAGCTTTCCGTGTGGCCTCCATGTTTTTTTTTTTCCGCCTCGGATGCGCAAAACATACCAGAACGCTTTAAGCGTGGAAGTGACGTCATATCTGGTGGCTGAGTTGGTTCACTGACAATAATAGAATGCGCCATTAGTCTCTCTAAATAACACAGTCTTATCCCAAGACGTCATACAACTGACGCTTTTTACCATACGTCAACATCCGCCGTTTTAGGGTACCCTTTAACGTCAGTTAGATGACGATCCTGGGGTGTCATCCAACTGACGCTTTACCTTTAACGTCAGTTAGGTGACGGGGTAGGTTTAGGTATGGGGTAGGGTTAGGATTAGATAACGTCATCTAACCGACGTTTAATGGTACCCTAAAACGGCGGATGTTGCCATATGGTCAAAACGCATGGTCAGTTGTATGACATCTTGGGATGAGACTGCGCTGCTCTAAATCCATTCTCTCTGAAAGCTTACTCTGCTCTGATTGGCCAGTCGGCCCAGTCTGTTATTGGTCTCCTGCGTACAGCACCTTTCAGAATCCACACATTCAACCATAACTGAACGTCAGCTCTGTCCGGAGGTTTCCTACAGCTCAGCTCAGCTAACCCTAAACTGTAAAGAAACATTAGAAGAACTAGTTATTCAACCCAAACCTCCATCGCAAAGACAACTCGAGCAAGACGTTTCTCAGTGTTATACGCTACTCTGTTTGAGGTACATTATGAGATGTTTCAACTGTAATTCCTCACAATCAGTATGACAGAGTATGTCCATCAACAAACCGATGTGTATATTTCTAATTTATTGCGGTGCACATGCGAGAACTGTGTTAACTGTCTCACTAAAAGTGCATATGACCGCCCAATAGTAACGTAAATGACTGATGTAACAAACTTTTGTAAAAGCAAATCTTGCTCCATCCTTTATCATTTTTCAAAGTAGTAAGAACAACTTCATAGGCCGCTAAGAGTGAGCGTTAATAGGGGACCGGGCCCAGACCAACCTTACGAAATTGGGATTTAAAGAAGATATATACTTAGCGTATGAACGTGTCAGGAATTGTGCCATAAAGTTAAGAGAGAGGTTAAGGAAGAAGTTAAGAATTACTTCGCGATAAGAAAGTTTTGGGGAACCAGGCCCATTTGGATTCCATTTAAGTGTAAAGTGTAACTTATGCGAGTAATGCAACGTAGCCTACTGCTGAAATTTATGCTACGCCATGACGCACTACACTTCTTCTGACGTCATAAATTTTGTCAAAAAGTTTTAGGGGTGCTACAAATAGACCGTGTTTAGCCGGAAGCTTGAATTTTACTTTGTACCGTGTTTAATATGAATATTTTTTCTTACACAAACTTATCGTTTTGCTTCAAAAGGCCTTTATTAACCCACAGGAGCCATTTGGAGATTGTTTACGATGGATGGATGCACATGTTTGAGCTAAAATCTGTTGGTTGCAATCCACATCTACATTATAAAACTTGGAAGAGCCGGGATATTTTATAATATAACTCCACTTTTATTCGTCTGAAAGGTAAAAGTAATATACACCTAGATGACTTGAGGGTGAGTAAATCATGGGCTAATTTTCATTTGAAAGTTAACTAATCCTTTGAATTGTTCGCGGGCGGACAACGTACAACATAGACAGGCTTTATGGAAATATATCTTCTAGTGACGTAGAACCATAAAGCAAGGTTGCACTTTTAACTTTGCAAATCATTTACATTCACAAACAGCTATATTACACACTGCATGAAAGGGAATGTTCGAAAAACCATAATAGGGGCACTTTAATAAAGAAAGTTTGCAAAATTTTAAAGGGGCGGAGACTTATATTTTGTCCTCCTGTCTTTCTGCAGTGGACGGCTGCACTGATTGGTCCGTGGACTATCTGAAGTACCGGGTGTTACACGGAGAGCCGGTGCGGATAAAGTGTGCTCTGTTTTATGGTTATATCAGAGCCAACTACACCCAGGCACAGAGCATTGGACTTAGTCTAATGTGGTACCGAAGTTCTGGGTTGGGACATGGCGATTTTGAGGAGCCCATCTCCTTTGACGGGGTACGCATGAGCAAAGAGGAAGACGCCATCTGGTTTCGACCTGCTGAGCTGCAGGACGCCGGTCTATACTCCTGCGTTCTGAGGTGAGAGAGTGAAACGTGCGCACATGTGTATGCGTGAACACTCACACACTTAAATATGCAAATCCACAGGGAGACACACGCACACACTCTGCCTTTCGGACATTAGCTGGTTCTGGGAACATGCTTAACTTCCTCCTTTGATGTTTTTTGATTGTCTCTCAAAGCCTTCAAGAAAAGCGTCATGCTGAGAAAATTAGCTTGTGTGTATTGCTGTCTGTGTGTAGTGTGTGTGTGTGTGTGTTAGGGTTGTGTGTCTGTATTTGAATCTTCTCAGGGACAGTAAAACTGGAAGTGAAATAAGTAAGCGACAGCAGAGGACAGTGAGACGTTCTGTCATCCATCAATCAAACACTGACACTCCGGCACTCTCCTATAATGCCGCAGGCCACTGTCACACATATTAAACAGTCAGGCTACTCTCCAGGGTCCTCATTTGCTCAGGTTCCAACTGACTTGAGGTCAAAGCAAATAATATACTCATCATATTCACTTTTACATCACAGAATGTCTCTCTCATTGTATACAGTATGTGTGAGTGTACAGAAAACAAAAACAAAAAATAAAGAGAAAAAGACAAAACAAATGTCTTACAGATTAAGAGGCCATTTACACAATGTTATTTTACTAAATACGGAAAACTTTTACTTGACTATAGCATTTTGCTGGCCTGAAAAAACAAACTTAGAAATTACGTGTTACATGTTCAGTCTATAGGTTAGTGTGTTTCCTTACAACCACCGCGGTTGTTTACACCATCTACTGACCACGATGTGATGACGTGATGACTCAGCTAGCTGGAACTGGATAAATATTCTGAATGTTCCGATCCAATCTGACTTCTGACCCGTAATGCTACCTGAATCAGAATCATACACTCTTCGTTCGTTGACCAGAAGTGAACTTGCCCCCCGACTCAGCCTGGTTTCTCCCAAGGATTTTTTCTCCATTCTGTCACCTGATGGAGTTTTGGTTCCATGCCACTGTCGCCTTTGGTTTTTGGCTTGCTTGGTTGTGGACACTTAACATTCAACAATATTATCGACCTGCCTGCATTGACACCCTTATTTAATGGTGCGAAGCCTGAGAAAGCTGTCCGCCCCGCCGACAGGACCTACATCTCCGTTCCCTCCCTCAGGGATCGAGGGACACCATGTAACCGAGACGTTACCTATTGGTCAGTCACTACAACGTAGGTCATGACTGACCAATAGGAATCCCTAGCAAAGCACCACAGTCGCTGCACCACATCCAGCGCCCCATGCAAGCATCTGCACCTTCTTGCCTGGGAGGACAATAGGACGGTTTACACGGGGAGTGTCTGACACTGTTTCCATGATAGCCCACACAGTGAGACTTTGGATAACACTGGGAAAGCGTGCCCCTTTCTGAGGGAGGGGAACATTGCGGAAGCCACTTTCTTCAAAGAGTTATGTGGGAATACATATGGACTAACCCGAAGGCTGTACTGCAAATGAATAATGGGTGACTTGGCCCAAGGGAAAGACACAGGCTTCCGTCTTAGGAGTCACCATGGAACATATACACATATGGGATCCCTGAAGGGTAGCAAATATGGAACCCAGCCCGGGTCTGGCTCTCAAGGATTCAGTGGACAAGGGCCTGGATCTGGACACTCCGCCATGTCTGGGCCAAGGGGTTTGGAGGACTCGATAGGTTTTTCACTCTGGAACAATAAGGTTGCACAGTAGGGTGCAGCAAGCCGATAGAGCCGGGCCTCTCAGTGCTTCTTCCTGTTTAGACCGGCTCTACACATAGGCTATAGTATCTAGCAAACGTGTTAGGTGTTGCCCAGCCTGCAGCTCTACAGATATCTGTTAGCGAGGCACCACGAACCAATGCCCAAGAAGATGCAACGCCTCTCGTGGAGTGTGCATGCAACTTGAGTGAGCAGGGCACGCCTTGAGCTTGGTAAGCCAAGGCGATGGCATCCACTATCCAGTGGGCCATCCTCTGCTTGAAGACAGCCTTTCCCTTCTGTTGGCCTCCATAACAGACAAGGAGCTGGTCTGAGGTCCTGATGCTTTCAGTTCTGTCCACGTACATACGCAGAGCGCTAACGGGACAGAGCAAAGCCAGGGCTGGGTCTGCCTCCTCCAAGGACAGCGCTTGCAGGTTCACTACCTCGTCTTTGAAGGGAGTGGTAGGAACCTTGGGCACATAGCCAGGCCAAGGTCTTAACCCTCTGAGGTCGAGTAACGCGGCACCGCATTTTGGTGGGGTTTTTTAACATTGCTGCAGTATAGACTTAAAGGGTTAGTTCACCCAAAAATAAAAATTTTGTCAGTATTTACTCACCCTCATGTTGTTCCTGAAATATGATATTATAAGCTAGTAGTACTGTTCGGGCTTACAGTGTAATCTTCAGGTCACCCGTGTCAGCGGCCGAAGCAACTCTCGCTGGAGGATTGGAACGGGGCGCCGGCACGGGGACTCCGCCCCCTTTTCTCTCTTTCTCTCTCAGAAAGAGAGAAAGAGAAACTGCTCGCGCTGCCATGCCGTCACGCCCACACCGAAAAGGAGAGGTCCAGAAGGTCTTGTTGAGATTAGTATTCACTCTCAGCAGAGGCATCAAAGTGTCTTGGCTCCGAAGCAAAAAGCTGAAGTGCAATTGCAGCAGCTGCTTGTTATATACCCGCATGCAAATGATGATTGCACGCCAATGTGCATTGTCTAGTTTTAGATTCACTCATATTGGCTCTATAGCGAGATTCCTATTGGTCAGTCATGACCTACGTTGTACTGACTGACTGATAGGGAACTATATTAGTGTCCACAGCAACAGACAATAATGCTGTGTTTATCAAGTGCTTGCTGCAGTTATGTCGTTAAAAATTCGGATGAATCCTATTTGTTTTAGTCATTTATCAATATCAACTAGAAAAATATTTCTGAATGTGATTCCAACAATATTTTTGTTCGTTGGGGTGTGGACACTATTTTCACAGTATTAGAACAAGTATTCAAACGTTATAGGTATAGTCAATGTTATAGTTATTGCCCTCATTGTAAACAGCCCTTGTATGCTAGTTTGAATCTTAAAATTTCTTCTTACTGCCTTTTCACATCGGAAATGAAATTTTGATGATTTATATGTTAGTCAGTACGAATTTGTCAGTATGCACAGCTACTTCAGAATGAGTGACAATGGAGACAAAAACAGTCTTTGTCAGCATATTGTTGAGATGTCAATTAATTGCCACTAGTTGCCACCTATGAGATTCCAGTCCAGTTAGGATACTGCCTAAAAAGTAGGTTGTCTGTGTAGTTTTTTTATTAAGAACCCAGTTAACAACAGGAAATAGAGATGTTGTTGTGTTTCTTTCCTCTGAGACTGTCTTTGAGCTGATTAAGCCATAAACAATAGTTTTCAGCAACACACCGACAGGAGAGAACAGATATTTTTGTATTCTTTTTAGGTTTATAGGGTGATAAAACAAGACTTTGCTGACATATGCGGGTGTCTGAAAATATTGAGTGTGTAAAATAGTCTTTGCTATACAGTTAATAGGGCAGAAAGAGAGCTTATAGATATTTTAGTGGGTTAATTTGTTTATGCATTTTACGAAAGACAAGTGCATTGCAGGTTGCCGCCCCAAGCACACTGTAACCATGGTAACCCGGTAGGAGGTGTGAGGTCATTACACTGAAAAGGTCAAATTTCAACAAATCTGATCAGCAGCTATAAAACCAAAGCCCTTGGACAAAACAAACACTAATGCACTTTTAATGGAGACACACATCAATGTAGAGAAGTGTGTGTTGACATGCAATGCTTCTGAGTTACAGAGTGTGTGTATAGGTGTTTGTGTGTCCGAATGTGCGTTTGTAGCTGTGTAATTTAGTTTGACTTTGAATTTAATGCAAACAAAATGCAGGGTCATATAATGATAAATCATTTTTTAATTAAATAAATGAATGCTCATTGTACTATGAAAATATGCTGTCATTTTTTTTAACTCAATGGGCCCTATCTTGCACCCTGCGCAAATTACTTTGTACACTAATGCATGGATAATTCCTATTTTGTACCTGCGCAAAGCAGGCTTTTTCCCTCCACAGACGCACGTCGGTAAACTAGGAAATGAACTTGCACTCCCTGAGCGGGTCGGCGCAAAAAGGAGGCGTGTTTTGGCGCAAACATTCTCTCGTGCTATTTTGCAGTTCCAGAAAACAATTCCGCCACTGACCAGAAAAAAACTAGTCTAAAGTCAGCGGCGCGCTCCACGTTGTTCATTGTTCATATTGCTATTTTAAGCGTGCATGCTTGGACATAATGTAGCGGGTGCACGCAACATGCATCCACTTTGATTCTCTCATCAACACAGATGCAGCATTTTCATACATTATAACAAAGAAAAATATTATCACATGAGGTAAATCAGTGTTTTATCCACGAAGATGGAAAAAATGTAAGCCTAAATCTAGCTTATACATTTACCCAAAGTTTTCAGACTAATTGTAGGAAAGATGGATCAGTAGTTTAATTCTAAGCCCATGTAGTTTAATTTTAAGGGTCAAAGGGAGGGTGAAATATTAATTTTGACATGTTTTTCTGGTGAAAAACATTAACGAACATTATAAGTGGACCTCGGGGAAAATGTAAAGTAATTAAAAAAAATTATGAAATGACCCTATAAAGCCTTTGAGAAAACATTTTCTATTCATTTGCTTCTCATATTCTGTAAGTAAAGCGCTAATTATTTGTAGCACCAAATGAAAATTGCAGAGAAATTGTGTTCCATCGTGGTCAAATTACATCCAGCATGGTTGAATAAATTAATTATACTGATTTAATTTATTAGTGTATGGAATCTGTGAGATAACACATGTAATGTCTTTGAGTGAGTTTGTGTTAATCTGATTGTAGAAAGCACAGTTTTTATACTCTGTGTTTACTGTGTCTGTGTGTGTGTGTTACAGGAATTCCACGTTTTGTATGAAGGTGTCGATGACTCTATTAGTTGCCGATAATGACACAGCAGGATGTTATAACTCAAAACTGCGCTACACTGAGAAAGGAGAATTGGGAAAGAGTAAAGACATCTCCTGCCCTGATATCCAGGATTACGTTCAGCCTGGGGAAAAACCACAGATAACGTGGTACAAGGTACGGTGTGAGATACTGTGAGGTGAATTCACTTAACAGTTGCGCCATTCAGTGCACAAACAGCATCTTTATTACAAACCACCTGCGATCCAGCGTCATGGCACCTGTCCTGAGAATTTAAATGAAGCCATTGTCATTCTTTTCAGTGCAAACACACCTCCTTTTTATGTAAATTACGGTTATTATATTTTGTCTTATTCACAAAGTTAGCGCTATTTGCCTAAGGCAATTAACAATGTGCTTTTACTGCACATTCAAAGCCATAAACAGAAAATTATTTAAAAGAGTGTTTGTGTAATTTGTCTATCATGGTAGCAGTAATTCATCAAATGATGATCAAATTAGCATAAGAGCATTATAAAATACAGTTGAGTGCACTTTCTGCATTTTAATGAGCTAATTCGGGTGTCTGGATTGCAGCATTGCGACCTGCAAGATCAAGAAATTGTGTTTAGAACTGATTTTTGTGGGGCGTGTTTGTGCCATCACTTGATTTGCTTGCTGTCGGCAAGCACAGTTATGTTTATTGAATACCACTCCGCCAGTCATGAAGTTTTTTTTCATTATGACAATATACAAATGTGTAGGCTATACACATGTAATATGGTGTAGTCTCTTTGTTTCAATAGATTTTCTCTTTCTCTTTGCCTGGGGTGTGCAGGAGTGTAATGTGCAGCAGTGGAGGAGCAGCGTGCTACAGACCGCAGATTTGCTCTCCATACAGGAAGTGAGGGAGGATGACATCGGCAACTACACCTGTGAGCTGCTTTTCGGAGGCTTCCTGGTGCGAAGGACAACCTATTTGAGCGTGACAGGTAGTACCATGTGGCGTCTCTTCAGTGTGTGAGAGCACTTGCTGTGAGAGTCTTGCTGAGAGGGGTCGGTTGTTTTTTGGAGTGTGTGGTATTAGTCTTTTTTATTTACTTCTTTTTTTGGTTTCAGACACACTCACCATCATGCTTTTGTTAACAGTGACTTTGGTGTATCATTTAATGCACAAGTTTTCAGTCAATACAACTTTTCAGTCTATTCTCCATGTAAAGCTATCACATGATTTCAGAAGACTCAAAATATAGTATGTGAGTCATATAGATTGCTTTGTTGAGCTTGATAGTCAGTCATCATCCCTCATTTATATCCTTTCTGTTTCATGGATTTAAAAAAGATCAAACTGTGTAGAATGAAAATGTTTGAACCATTTCTTTCTTTCATTTTTTTTTATACATTTTCTGTAATTGAATGTATTGTAGATGTATTGAACAGACCAAATACAGAAAATAACAGGACAGTGTAAGATAGTAACAAAAAGGTTTTTCTTTCATTAGTGTAGTTATTCACCAAAAAAAGTAACACTAATTATTAAACCTCAGTATGTACCTCTTATGATCTACACTTTAAAACATATTCTATTAAATTTACGGCAATTGTGATTGCAAGAAATTCACCTTATAATATACAGTGAAATTGTTTCAGGTATTACAGGCTTATTGGTGCCTATATATTTTACAACTTATAATTTTATTTCATTAAGTTCTATAATGTTAGACATTGAAATCTGCTTTGTACTGCAATATTTACTGATAACCACCATAATAATACAAGTTGGACATTAGAAAGCCACATGAGGAATCAGGGTTGTCCATAAAACATGAACAACCATACAAAACATTACACAAATAGGCACATGACACTAAAATAATTTAATTATCAACTAAATAACAAAGTGTTACGCAAAACAACCTAATGCACATTACTGGCATAAACTGTTCTGTTGAACATCTGAAACTGTCCTTTTACTGTTTTACTGTCCACTGTAAATTATATGGCAATTCAGCTTTAACTTGCAAAACCATGACTGTATTTTACAGTAAGATTGCTTATAATGTGATGTTAAACCAATTACAATTTCACTGTTAATGGTAAGATATCTTTACAGTGTTTTATCTGTAAAAAAATTACCGACATTTATTACAATGTATAGATAAAACAGGCAAAAAGTGTATAGTCTTATAAAATAGGCAAATAGGCAAGTCTTTGTACAGACTTGCACCAGGAATGTTACTTTCAAAGATACACTGCAGCTTTAAATAATCTGTACATAGTACCCAGGGTCTTTAAATATAAAATGCAGTGATGAAGTGGTTAATGAATAAAAAAAAAACAGGCATTTTTGTATTTATTATTTTTCATTGGCTTTTGGCGTTTAGGATAGTCAAGCGACAATGAGGAAGTATGATATTAAGTTTTGACACAAGGCCAGACCTGCTTTCCCGTGAGCACAACTGCTCATATATGTCATGAGCATGTGCTCTTCCCACTACACACATTTGACCTCTATTACCGCTTTACACTCACAATAACAGAGACTGAGAGAGATATAGAATGACATTTATACAGACACAACACTAAGCCGGCAATGGAAAGGTCATTTTCATCTATATTTTTTTACGTTTAAACATCTCTGTCTGCGATTAAACATATTTTTATTGGCCCCTTGTGGATTCTGTCCTTTCTGCCACTATAGCAGGTCAATAAAACGGCACATACAGGTGAAAAGAGGTCAGATGTTATTCTCTCTTCCTTCCTAAACCCCCATTCAGTTGAAACCTATTAAAACACTTTGCGCTGCTTTTCCCGTGCTCATTTAAAGCCTATTTTAGGATGGCATTAGACTCTCAGGGACGATTTCCTGGATGGAACTTATAGTCCAGGACAGCAAATGATTCTCGACGGAAAAACCACCATTAACAGTACAATTTAGTCCATTGCTCGATTTAACCCTCGTCACGGACACAGAGTTTTGATGTTCGGAGTCGTATAGCAGTTACAGCAGAATCAAAACACTATAGCTCAATTTGTTTTGAGCTGGTTACAGCAGTACGTCTCTATAATTGCTACAGAAACTTGCCTCGATGGTACATCTCTGCAGCGGGTTATCTGGTGGAGCTGCCTGTGTGCCCGAGGGAGGAAGTTAGCGGAAGAACACAGAATCATTTTCTTGTTTTTGAGTACTTACAGACAGTCTATTACTGCGGACATGGTTTTCGACAACAACGATTGGAGCGGTGGGCTTTTTGTGCCTTTCTGTGTGCGTGCATCTCTGAAAATTTGAAGCGTGAAACTGACCTACAAAAATACGTGCCCAATGATGTGAATCAGTGCTATTGTACATCATCTCTCGAGGCATGAGTGCCAAAAAATGCGTTTAAACAGTTAATCATGCACGTTCCACACACAAAAAGAGAAAAACTTACTTCCTGTGTGAGCCGTATGTGTGTATTTGGGTGTGAACTCCCTATCAGTCATTGAAACTGATTTATAGTAATAATTCAGGCTGTTTTTTAACAGTGAATAAGTTTCCTTTCAGTACACTACAGTTGTCCTATGATATATTAGTGTAGGACATGGGACCGTCATGCTCCTGTAGAGTCTGATGTCCTGCACGTTGACCTGGTTGGTCTGCTGTCCTCTATCTCACCCAGTGATTCATCATGCTTTGCCTGTAGTTGGAGAAAACAAGATAATGTTACAAAGACAGACAAAAAAATAAAAAAAAGGCTGAATGTGTTTTTATATTAGATAAATGGCAAGAATATACAATCATTAGAAATGGTTGAGGTGCAGTAATGAATACAAGCATCAGATTTTTTTTTACTTAATGGGACAAATCATATTTTTTTTTTATATCACTTCATTATATAAGGCTATCAGATCGTGTGGGGTAAAATCTCTCTGAAACCAGCAGTTTGTGAGGGAACTTATTTATATGTATATGCATTATATATATGCAGTGTATAT
>JAOTRC010000043.1:14712772-14724240 GCA_027497675.1 Cyprinella lutrensis
GAGAGAGAGAGAGAGAGAGAGAGAGAGAGAGAGAGAGAGAGAGAGAGAGAATGCTGAGAGAGAAGAATAGAAGCAGTGGGCTGAATACGTAAGGGCCTGCTGACGTGTTGATATATCTGGATTTAGATTTATTTTGGAGATTGAAACAGATCCTCTGGAGAAATGCCGCCTGTGTGAGGGGGAGGGGACACATATGTGTCAGTGTGTGTGCTTTTGGGCCATTTTAAAACCTTTAGAATAGTCAGTGCTTAAATCGAATGTGTGTTGGAGTCTGTGATTATAGTAGAAAACTTTCTCTTTGTTCACGAATCTCCCTTTACAATTCAAATGTGCTCAGCTCTAAAAAATGGATTAAACTGCACTAATTGTCTTTTCTCTCTCATTTGCACACTCTTTCAGTGTCAGACACACACGCTGTAACATTCGGTGAGAGAGGTGCTGAGGCAGGGTCTCTATTATGACATCAGAAAGAAAGGAAGAGGGGAGGACAGGGAGTATGAAAGGATCTGCGGAGGAGTACCTGTTCACAAAGCCCTATTCTATACAGATAATTAAAGTCTTACATGTCCCCGTTGGGTTGCACTGCTGAGGAACAAATCAGCTGAAGAAATGGTGGAGGGGAGAAAAAAGATGGATACAAAGAAATCTGTGCATTCAGTCAGCTAAAGCAGCAGTGCTGTGAGATTTATTCTCTAAGTGAAGTGAATTCTCAGTGAAGGTCATAATGTTGACGTAGGTCTCTATTCGTTCATTCATGGCTCTGTGTGTGTGTGTGTGTGTGTGTGTGTGTGTGTGTGTGTTTGCAAAGGAATGCTTGGTCAGTGTTTCGGCTGTGTTGTTAAATGGAGCGAAACACCGCAAGCTAACAGCTCAGTACACTTGCCTTTCATTCAAGCACACTCAAAACAGCACAAGGGCCCTGGATAGAGCTTAGAGCTCTCTCTGGTGGCAGACCTTATTAAACATCAGGTTTTTCTAGTTGCTTCCTAATGATTTATTGAAATTGCTCAATTATTCTATATCTGTTGTGCGTTATCCCCTGATTAGGAGGCAAACGAGATTGTGGCTGTAACAGAGGAGACAGCAATATATAGGAATATGAAATATTTTAAGGAAATAAAGGAAAGGAGCTTGCAAATGAATATTGTTAAAGTATTAGTTGAAGGGGTCATTTCATAGTGCACTTTTACAAGTTGAAAAGTTACAAGTTGATTAATGATAAAAAGTCCATCCAGTGTTTTTGTTTTAATCTCCTTATAAGTTTTCCCCTGCATGAAATTGAGCTGTTCGTTTTTGTGACGTCAATAAAACGGCCGCCCCTCCTATGAGGGCACCAAATCAGCATATTACAGTGATTTCATTTTACTGAGCTTTGGGATCACAGGAATACATTTTTTTAATATATTTAAATAGAAAACTGTTATTTTAAGCTGTAATCATATTTAAAAATATTGCTGTTTTTACTGTATTTTTGATACATAAGGTGAGCCTTGGTGAGCATAAGAGTCAAAAACATTAGAAAACCCCATTACTTTGAACAATAGTGTAGAACAGTTTGGGCTAAAGTTATGGCAAAAAAAAAAAAAAAAAACACAACAAAACATAGTATTTGAGGAATTTCAAAGGAAATATGCCTTACAAGCATTGTGGCCTAATACCTAGAAAGTTGTTTCCTGAGAGTAAAAATAATGCTTTAAAAATCCTTGAATTTTCAAGGTTATAGAGCATTAAGCATTTATTGTGTAGCATTAAGGGTTTGAGAGAAAGATACAAACCAGAAAACTTGAGAGACCAAAAAGACAGATGATTCAGAAAGTTTCAATGGACTTCTGTCAGATTTTTCAGCATCCACTATGAAAGGAAAAAAAAAACAGTGTTAACAAAAAAAAAAAAAGTCAGGTTGATCAGTTCGACTAAAAGATAGGACAGTCGGAGACAGACAGACAGACTTAAAGGGCTGGTTTAAGTCATTAAAAAAACTAAGTCAGGTTTGTGCAATAACAGTATTTCAGTTTTATGCAGTATTTGCTGGTGTTCTGATTGGTTGTTAGTTTGTTTCTTTGTGGTTGCAGGTGGTTACTTGGGAGTTTTAGTGTGTACAGTCCCATACAGGGGCTGCTCCTTATCCAGGATTTTGTCATTTTGAGACTGGAGTACTGCAGTGCTGTTTTGGTCAGCCTTCAATCTAGTGCAATTAAGCACAATTTAAGAACACACCAATGTATCTGGTCATTAACAGACCAGAGAGGGCCAACGTCTCACCCCTCTCAGTCTTGCTCCACTGACATCCTAATCAAATTCAAATCTCTCTTCTTTACTCTTTTGCAGTTATACTTCTGCTCTAGCTTTTGTTTACTCTTGAAATTCAACATTGTGGCACAGCGTTGCTGTATGCTCCTGAATGATAATTAGCTTGTGTTTTTCCTTATTTAAAAGTCGCTTTGCAAGCAATTAAACATGTAATTCATTCGAAAGGTCTGAAACTGTTAATATCTAAACATTAGCATTCCAGAAATGTAATTTGTGTTTATTTTTATATGTCAACAACACATCAAACCCAGTATCAGTTAAATTTCTGTGACGTGATGTCATTCACAGTGTGTGTATAGTGCTGTTTTACACACGCATGGTCTCAGTATCTCTTTGATTAGATGCTCTGCATGTTGTTCACATCCTGGTGAGAGACAGACACTATTTCTGGGTTGTTTTGGGGGCCTGGAGCAAGATTTTCCCTGGTGCTGGGCCTTATTCGTTGGTAGTCTAAGACATGCCTAATTAACGTCATACAACTGACAAACAACCTTAAGCTGGAAATACTACCTCAACCGCAACTAAAGAAAGATAGAAATAGCACTTCAAACCACTGAGGATAAACATGTTCATAAACTAATAAATAAACTCACTTTGATTGTAGTTTTTGTTTTGTTTATTAAAGGGGCTATGTGTAGGTTTTCACTTAAAAATATCTTTAAGATAGAGCCAACCATTATGTAATAGAATGACACCTTGGCTGTCCACCACGGTTGCCCCTATCACCTTGTATGAGGAGGAGTCGGGTCTGAATTGGCGTGAAAATAACAAAATGTGACGTCATGCATGTTCTCGTTTTCTTGCTTGCATTTGTACGGCGGCCATTAAGCAGCGGCAATCGCTAGCAGTAAATGGACTCTGCGGACATAAAGAAGCCACCAGCCTCCAGTCAATCCAGACACTCATGGAAACTCCTCGCAAGTTTAAAAAAAAAGAGCCTTATCTAGTGTGGCCAACGAGCGTGCGCGCCGAGAATGAGCATGAGACTACAGTTTCTCTAACGGCCACTGGTGTCAGTAACAGAAATTGCAGAACTTCCGCAATGCTCCTTTAATTTTCGTTGGTAGAATTAAAACCACAAACCCCTCTCTCTTGCTTTACAAATATAGATCTCAGTGATACTGAAGCTTTCAAAGTGTTTAAAAGTAAACTTAAAGAATTTCAACTAAAAGTTAAAGAGGCAATAAGTACATTGTATTTGCTATCTAGAAGAAATACTGTACATCAAACGTTACACCATGTGAATTCTTTAAAAAAAGCTCTTCAACTTTTTTAAGACCAAGTATGAATAGAAATAGACCATGAACCTAGTGTTACACATTCATTGTAGTGTAGAATTTCCATCATCATGTCGTTACAAACCTGTATGACTTACTTTCTGCTGTGGAAAATAAAATTCTGAGAAACCAAACAGTTTGGTTCTCATGTGTCAATTGTATAGACAAAAAATACAATGGAAGTTCATTGGAACTGATTGCCAACATTCTTCATAGCAGAAATGCATGCAGGTTTGGAACAACATCACAATTGTGAGTAAATGATGACAGAAGTTTCATTTTTTGGGTAAACTATCCCTTTCAGGGTGTTTAAAAGAAATCTTATAGAAATGTAATTAGCTTCATTTTCCTCTCAGTAGGAAATAGTATACTACTATAATGTAATGTCAACAAAAATGAGAACGAAAGATTTTCTTGCTTTTTTTAAGCTCACTGGTGAGTCTCATTTACATTATGCCATTGTGAGCTTGTCAGCTGCCATTGATTATATGGAGACCCCCTAGTGGTCGGTGCAGGGAAATTGTCTCTTTCTTCACAAACACAGCATGGGTCCTACATTTTCTTATATAAGACAACAATCCCTGGGCAGAGAAATGATTGAATACGGAAAACAGAATTTCGGTATCAGTGATCTCAAACCTCCCTTCCCCCTGCAGGAAGCATGCTGAACCTGACGTGCCGAGCCTTCTTCGGGTACAGTGGGGACATCAGTCCACTTGTTTACTGGATGAAAGGAGAGAAGTTCATTGAGGACATGGACCAGAGTCGCATTCGAGAGAGTGAAATCAAGTAAGAAGGAACACAATGGAAGCGAAATTAAAGCAAAAAAAAATTATAATAAAATAGCCTAATAAATGTGTTAATTTAAGGATGTCTTACTGAAAGCATATACAAACAGGAGAATTGCAAGAATTTTGCGCATTAGGTGTATAGAAGCAGCGGCTTAGATTGATTTTTTTTTTTTTTTTCATTTGTATTTACAGTTTGTGATTGCTTAGCTGGTAGATATTTTTTCTTGGTATTTATTAACAAATATACAATTGTGGCCATACTTTTGAGCTCAGTGTAAAATACCATGGTAAAAGAATAAGGTTAAAATTCAATACCATGGTATTCTGTATATCAAAGTTTGAGTGTATTACTGTTACTGTTCCAGCTCACTGCTTTTTAATGGAATTCAAGAAACAGTTGCTTTTAAAACTAGCTTCCACTGTGGAATCGCTTATTCAATACGATAGATGGTGCACCGTAAAGCACACTTTAAATGTTCACGGAGATGTCGACAGTACATTTTCAATTACTGATATCACAAGCTTGTATATGAGCCTATTTATATCTAGCAGGGGTGGTCGCTGTGATGACACACTATTATTAATTCCTGTCTGAAAAGAGAGCTGTATCAGAGCGGCTCTGAATACATCCTAATAACACAGCGAAATGTATCGCGCACCATGCACCCAATGCATTTGCATTTACATGCAGTTAAGGCGCAGCGATGTCAGCATCTTTTAAATGAAATTTCAGTTTCAAATGATTCAGCCAAACAAGAGACCGAATGTTTTGTTATAATTAAATGAGAGCCCCATTTGCTGAGTGCCGACCGAACCCAAAGCCCTTCCTCCCAAAATGTCTAATCTCTACAAGCTGCTCAGTCTAAAATGTATCCCCAAAATCCTCTGTTAAAAGGGGCTAATTAAAAAACTTTGATTCCACAGCCCATGGTGAACAATGGCTCATTGTTTCGTTCTCTCCACCAGGACCATCAGAGAACACCTGGGTGAACAGGAAGTGTCCATTACTCTGACTATAGACTCGCTGGAGGAGGTAGATCTGGGTAATTATTCCTGCTATGCGGAAAACGGCAACGGGAGACGGCAAGCCAACGTACAGATTGGGAAACGAGGTAACACAATCAACTGTAACACACATGAACTCAATGGTTCTTCAAAGCCACGCCTTTTTTGTCCCATAGAAGCAAAGTCATACAGATTTGGAATGACACGAGGATGAGAAAATGATGATTTTTGGTTAAACCACCCCTTTAATGTGCTATGGGATTTCTTTACATAAACAGCACAGCATGTTCCTGTGTCTCCCTCCTCTTCTCTGTTTGTCTCTTTCTTTCTCTCCTTTAGGGAAATGCATCAGCATCTAAAATTCACTCTCTTTTAAAGAGAGCTGCTTTGAAGGCATCCTATCTTCTCTTTAAATGGCAGTTCAGAGGAGACGGCTTCAGCAGTTCACACATATTCTCCCCCTCTCAGCCCAACTCAAAACTCATTCAACTGTTCTCACACACACACAAATGGAAAAACACACACTCTCTCTCTTTCATATCGTCTTAGCTGTACACACACATTTCTGCAGATAATCTCAAAGCCACACACACACACACACACAGAAACCAAATCTTCCATATGCACCCCCTCTCTCTCCTTCAGCTCATTGCTGAGCACACAAACAAACATGCTTTCACAATCTTTCAGCTTCTCTGAAGCATCTGAGTGTATCTTGCGTATTTTCCTCCATTAGCTGTAGCGCAGAGGAGCTTTGAACAATATGAACATCATTAGCACTTAATCATTCTGAAGTCATTTTGCATTTCTCACTCCTTGTGTATGTCCTTAGCGCAGCGTGAATTTGCGTGCTGGTCCAGGCTGGTTTGGTGCTGATCTGACTGGTAGATTTGCTTGAGAAGCTAATTGACAAAGGAAGCCTTGTCGGTTTAGCTCGCCAAGAAGCCTGATGCCAGCAAACCTAGAATCCTATGCTAGGGATCAGGGACCATATTGCTCAAAATGACTTAAGTCTTAAATTAGATTTGAATCTTCCAACTGATATTGCCATGGTTACAAAACAGATGAAATAGTATTCTAGACTTGGAATGTTTCTCTAATAGAATGCAACAGTAAAACTCCCATTCATTTTCACCACTGGGGAATTGTTTTTAACGTATCTTAAACCTTAAAAGTCAGACCTACTGTAAGCTGCGAGGTTGTTAATTGATGATGGTATATGTTTTGTTTGAGCCACTAGCCAGCATTCAACTAACTGTGGAATTCCTAGTGGAAAAAGTCATAGTGAACTTAGCCATGATCCTGCAGAGAATCTCCACCAATCTAATTTTTAATTCCATTTTTATTCACAATGCTTCATGGAATTGTAGTTCTAGCAGAAAGACTCCGGAGGAGGCAAGAGAACATATGAATGAGATTTATTTAACAGTTGTATGCAAATTAGTATCAAATAGAAATGATCAAGTTCTTTGGCGTAGACCCTGTCCGTAGTCCAAATCCGGAGGGTAACGGAAACTGTTTAGAGAGGCTATTATATGAGATGACTATGTAACAATACCATGTTTATTGGACACAAATATGTACCATGGTATTCTTTAATTAGCATGTGGAATGGCTGCTTATCCCAGCACTCATGCTACCGACACCGAGTTTGAATTTGATATGCTAATGTTAATGTGTTCTAGGATAAATTGTCAGCTTATATAAATTCATTTTGTCTCTCTTTTCATTTTATTTCTCTCAGTGGAGCTGATGTACACTGTTGAGTTGGCCGGTGGTCTGGGTGCGATTCTTCTGCTGCTGGCGTTGTTATTGTCTGTGTATAAATGCTACAGGATTGAGCTGCTGCTCTGCTACAGACATCACTTTGGTGGTGAGGATACAGACGGAGGTAAAGCCATACTCCCCCTACAGGAGTTACCGAGCACAACACTGCAGCAATTACATATTTGTTGATCCTGATTGTTACTGTATGTAATTAGAACTTGTTTTTCATCACAATAATTTCCTAAATATTTTGTTAAACCCTCTAATTTCTTTCTTTCTTTCTTTACTCCTCAGAAAATAAAGAGTATGATGCGTACCTGTCCTACAGTAAGGTGGAGCTGGATCAGTGGGGTCAGGAATTACAGGAGGAGGAACGCTTTGCTCTGGAGATTCTCCCTGATGTCCTGGAGAAACATTATGGATACAAACTCTTCATCCCTGACCGAGATCTCATTCCTACCAGCAGTATGTACAGAATGTGTGTTTTGTATGAATGCTTGTATGTCTTTGTTAGTGTGTTTGTAAATGTTGTCTTAAATGTGTAAAACATTTCCATTAGCACAAGCCAGATGTTCACAGAAATTTCAGAAATAATAAGATAAATTAATTTCTTGTGAAGTTTTAGGAGTGTATTCAGAAACCCACAACAATCATTAAAAAAAGTTATATGGACAGATTGACAAACAGCACTAATTGCACAGAGCTTATGGAAACTCATTCATAATGAAGTGTGACATTTTCATCTCATAAACATGATAGCAGCACTGGATTTACCTTGCTTCCTAATACTGCAGAGTAATCTAATCATTTGTAATTAAAACTAATTCAACTCTCTCATCAGCATTAATATGACCAGAAAGTCTTATGTTGACTAGAAAAAAAGCTCAGTTAAAAAACAAAATAACTTTTAGTCTTAAAACATTATGTGAAAACTTTCTGTTGAACCCAACTACAATTAAACTATTATTGATATTCCAAATGTGGGCAAGTACCACATTTGATATTTAGCCTTCAGAGACACTGTGTTTGTTTCGGTCATATGTCAGGTGTTTTTGCCCTGTATGTGTGCTTTGTCTGAAAGCTGAATGTTTATGTCCAGGTATGAGCAGTCAACATTACCAGGATGACACACATCTTCTTAGAGGTACACCTTTGTTTGAATGCAAAAACACACGCACACACAGATTGTTGTTCATGAATGAATGTGAATGTGGTTGTTGTGTCTTAAATGTGTGTTTGTCTTCAAATGTGCATTCTTTTCAGCCCTCATATAATCTGTGGTTTTGGTATTACAGTTTTTTTTTCTTTGTCTGTCATGTAGCTTACATAGAGGACGTGTCCCGCTGCGTAGACATGAGCAAACGTCTGATCATCGTGCTGACCCCGAGCTACGTGCTGCGCCGCGGGTGGAGTATATTTGAGCTGGAGTCCCGTCTGCGCAACTCTCTGGTTTCAGGGGACATTAAAGTGATCCTAATTGAGTGTGCCGACCTGCGAGCAGTCATTAACTACCAGGAGGTGGAGGAGTTAAAACAGTCCATTAAATGCCTGAGCGTGGTGCACTGGAACGGCCCGCAGAGCAACAAGCCCGGCTCGCGCTTCTGGAAGCAGCTCCGCTACACCATGCCGTACCGCCGCCCCCAGCAAACCCTCACCAATCACGCGCTGGACGCCAGCGAACCCGGCCCCTTCGCCGACCTGCAGACCGTCTCGGCTATCTCCATGGCGACGGCCACGTCCGCCGCCTTGGCTCCGGCTCACCCCGAGCTGCGCCCGTCCCTGCGGAGCTCGTACCGCTCGCACTCGCTGGCGCGGCAGAAACACTCGCACTACCGCAGCTACGACTACGAGCTGCCCTTCACGGCCGGAGGCACTCTGCCACCCCAGCACACCTACTGCAACCTGCCCCTCACCCTCCTGAACGGCCAGCGGCCCGTCAACAACAAGACCCTGCGCCAACACAGCCTGGACGAGCACCACGCCAACAACGCCATGCTCCCGCTGCTGCCCAGAGAGACGAGCATCTCCAGCGTCATCTGGTAAAGACAGAGGAAGTGAAACGCACTCAGTATGAGCCACCTGGCACACGGGGGACTAAGTAAGCTGGCATACAGCACAGGACACAGTGAGGTTAGTGAGTTCCTGTGAGCGAAATGATCGTTCTGTCCACGCTAAGTGGGTCTGAGGATGCGAGTCTTCTTTTGGGCATTGCTCCAGCTGCGAGGGACGACGTGGTGCCATATCTGTAGGCGTGAACTGAGCATATAAAGTCACACCACACGGAGGTATACAGGGTCTCGTGTAGATGTTAGCGTTATATTTGTAGCAACGCTGTCTTCCTGTCTCCATGTTTGGTTTGATCACGCCATCTATTTTTACTCGTTAATGCTCGATGCTTTTGTTTTGTCCCTTTGTCTTCTTTTTTAGGTTGGACACAGACATTTGATTGAGATTTTATTTTTGTTTTTTTCGAACTTTTTTTGAAATGGACTGAAATATTCCTCATTTGATTTTAGCTACTGTCGTTCTGCTCGGAAGCTACTGCATTTTGTTCCGTCCCTCTTTCTGTTGTCCAATGTAAGGTATGTATTTATGGTTTTAATTGCAAAATTTTCAAGGAGGAAATATATTACAAATTATGCAAAATATACGAAAGCCTAAAGGGGTCGACGGAGGTGATCAGAGAGCGGTGCTGTCTTCTCTTACAAGAGGAACAGCATTATTTCTCAAATATTAAGGGGTTTTAAAAGATGAGAAATCTATTTTTATATCTGAAGAGTGCTGTTTCTCTCTAATACCACAGGGTCATTGGGACAATGGGACTGAATACTCTCTTATTTGTGAATTTGGGTATTTTATACAGTTTGCTACATTGTTCTCATCTGTGGAGAAAAGTAAATGTTTTATGTTCACTTCTGAAACAATAATCAGCTGCATTTTTGTTTGTATTTTTTATTTATGTTCATAGTCAAGGTCTTTTGATCCACATACAGATCTTTTCACATTTCTTTCACATTTCTAATCGTTTAACTCTCAGTCTGACGTCTAACTCACTGGTTACATGCTTGTCTTTTTCTCCTCTAGCCGCTGTGTAACTCAGATACATGCTGGCATGTTTCACAGAGGGACACGGGCCTGTATACTCGCATTCTAGATTAGGATATCAAATAATCTCTGCTTGAACACATACCATATGATTTAATAAATGCCCAAAGTCAACATATGTTTGTTGTATCTCGTCAAGAGGTTTTACTGATCTAGGGGTTTTCACTTATGGCAGCATGTACTGATGACTCTAAGGGGGAAAAACACAAAGCTAGAATCAGAATCAACTGGTTTGCAAGTAAACAGAGGTCTAACTGTAAAAACTAAAAACTAAAAACTAAAAAAAAAAAAAAAAAAAAAATTGAAACTATTCCTATAATTTCTTTTCTCCTATTTTTTCTTTGATTTTTTTTTCAAAATTCATTTGAAAAAAAATTGTTTATAAAAATAATTAGAATTATGTATGAATGTTCACCTCTTGAGTATGCATAGAGACTAGTTGTGTATCCTTATTTGAATATTTACTGTATTATGAACAAAAGCTATCACAGAGAGATGTGTGATCTCTCTAGAGGCACAATCATTTTTCTTTTTATATTGTTTCTCACTGTGTACAGTAAAGTCACAAACCACTATAAGCTGGTCAGTGAAATTATGTGTGTGTGTGTGTGTGGTTGGAGAGGAGTGTCAGGCCTCAGTTTATTGTCTGAATGAGACAATTTGAGAGCCAAACTCAAGGTTCTAGGTTCACAATTAAATAATGAATACTACCGTTGAACAGGCAAAAAATAATTTTGAAACATATGCATATGAACGCACCTCTTTAAATAAAAGAGAAATGAGATCTAAAATATATGCACTCATTTATGTATTACTACAAACAGACTTACATATCTGAAAACATTTTATTTTATTGTCATAGAATGGTCTTTGAAACTGGCTGAAAGCATATAGACAGATACAATTTATAAATATTTATAGACTTTAATTAATCATTGAACATAAGCAGACATACAGTATGGGCCGAAGTAAAAACGATCCTTACATCACAGCAAAATTAAACAGAACATAAGTAACAGTGACGTTCACTTTAACTTACTGAACAAAACATTTATAGCATTTGTTATCTAGGTTAATGTCCATTTATAAACATACTGTTCACTGTTAATGCATCATAATATGAAGAGTTCAGATGTAAAAGCCTCTAAGTGCCATTTGAAATTTTCTTCTAAAATGATAATTTTTATCAAGCTTGTATATTTAAGTTCAGTAA
>JAOTRC010000043.1:14724340-14734974 GCA_027497675.1 Cyprinella lutrensis
AAGTTTGATAAAAATGGTCATTTTAGAAGAAAATTTCAAATGGCACTTAGAGGCTTTTGCATCTGAACTCTTCATATGTTAAATACTGTTAATGTATTTATTAGAAATGTATTATTATATATAATGTTTCTGATATTTAATGAATTAACGAATTGAACGTTACTGTAATGTTTAACCAAGATTTCTATACATTTTTCACCATTAAATAAATGGTGTTTGTTGCTTTGGCTTCTTGTGGATGCAGTCAGTGTTGCTCTGAAAGTCAAGTTTCCTCTCTATTATAGTACACGGTGACCTGCTTCACATCCTGTGCTGCCAGCTTGAGCGCAACTTTCTAATCATGGCTCCTTCATCTTGGTGATATTAATGTGTAGAGAGCTGTTATCAAACCAGAAGGCACGGCTGTCAACCTAACTGGAAATAGACTATTTACATCCTTCTGGCAAGCGACCAAACCTGTATCATCAGCTTACTTGAAAGGAGCGGGTCACTGTTGTTACATTAAACTTCACTGCTATTAACATGATATAACAGGGGGGATACAGTTGCATACATCCCTGAGGAACGCAGTCAGATGAAGTGCTGTTCATACGGATTTGCTGAAGCAGCGCTTTGATGCAAGGACCAGCCCGCAGTTGACATTTACATCATGCTGAAGGTATTGGGGTGTGCTTGTATTAAAGGCAGAAGAGTTTTGTTCAAATGCTGCTGGACTTTATCCAGCACATGTTAGCTCGATAAGCAAATTGCCTTGGTGTCCATTAGTGTCACCTTTTTTAGAAGAAAATGCTTTACATGTAGATGCTCTATCCATTTGAGGAGTACTGATGTACCATCAATGGGCTAAACGTCATTAAAGGATTTTTGCACATGGGGTTTTTGGTGCAGTGATATGAGTGATGTCCTTCCAGGTCAGGGTTATAACTTAAAAAAAAAAAAATTAGTAAACATAGATCTGAGTTGTGCACGACACATTTAAAACCTTCCCTTTCAGAGCTTCCTGATCCTAAAACTTTCAAACCTAAGCTTTTAAAACTACTTCAAACTTTCAGGCAAAGCCTTTCAATCCAATATTAAAACTGTCTTGGTGTACTCAACTTTTTAATAAGTAGTTATTCTAGTTTAATAACTTATAAACCCATTATAAATGTCATTATAGAGAAAAAAATAAATTTGGCTATTTTAGATTTTAGTTTTTTATTTATTATTATTATTATTCAAAGCCACAAGAACAAATAGGTATACATAGTCACTCACTATTAACCACTAAGCTACCATGCCAATAAAGTTGATACATTTGCTTTTTTGTTTTTAGTTTGTTCCAAAAGGTTTATAAATGATTAGATGTCAATTTAAGACATTATTTTGCAAAGAGCCCACTTGTTCTTATGCATATGAAATTAGGCTATTGCATTGTGTTGTTCTTTTTCCAAAATGTCATTCTTAAAATAAAAAGTCCACAATTTTCTATACACCCCATTTTTCTTTTACTATAGATCACCAAATAAAATTCAATTTACACTAATTTGTAGTGCTTTTCAATTACATAGTTTCAAAGTAGATTTACTGAAAACACACAACTAGAACAACAAGAGAATAATGAGGACAAGCTCTTCAAAAAAAGAAACCTCTCTGAATAATGTGGGAAAATAAATAGGCTACACATGATTGTATGAGTTGTAATAAACACTCAACTCTCAGCAGTTATTCAAAGTAGGCCTAAATTTAAAAAAAAAAAGTAAAATCACATTGCATTGCAGTTGTTGTTTTGTACCTTAATTCATTATATTGCAGATGTGTGAAAATGAAACGTAGGCTATTCTGTATATTCTGTTGATGTTTCAAAGGTATTATACAGAATTTTATTGGACTATAGGCTATTATTAGTTTTAGGACTAATATCCCTTTATTATCTCTATGCGTGTGCAGGGATAAAGCTTTCTCCTTTCATTCAATCTTTCATATTTTGTTGTGTTAAAATAAAACTAACTGTTAAATTAATTTTGATGGCATTTTCCATTCCTATATCAATATGATTTTAGTTCAGGGACAAAAAGCACAGTCAAACTCATGGTCAAACTGCCCACTTAGACCCAGAGCCAGACCGGAAGAAATCATGTGACCGACATGTAAAGCGACCAATCACGGTTCGCTTCTAAAACTACTCTTCGTTTTTAGGGGCGGTACTGAAATCGCTGATAATAATGGCTCAGGAGTCTCCGCAAAACGTTCACCAGGCCAAACCGAAGAAAGTGGAAAATGGCTGTTTGGTTTGTGGTAGGGACTTCTATCCAAACAAATGTAATAAGCATCGACTCTATCACGGACACAAGTCTGAAAACAAAGCGGAATATACGGTTGTGTTGGAGGAATTAGTTGGCAAACTTCAGGACACGACTCTGGCCGTCTGCGGCATATGCAGAACTCTCTTGTTAAGGTACGACCGCGTGTCCAAAGACGCAGAGAGAATAAAATGGCTTATTAAGGATACGTGGAAGAAGATGAGAGAGAAACGATGTGCGGAGTCAACTCCTTCACTGGAAGTGAAGAGACGACGAGAACTGATGGACACAGCAGCATATGATGAAGACAACAACATTGCATCCATCCCACTGACGCTACATTCCACTGAGTCTGACACCGCTGCAGCAGCAAAGGTGCTAACGTTCCTTTTCTGATCTCTGGAAACACTACGACCAATGGTCACTAGTATTTTAGGATAAAATATTATCTGCTTTAAATGAGACTATTTTGAATTTACTGGGTTGTTGTTTTGTTTTTGTTTTATCTGACGCCTTATAAAACCCAAACGCCATAAAAAAAATGCTAAGAAAGAAAACTTTATGGAAATATTCTTACAAAACGTCGTAGTAATGTATTACGTGAAGAAGAAAAAAAACTTTATTATTACATGTTCTAAATTACGTTTTTTTTTCGATATTTCGTGTTTTCAACAAACTGAACTTGGATATAATTACTACTAATAGTAAATACCCTTAAATTCACAATGAGCTCGCATATTAATCACACTGTGAGAATCAAAGTATGAGAATGGTGTTGTCCCTGTGATTATCACATGATCTTTACGTGTTGACTGGGATGGCAAATAAAATATGATCTAAAATAATTGCTAAATCTGTTAAATCAGCTTCTTTGACCCAAAGTTTATTTTTTTAGATATGCAGGAGCTGAAAACAGACAGTTTCATATTAACCTGTTCTGTTGATTTCTTCCAGGAGAAACTCAAAACTGCATTAAAACCACTGCAGGCAAGGCTGAGAATAATTCAGGAGTTTCAAAAGACTTCACTTCAAACTGCAGAATATATTAAGGTAAATATTTACTGGTATAAAGTTGGGAAGCACCCCATCTTTGTAAAATGTATGTTTATGTTAGAAAATAGTCATTCATTCATCCGAAATGTCAATATTTTCAGTTTCAGGCTCAATACACAGAGAAATTGATCAAGGATGAGTTTTTGAAACTTCGCCAAAGTTTATGTAATGAAGAGGCGGCCAGGAAAAATGCACTGAAAGAGGAAGAAGAGCAAAAGAGTCAGATGATGAGGAAGAAAATTGAGGACATGAGCAGAGAGTTGTCATTTCTTTCTGCCACAATCACAGCTATAGAGGAGGAGATGAATGCTGAAGATGCTTTATTCCTACAAGTATTAAGCATGTTTATTTACTTTACGAAAAGGCAAATTTGCCCTTTTTTTTAAAAAAAAGTGTTAATTTATTTATTCTGTATTTCTGTTATTACAGAACTATGAGGCCACTATGAAAAGGTTTGTATTGTTTTTTTTTTTTTCTTTTTCTCTATTGTCCTGAGCTCAAACCTACAGCATCACTGACTCCTGAACGGTTTCCCAGAGTTTCCCAGTGTAGACTGCCAGATCCAGAGAACATTTCTGGAGTGCTGATCAATATGCCAAAACACCTGAGTAACCTGAAGTTCACTGTGTTAGAGAAAATGCAGAAAAGTGTTAGATACAGTGAGTACAGAAGAACACAATGAATTCAGCTTCATAATTAGAGTGATATGTCTTGATTCGTGTTTGTGTATTTCTCTTGCTTCAGCTCCTGTGACCTTTGACCCCAACACTGCACACTGTAATCTCATCCTGTCTGATGATCTGACCAGTGTGACATACAGCGATGAGGAACAGACACTTCCTGATAATCCAGAGAGATTCGACATGTTTGCGTGTGTTCTTGGCTCAGAGGGCTTTGACTCAGGGTCTCACTGCTGGGATGTTGAGGTCGGAGATAGTACGGGCTGGTTCCTCGGAGTGATGAGTGAATCCGCTCAAAGGACGAATAAAATATTCTCAAGGAGTGGAATCTGGCTGGTGGGACATTTCTGTGGTGAATATAAAGCACATGTACCACCACAATCACCAACTCTCCTCCTGGTGAAAGAGAAACTGCAAAGGATCAGAGTTCATCTGGACTGGGAGAGTGGAAAACTGTCATTCTCTGACCCTCATACGGACACACACATATACTCTTTTACAAACACATTTACCGAAAGATTATTTCCATTTTTCGGTGTTGGCTGTAATATTTCTCCTCTGCTCATCTTACCGGTAAATTTCTCAGTAAAAAAAGACTCACTTTAAATCTTAGAGGTTTCATGTAATGCCTAATTTTATTTTTATTTTATTTTTTCATTTAACCGACAGTGCTGATTATGATGTGTGCCACATAAATAATTATAGTACGGGGCCGTTAAATGCTTGAATATGATTGTTTTATGAACATTCCAAATGATTTTAGTTATTTCAAAGGTCTTTTCAGCCTATAACGGCAAATAACCAAAAACTACAATGACACTAACCAAGCAAATAAATACTGTAAACAATAGGATAAAAATTACAAATGATTTCCATGTTTTCTTTTTGCCACATAATCTCGTTTTATTATGCATTTATTATTATTTATTATGAAAAAACACATACTCCTGCTTTCTATTCCTCTCAAATGCACATGCATTCAGTACGGACACACACTCGCACAGAAATGTTGTCGGCGCTGCTCTGGCAATTTTATCAGTAAAATAGTTTAACAACTTAAAAGTTGCATGATATTTCTTACTAACGGTGTAATAATGGCGCTGATACAACGACAATGACAAAAACATGCCAAATGTCTTGAAATACATCTGAACAATGTTTTGAGGTGTGGTGACCATAGTATAAGCGGAATAATTGACTCCTAACAGTTAAATTATTAGATATGTAATGCACACCCGATGTTTAACAGCCACTCTGCTTTTTCTAATGATTCAACAGCCCAGAGTCAATTGTTCCTTACATGAAAGAAATGACCTCTGGATGTTAAGACTATTAAAAGGCATTTATATATTTAAAGGCATACTCCACTTTTTTTGAAAATAGGCTTATTTTACAACTCCCCCAGAGTTAAACAGTTAAACTGGGTTTTACCGTTTTCGAATCCATTCAGCCGATTTTCTGATATTTAGAAGAATATCAGTAACCAGACAGTTTCTGATCCCATTGGCTTCCATAGTATCCTACCATATAAAAATAAGTTTCTTAACAGTATTTCAGAAACTTAAACTAAATACAAAAACTGAGTAACTTTTTGAGTAACTTAAGTACTATAATAGTATATAAATAATATTAAAAATAACGCTGACTTGCACAGTCATTTCTAGATAATGAAACATTAGAGCACTTATTATTTTATATTCAGCAGAAAAATGTCCATGCCTTTTTTTAGATTTTATTCATCCAGACTTTCGATAACTGTAGACACCTTGAATAATCAGCAGCATTCCAGTTAAAAAAACACAATTGCATTTTTCAGATTTACTATTACATTATAATTTACAGAAATGACTGATTAATGTGTGCCAAGCTAACTTGTTGCATGCTATATGCGAAAGTCCATCTCCTTGGTCTTACTGCCACAACGTTTCTTTTTCCACTTCTGCCATGTTTCCATCTCACTTTGTCTCAGTGGAGATCTGCAGTAGAGGGGTGCTGATCTCGCTGGACTGATAACTGCTGGTTACTTTCAGCAAGCAGCTGAGCAGCATGTCTTTGGCCCGTGCCGTCTCCATGTTCTGTTCACGGCTCAGCTGGAGGGTCATTTGGTCAAGGCTGGTCTGCAGTAGCTCAGAGGCCATGACCGGCCTTGTTGCCGTGGGTCCCTCGGTCAGGTACTCCCTGTACAGCTCCAGAAGCTTCTGTTCCAGGTAGCCATTGAGCTGTGAGTTAGAGAGGGGCCGGCCGAACTGCAGAAGAGAGGGCCGTTCACGTCCGCTCTCTTCCCTCCAGCGCCTTGAGCCCCTGAACTCATGGACAAGAGGAGGTAGGAGGGAGGGTGAGGGGACATCTCCAGACAGAAGAAAGGGCCCAGTCTGGGGGTCCTGAATGTGATTGCCCTGTACATCCCCTGCACTGGGGCTGAGCGGCAACACCTGGCCACCAGCAATGTGTAAATCGTTGTAATGCTGAAAGATGCTGTGGCAGCTCGAAGGCACTAAAAATGCCTCTGCTTCTGTGGTGTCTGCCTGCCTGGGGATATCCACACTTAGGCCGGGTTGCCGTCCTGCCGCAGGGGCGGTAGACGAAAGGTGAGCTTCGCTCTGCTGGGTCTTTGTTTGTGTCGTGTTAGCGTGAGTCTCTTGAGGTGTGAGGACAGGGGTTTCTGCTGAGAGGGGATAAGTCAGCTGAGACGATGATGGTGCTGTGACTGTGTCACATGTTGGAGGATTTACACACTTGGGTTCAGCTTCGAACGCCAAACACCACAGCTTACCTTCACACAGCATCTACAGTACATACACAGAAGTTAAAGTGGACACCAGTTCACACTAAACCGTTTAGAAAAGGAGTCTCAAACTCTGAGATCTAAAATTGTTTGGGGTCAGTAAAGAAAAATTCTTGAGCAAGGATGCATTAAATTGATCAAAAGTGACACTAGGACTTGTAAATTCTTACAAAAAAATATTCTTTTGAGCTTTATTCATCATTCTCAGATTAGAATGAATTCTGAAGGATCATGTGACATTGAAGACTGGAGTAACGATGCTGAAAATTCAGTTTTGACATCACAGAAATAAACTGCATTTTAAAACATAGAAACATTTTAAATTGTAATAAGATTTCAAAATGAATTTATGCGATCAAATAAATGCAGCCTTGGCAAGCAAGAGATTTTTTTCTCAAACATAAAAAAAATCTTACAGATCCCAAAGTTTTGAACAGTAGTGCATACTTAAAAAAATAATAAAAATAAATGTAATTAAAACATGCACAATATAAACTAAAACTATAAATGTATTTAAGGATAAACTATTAACACTTGAGGGGCCATATAAAAAGTCAAAGTCATGGGCCAGTAGTTTGAGACCACAACAACCATGTAATATTATTGTCCACCTCACATCACCCAGATTACCCTAGATAGAAAGTTCCTTAAAGCTTACCTTTCCTACTCAAGAATCTCTGGCTATTGAGCTGAGGTGGCTCTGTGTGGTTCTGTCTCTGAGTCTCTGCAGTATTTAAGCTCTGCTGTGTTCTTCAGTTTTATGCTCCAGTAAGGGAGGAAGTGAAAGTGTTGTGTAAATTTGGAACCACATTATGCATTTATTTAACATGCCTCTTGTCATGAAACAAGCTTTTCACAGTCAAAGTTCTGTTTGAATTTATGTAATGTGCTATAAGCCATGCATGACCATGTTAAGTGTATTTCCACAGGATCTCAGAGGAGCACACCCAACTCTCTTCTCTGTATTCCCCCTAGATTTGTCTATTTTAGGAAGAGGGGCTTGTGGGTAATTTCCCTAATGGTGAGTATATTACCTTTAAATATATAAAGCATAAAAGCTATAGCAGTTAGATTTTTTCTTCTTCTGTTGAATAAAAAAAAAATCTCTGCTGAAGAGATGGACCATGGTCCTGTTGTGGGTATTTATTGGCACATTGTTGTAATCTGTCATTTTTTTTCTCTTAAACTCTCACACTTCATGCAGCTGTTATATGTTGCAGTTTCATTAGAAATGAAAACTAATGTCTATTTCGTCTAACTTGTTTGCACCTGCAGCTATTAGGATTCTTATGTAACAGTTAATCTTCATTTCCTCATTGAAACCAAATAATCAAATTCCAGTGTAATTGAAACTAATTGTGTCACATGTAGATTGAACTCACCTCTAGCGCTGGTTAATCTGTGAAAGGGTTGGTGACAAAATGCTGAATCACCTACATTCATTATTCATGTGATCATTTCTCACAATGTTATATGCACTTAACATATAAGGTACAAAAAACATATCGCTTGTTTTAAGAGTAATGTCTGTGAATTAATACATATTACTTTTAGAAATTCTGATCACAAATTCAGTCAAATTTTCTGCCATTATAAGGTGTATAGCGACCTGAGAGTGCCATGCCATTGTATGAATAGCTCATATTGGGTTACTATTGTACTTTCAAACAACCCACCCAAAAACAGCATGTAAAAAAAAAAAAAAAAAAAAAACTAGTAGCTTTACATGTCGTTTCCAGTCTTAGTAGGTGGTTCTTGACCAGAATAATGTGCAGTATAACTGTAAGCTAAGGTGTTAACATTTTTTTAAACAACCCATTTCATTAAAAGGGTCAGAGAAAGGGTTAAACATGTGATGAATGGTTAAAAATTAGGACTTTATAATATATAACATAGGGGGAAAAAAATTATAAACTCTGTCTCCGGTGACCATACAGCTCCCAGTGTCCACCTAATACCTCACCAGAAACTTTAGCCGTCCTGTCGTAGTGGCTCTAGCTCAAGTGTCTGACTCATTAGCTGAATATGAACACACCATGTAAAGTTGCTGCTTTAAGTTTTAAAGTACAATCAACTTGGATGTTTAAGTCATTTCAACTTAAATTACAGTGACTTGAAACAATTGAGTTGAGTCTTGTATAACTAACCTTTTTTTAAGTTAAGTTTTTTAAGTAAATTGCTTAACTTATAATGATGAGTTAAAGCAATCTAAAAACCCATGTTGCCATGACTTTTTTTTTTTTTACAATTGAATATAATATAATTTAATGTATTAAATGTGTTAAATGTTCCGACCGATTTATAGGATAGCAGAAAAGTAAATAGAAAATAATATCAAACTGTAGTGGGTCTTTTAAATTTGATAATCAAATTAGTGCAGTCGTCAGATCTAGTTTCTTTTATCTTCGCTCCATTGCGAAAATTAAATCTTATCTCCCTAAACGCTCGTTAAAGATTGCAATCAATACTCTTATCACCTTGCGCCTGGACTAATGTAATTTGCTTTATTTTGATATATCAAAGTCCCAAACTGCCTGTCTACAGATTGTTCAAAATGCTGTGGCGAGATTCCTTATGGGGAAGAGAAAATTTGACCATGCCACCCCCCTGCTGAGATCCCTCCATTGGCTACCAATACATTTTAAAATTGAATGTAAAATTTTAATACTGGTGTACAAATCTTTATATGATTTAGCACCTTCTTAATTAACTGACTTACTTCATCTTTATTCTCCAAGTAGAAGTCTCAGATCTGAAATGAAACTCCTTCTATACCTAAAATCCGGCTAAAATCGAGAGGAGACCGAGCTTTTGAAGTGGCTGGTCCCACACTGTGGAACAAGCTTCCACTTTGTATTAGAGAATCTTCTACTCTGTCTGAGTTCAAATCTGGTCTCAAAACCTATCTACTTTCGGTCGCTTTTAGCTTAGAATGATTATTTTGCCGGAACTGCTTGTTTTATTTATTAATTTATGCTTCTAATTTGTATTAGTTTCTTTCTATGTGTACAGCACTTTGGTCGGCCTGTGGCCGTTTTTAAATGTGCTTTATAAATAAACTGAAACAATTCTTATTAAATTCTTCCAAGACCAAATTATCTGAGCAATTATCCACCTTGAACAGACACATTTACTAATGATTTATCCCAGTTATGATCACAAATACATCACATTGTGGTGTTAGCAAATACCAATTACACCACTGCAAGCCACTAGAACCCATCCTGAACCTCTTTCTTCCTTCCATCCTGAGCTAGCCAGCTACCAAGCATGAATGCATGGTCTTTCTATTTTTTTATGCACTGTGAAATGAAGCACTTCAACAGACTTCGGACTTCCTTCCTTTCTCGAGTCAAATTGATCTCCACTAAGCTTTTTAAAAGTCATTATCCAGTGGGTGACACGCAAGAATCCTTCTCTCTCTGCCAAGCGTTCTGTGCTGACAGAGGATGAGAAATACCTGCCCTGTGGCTGAATGCATTATCAGTAGACTTGAAGACTTCCTTAAGCAGCACACAGCACATTCCCACCCACATTACTTATTTAAACATCTTCCAACTTCATTATGTGGTGACCGGATCAAGGATTTGGCAACAACGCAGCCAAATCACGGGATAAAGGTGATGTTTTATAAGAGGGATATGTGTGTGTGTGTGCGTGTGTGTGTCTGCACACAAATCAAAGTTAATTAGGTACCAGTGCCCTAAGTCTCCTTTCACGAGTTCACACTTACAGTACATATAATTTTGAGTGAGTAAGATTCAATGCGTATTTGGCGTGCTGTCCGGAGGGAGGGCTCCGAGCTCGGAAATATGCACATAAATACATATTTTT